>BTHU01000018.1:11092500-11630000 GCA_036184795.1 Tokudaia tokunoshimensis | reverse complement strand
GAGTTCTAAGGTCCCTGTCCTTAAATTGGCACTCACTATGCCCCATTCATTGATTCATTCAGTGCTGCAAAGTCTTCCTAACAATACTGTATCCCAGTTTTCCAGCACTCAATATAGGTGCCAACTTGAGGACACATGAGGCCACACCCCTCATCAAGTGTGAAGCCAGGTCAGACGTAAGACATGTCAGCTGTTATCAATTTTTTAAAATGATGTATTTGTATTTGTATTTGTGTGCGTATGTGTGTATGTATGTATGTATGTATGTATGTATGTATGTATGTACATATGTATTTATGTATGCACAGGCACCTACAAAGGCCAAAAGAGGTTTTCAGATCCCTGGGAATGGAGTTAATGGCAGGAGTGAGCTGCCCCATGTGGGTGGTGTTAACTGAATGAACTTGGGTCTTACAGAAGAGCAGAAAACACTCTTAACCACTGAGCCCCCAAAAAACTCAATATTTAAATCTGGAAAAACACAAATAAAAATGCCAACCTAAACAATCGACAGGTAGTCAGGCCAGCAGGCTCCAAACCTCCCATACTAAGCCAGGATTCTCCAAGTCCTAGAGCTCATACATCTTTCCTAAAGGAAGCAGAGAACACAGGGAGTCACCCAACAGCGACAGTAGCTACAACATGCCGTCCCTTTCAGGGTTAGAATCTGTGTTCACATCTTGCACATAAATTAAACTAAATGTTGGACAGCCAACATGGTTGACATCCCGTTCTCAGATGAGGACGCAGAGGCTCTAGGGAAGTAAAAGAACTTCCCTGGGGCAGAGCTAGACACGAAGTCTAGGCCTCCAGATCTGTGTGTAGTCATCTGTGGGTTTTGTGCCTGGGGGAAGCATCAAACAAATAAGTGGTAAGAAGACTGCTTCAAAAACAAAGCCAATTTAGTTGCTACGTGTATAGTAAGTAGGGTGAAATGATAACTGAAAAACTCAAATTGGAAATCATTGCGTAAGAGGATAAATACTAGCAATGTCAGATTGTTAGAATGTTAGAATGTCAATCACCCCCTCAAGTTTTCACCTTCCTGCATTCCTGTGATGGCAATTAATTTTCAATGTGATTTTTAGCAGGGACAAGTAACAGAATCCAAACCACAGCATATCACCCATATAATAACATTCAAAATCAGAATAATTTGATCTGAAGGACTTATGTTGATACATTTTGTTGATCATGCTCTAGAATAAAAACTGGACTTCTCTATGTTCATGCACCTATGCTGTGTCATTTCCTTGTCCATTTGCTGGGGAAGTTCCTCCCTAGGGCTCTTTCTGACTGGATTACTTTCATCTGGATCTTATAAAATGCCAACCATGGATCACAAAAAAAAAAAAAAAACAAAAACAAAAACAAAGCCAACTATCTAAGGAGAAAGAAGCCAACTGATGGGGCCAGGATACAACTGGGTAGACAAGAATCTAATCTGTAAAAGGAAGTACACATTTGGGGACAAGAAGAGAGAAACAGGTCATGTCCGACTAGAGTTCAGAGGGAGCCCAAATCACGCGCTGCCACCTCAGTAAAGACTAAAGGGATGTGGAACTTCAGTCTAAAACCCAAGAACGTTCCAGACAAAACAGGCTAAGGCCGTCCCTCTGGTTAGCCTTCCATCTGTGTCGGCCTCTAAGCTGTGTGAGCCTGAGGCGAACGCCCTTCCCTCTTCAGGTGTGGCCAATAAGAAGGTAGGAGTAAAGCCAGGCAGGCTTTAAGAAGAGATTTAAATGAAAGCACCCACAGCAGACCACCAGGCTCTGAGAAGTCACTCAGGGAGGGGCAGCTATTATTACTAAGGTGCCATGAAAAAGCAGAAAAATGTAGTTTTCTCACCACGCCTTCAATATGGTCTTCGGAGTTCTCCCAGTCTCCTAGGACCCGGTTTTGCAGCCAGCGGTTAGGAATCTCCTTAAACAGCATAACTTTGAGGAGCTAAAGCAGCCCTGTGTAGCACAGTGAGGCCCCAGCTGTGTGCCCTTTGGTCACTTCGCTGTTGCTTAGAAGTTTCTGCAACACAAGTCTCTCATGCTCTAGATAAACTTCACCAATGACACGGTGTGGGTCTCACAGAGACTTGGCCCTGGGAACAGAAGTGAAGCCAACTGAGTTTCTTGAAGGTTTTAACTCATTCCTCTGCCCTTGAAGGTTTTAACTTACAACCCTTGCCCAAGCATCCCTATCATATCCGCCAGGGAGTGAAAGGGGTCCTGGGTTGATAACCTCCCCTCGATCACTAGCTCCAAGGGCATTATGAACACTGCTTTAATTTTCAGAAGGAACTGATCCAAAAATTCACAGCTTTATTACAAACAGGAAAAAAGTGTAAGTCCAACACACCTCCCCTCTCCCTCCCTGTTCTCTCTCTCCTTCTCCCTCCCTCATTTCCTCGCTCTCTCTCCCTTTAAAGTTCTGCATTTCTCTGTACACGTTCCTCCCTAGCCTCATGCCGTGTCAGGACCCATTATCCATTCTTTGTAATAATCTGTGTACAATCATCCTGAGTTCAGAAGAACTCTGACAAAGCAGAAATAATGCATCATCCATTAACATGGAAAATACATGAATATTTAAGAATCTCTCTGCCTTAGCAGTTCCTTGGAAAATTGGGCATAATACTACCGGAGGACCCTGCTATACCACCCCTAGCATCCAGAGGATTCTCCAGCATGTAATAAGGACACATGTTCCACTATGTTCATAGCAGTCCTATTTATAATAGCCAGAAGCTGGAAAGAACCCAGATGTCCCTCAACGGAGGAATGGATACAGGAAATGTGGTATATTTACACAATGGAATACTACTCAGCTATTAAAAACAATGAATTCATGAAATTCTTAGGCAAATGGGTGTAACTGGAAAATATCATCCTGAGTGAGGTAACCCCATCACAAAAGAACACACATGATATGCACTCACTGATAGGTGGATATTAGTCCAGAATTTTAGAATACCCAAAACACAATTCACAGATCAAATGAAGCTCAAGAAGAAGGAAGAACAAAGTATGGATGCTCTGGTCCTTCTTAGAAGGGGGAACAAAATCCACAGGAGGAGATACAGAGGCAAAGTATGGAGCAGAGTCTGAGGGAAAGACCATTCAGAGACTGCCCCACCTAGTGATCCATCTCATATACAGTTACAAAACCCAGACACTATTCTGGATGCCAACAAGTGCTTGCTGACCAGAGCTGGATATAGCTCTGTTAGTGCATGACAAATACAGAGGGGGACTCTCTCAGCCAGCCATTGAACTGAGCACAGGGTCCCCAATGGAGGAGCTAGAGAAAGGACACAGGGACCTGAAGGGGTTTGCAGCACCATAGGAGGAACAGCAATATGAGCCACCCAGTACCCCCAGAGCTCCCAGGGACAAAACCATCAACCAAAGCGTACACATGGAGGAACCCATGGCTCCAGACTCATATCCAGCAGAGGATGGCCTTGTTGGACATCAAAGGGAAGAGAGGTCCTTGGTCATGGGAAGGCTCAATGCTGTAGTGTAGGGGAATACCAGGACATGGAAGTGGGAGAGGGTTGATTGGGGAACAGGGGGAGGGAAGATGGGTTATGGGATTTCTGGGGGGGGAGGAATTAGGGCAGGGGGCAACATTTGAAATGTAAATAAAGAATACATCTAATAAAAATAAATAAATAAATAGAAATCCCTCTGTTTACCAAGAAATCAAATAATCCAGTTTTAAAATAGGGTACAGATCTAAACAAAGAATTCTCAAAAGAGGGAAATCAAATGGCTGAGGAACACTTAAAGAAACGGTCAACATCCTTAGTCATCATAAAAATGCAAATCAAAACTACATAAAGAATTTATCTTACACCCATCAGAATGTCTAAAACCAATAAAGCAAATGTTGGCTTATGCTGGCAAGGATGTGGAGTCAGGAAAACATCGATCCATCACTGGTGGGACTGAAACTTGTAGAGTCACTATGGAAATCAGTGTGGCTATCCCTCAAGAAGACGGAAATCAATTTACTTCAAGACCTAGCTATACCATTCTTGGGAATATACCCAAAGGATACTTCATCTCATCACAGAGACACTGATCAACTATGTTCATTGCTACTCTATTCATAATAACTGAAACTGGAAACCACCTAGGTATCTCTCAGAAGATGAATGGTAAAAGGAAATATAGTATGTTTACATAATAGACTATTACTCAGCCATTAAAAAACTGAAATTATGAAATTCACAGGTAAATGGGTAGAACTAGAAAAAAACAAACTAAGAGTATTAATCCAGACTCAGAAAGGATATGTATTCACTTATATAGATATTATGTTAAGTCAATCACAACCAAGTTACAATTCACAGAACCACAGAAGTCAGGTGTAGATTAAGTGACTGGAGGTAGAGTGGGATAGATAAATATCCCTAGGAAAGGGAAATAGAATAGATAATTATGGATAGATGGGAGGAGGAGAACTGGAATGGAAAGACCAAGTTGGGAGTGGGAGGGAAGAGGGAGACAAGGAAAGGATTACAGGGTGAGACAGTTAAATTAAGGGCCATTTGTGTGACAGTGTGAAAACCTAATATGGTAGAAGCTTCCTAAAATATACATAATATGAAGTCAATATAAATATAATTTCCAAGTACTAGGGGAGACAGAACCCCAACTAACATCTCTTATCACAAAATGAAGCTTCCGGTACAAGGAATGGGTAACATATAATTGAGTTATTGGTGAAAGGGGTTTCATTGGCACCCCCAGAAAACCCAGGCTATTGCCAAAACTATAGGTTGTTCTCCACAAACTGACAACAAGGTCCCATTGTTGAAGACGACACCTACACAACTCATAGAACAAGGAAAAGTTGAGCTGGTACCTACATAACGACTTCACCCTGTGCTACCTTCTTTGGTACAGGAAGGTACCCTCCATGCTACCAAGGAGAAACATAAACACCAGTCGAGCCACAAACCCTTCAATCTACAATGGTGTCCTGCCTGCTGGATATGTTAGTGCAGTGGAGACACAAGACTTGTGGGAAAATCAATCAACATCTGACTTGATTTATGGTACACTCCATGAGAGAGAGCCCATACTGGACACTGCTTGGGTGACCAAGAATCTGAGACTAGATAGCCCAGGGAACTAAGGTAAAACCAAATACTACTGTTCAAAAAAATGGGGATGGGAGAGAGAGAGAGAGAGAGAGAGAGAGAGAGAGAGAGAGAGAGAGAGAGAGGAGAGAGAGAGAGAGAGAGAGAGAGAGAGAGAGAGAGAGAGAGAGAGAGAGAGAGAGAGAGGAAAGATGGAAGGAAGGAAGAAGGAAGGAAGGAAGGAAGGAAGGAGTAGCAATAAAATGGCTCCAACTGACATTCTGCTATATTCATAGATCAGTACCTTCCTTGTTCAGCCATTATCAGAGAAGCTTCCTCCTGCACAAGATGGGAACAAATATAAGACCCAGAGCCAGATATTATACAGAGTGAGATCCTGGAACACTCAGCTCTAAAGAGGATGTCTCTATCAAATCCCTCTCCTCAGTGCTCAGGGAATTCTGCAGAAGAAGGGCAGAAAGAGCACAAAAGCCAAAGGGTATGAAGAATACCAATGAATCAAGACCTTCAACAGGATCGCACATATGAACTCAGAGACTGAGGCAGAGGGCACAGGTCCTGCACAGGTCCTAGATGAAGTCCTAGAGCAGAAGCATAAATGGGTACACACCCCATCCTGACCCAGAAACAATCTTTAATTGATAGGCATTTACAAATAAGAAATAAGTTTTATCCAAAGGGAAGCAAAATAATCCTAAAAGTAGGTCGCAGGCCCAGCAGTAGATGAACAAAAAAATGAACTCAATGGTATCTTTGAAGGTTCTAGTCTCATAATGCTATGTCAGGACATTGTTTTTATCTTATTTTTCTAATTTTATTTAATTTATATTTTTCATCACTTTTCAACCCTATAGGTCATAGATAGATAGATAGATAGATAGATAGATAGATAGATAGATAGATAGATAGATAGATGATAAATAGGTGATAGATATTTCAGATATATAAATAATATATATATGAAAACATTAAACCAGTTTAGTGTTTTGGGGGATTTCTGAGTGTGCCAAGAAGTGGGTCTTTGCATATATGTCCCTTGTGCCTTTACCTGGGTTATTTTGTTTGTTTAGTCCTACTCTGATGTATTGGGTTTTGTTTTATTATTAGAACTTAGAAGCCTGTTCATTTTGTAATGAGAAACAGAAAGGGGGTGGATCTAAATTGAAGGGGAGGTAGAGAGGAACTGGGAGGAGTAAAAGGAGGGGAAACCATGATCAGGATATATTACATGAGAAAAAAATTATTTTCAACAGAAGGGAAAGTTTATGATATAATGTATATACTGTTCTTTGAGATAACTCATTTAGTCTTACAAACATATAAAATACATTTTTACTAAAATGTACTTAAATAAATTTACTAAGAACATTTCAAAGGGGGCAGAGCTAGCCTGCTCTTGGTCACATGGTAATAAAGGACTTTATTCTTAATGTGTAAAAAGAAAAATCCTTCTGCCTAACTGTCTTATTTTTGGATGGATGAAAACTATTCTCAAATTAATTATGATGTTTGAACATCTCTGTCAAGTCCACTAAAAACCACTAAATTGTGTGTTATAAATGAGTGAGTTACAGAAGATACAAAGTATCTCACAATAAAATTTCACTTTTGTTATTTCATACTTTGTTTTCCAGTCCCGGTCTCACTGTGTGGTTCTGGAAGACCTGAAACTCTCTGTAAATTAGAATGAACTTGAACTCACAAAGAGTCACCTGCCTCTGCCTCCTGAATGCTAGAATTTCAATAAATTTTTCAAAAAGAGAAAGTACACTGGATCTGCCCTAGAATCTAGGTTTGCCTCTTGGCTGTGCAATCTGGCATATATATGTTACTGTACATTTTCCATGACCCCTCCCTTTTCTGTGACTCCATTTCCACATCTGAAAATCGGGTTAAAGCAACATTTCCTACAAATGAGCAGTTAGGAAGAATTATTTTTAATGTAATTTAACAGTTCCCAGGATATTCAAAGCAATGTGTAAGGGTAGTGTTTTGTTTTCAGCTCTGCATTCCAATTATTGTTTGGTGTTATAGTTAAGTGCCTGATTCACAGGAAGTAAAGATGATTTCTCATGTTTGTAACTCGGTCAGGTACTAGCAAGGACATGAATGGAGGACACTTTTGCTGGCAGGCTTTAGTCAATCAGAAGAAGACGTGAAGGTTTCCAGTGACTTGGTTTGAGTTCTATTCACTACCTCTTAACATGGTAACTCTAAACACAATTCCTTCATATCTCCCCGAAGATTCAGTTGTCTTAATCCAACTCATAAAACTGACAGTTTCACCTCTATTGAACTCAGATGGTTTGTTTCAAACGTGATATAATTTAATGCCGTGGAAGTCTGGTTTTTTAAACTGCCATCTCTCACTCTCAGAAATGGACTTTGCCCTAAAGATGGTCAGGTGTCTCCTTTGCTCTTAAATCCCTCTTCTACATCTCCTCCACTCCTTATTCATTCATCTGTACATCCAACACCAGAAACAGGTGAGGACTGAGCCCGGCTCTCAAGGAAAGGAGTAGCTGAACTCCGAGGCCAGTAGATCTCCTTCTATATGCACAGCCTGGGGTATGAAGTCCTAGCTAGTGCTGTTCCTTTCACTTTGGCTCCTTGCTGGTTACATTCAGGCAGCCTTCCAGACCCAGGGTGGGAAGATGGAGGTAGGTGAGCCCAGAGCCAGCCCACCACCAACTCTGAAAGCCTCTACTGCCATCTACAGACCTGTGGGGCAATTCGCTGGCAAAGTGCCAAGACGATGAGTTCCTCACAGCTAAAGTTTTAATAATCACTTCCTGCAGCCCCCTTTCCTCCCAATGAGGAATTCCAAAGTCCACAGAAGTAAGGGACTTCTATGACGCCATGCCATCAGCCATAGCAGCCTATCTCCCCTGGACCCAGATTGGCTCTGCCCACCTACACTTCTTCCTTTTGAAAATAGAGCCACACTAACCTGCAAGAAAGATCCAAGGCTGGGTCTGCATTAATTTTAGCCTTTCCTCCTAGAACTCAGTGACACAAGGCCAGCAATGCCCTTCAAGGACAAGGTTTTGAACTATTGGTTTGAAAGTGTTTGCTGGGTTTTGTTTTGTTTTTTAGATATGAAGATACAAGGTTTGTACATACACACACACACACACACACACACACACCAATAATCCCAACACATAGGAAGTTGAGACACCAGGCAGTGAGTTTGAGGCTAGATTGGGCTACAGCAAGACTCTGTGTGTGTGTGTGTGTGTGTGTGTGTGTGTGTGTGTGTGTGTGTGTGTGTGTGTGTGTCTGTGTGTGTGTGTGTGTGTGTGTCAGAAGTCAGAGGTGGCGAAGTGGGAGGGAGAGAGGAAAGAAAGGCATAAGGGAAGGGAGAGAGGGAGGGAGACAGGATGGAGCATGTTTATTATACTTTACAACATACTTTAAAGTTTTTGCCATTTACATGCCAAGTATATTATTGATTGCATTTTCAAGTGACCCTGCTTCTCCTCAAATTGATACCTTTTTAAAAGAATGCTGACTTTCGAAAGCAGACGAACAGTATTTCTTGCCCAAAACAAAAATCTACCATAAGAATAAATACCCTGAAACACAAAGCAATTAAAATATTACAACAAAATTAAAATAAAGCTGTGCTTAATATCTCTTTTTCCTATTTGAAGGAACCATTGTTTACTAATGGCAAAGAAAAGGTCTCCCTCCCAGCTAAGAGTGAGACACGTGTGACAAAAATCCACCTTTAGGCAGTTTTCATGTGCAGCCCAGCCTCTGCCACTTGTGCAGGTCATTTCGCCCCGCATCCATTTTCTCTGTTTCTAGACTCACTACTGAACTTGAGGAAGAGAGGGAAAAAACCTCTCACCAGGATCTTCTGTGTTGTAAGTCCTAAACCCAGGGACTGTGGGTTCTCTGCCAAACTGTGACAGCATCCTGCCCAGGGATGTGTCCAGCAGACACATTTTCAAATGGCTAAGAGCATCAGGCATTCACTAGTCGGCTGGTACATCTGTTGGGATGGAAGTGTAGAAATGTCATCTCTTTGCAAATCCCCACCCCAACCCCTCCTACAATCCAGTCCTGGCTCCCCTTTTCTGCTTCCGGCAGGTGAGTGTCACCAGGCTCCTTGCTCAGAACAGACTTGGGCAAACTCCTAGAGCAGATGTGGGGTCCCTGCCCCAAATTCACCTGGCAACATCATCTTGTATCCCACTGACAACTGCATGGTTGAGTGGGGCTATCTTAATTAAACAAAGAAGGTTAATGAGCAATTACTTCTGAATGCTCAACTTCTGTGGCTGGTTTGAAAATATGCAGGGGCCTACTTAATCAGATGGAAACAAGCTAGTTATCCAATCACTATCCAGAACAGACTATCACCTTCATACCCTTCAAAGAAAGATTCTTTTAAAACCAATTACCACATCTTATAGTCAATTAAAACATTTTAATCAAAATAGGAGCAAAACGAAGAAATGAAAAATAGATACCAGGGCTATTTTTGTTGGTTGTTGTTGTTGTTGTTTTAATTTTGGATTTCATTTCTTTTCCTTGTCTATTATTTATCTTAATTTTATGTGCATTGGTGTTTTGCCTGCACATGTTTCTGTGTAAGGATGTCAGATCTCCTGGAACTGGAGTTAGACAGTTGTAAGTTGCCATGTGGGTGCTGGGAATTGAATCCAGGTCCTTTAGAAGATCAGCTAGTGCTCCTAACCTCTGAGTCATCTCAACAGCCACTGTTAACCCCTGTGTGAATCTCTTCCCCCACTCATTGCTCTGGTTTTTTAATTTTATACAAAAATGGTTCCATACAAAACATCCCACTGTGCAATTTTTTTTAAGGTAGCAATAAATCACAAACACCTTTCTAGCCTTCCAAGTTCCTATGTGACAACATTTGTGCTAAATATAGAACATGCTATTTACAAACAGTTAAAGCCATCTGAAGAAGCTGGGTATGGAGGCACATGCCAGGACACACAGATGGGTGGGAATCAAGAGTTCAAGGTTATCTTGAGTATAAAGTAAGTTCAAGGAAGTCTGGAGGCTCCAACAGGATCGTGCGCTGAATGTTCTGAATTCATGTTCCTGTGAGTGTATGCATATGCATGCAGGCATTCGGGCATGCATGCATGTGTAAGCCAGAGGTCTTCCACAGGTATTGGTCCTCCAGGGCCATCCACTGTATTTTTTGACACCAGCTTTCTCACTGAGACCAGGATCTTGCAGATTTAGCTAGATAGGCTGGCCGGCAAGCCACAGGAATCCTCCTATCCTGGCTTTTCTGGTGCTGGGATAACAATCACATCCCACCATATCCAGGTTTTTATGTGGCTGTAGGAATCAAATGCAGATCTGTGGGCTTGAGCGGCAAGCACTTCACCACCCGAGCTGTCTCTCCAGCATCCACTTATTAGCATATGTTAATTGTACCTAGTCCTGGGAATCCATGTGATCATCCCATACATCACACAACATACACTGATCAAATGCAGCCACACTTTCCAATCCACCCCCAGCCATCCAGGTCTGGGCCGATTGGTAGTCTACCTTCAGAATGACTTTTGTGGCTTCCACATGTGAAAGAGGACATACTCTACTTGTCTTCCTGTGACTGACTTGCCCAGTGTCCTTCAGTTCCATACGTTGCTGGAATAACAGGACGTCACTCTTTCCTTATGCTAAATAACACTCTGCTGTTTACATACCACATACATTCTGGATCTATGCAGTTGTCATTCCGCCCTGTGGCCAGTTCTAGTTCTTGGCTATTTTGAACAGTGTCATGATAAACCTGAACATGCAGTTTTGACACATCCGTTGAATATTCACCTGTAGTTGGAGTGGCTGGATCATATGGTAGGTCTATTTTTAGTTTCTTGAGGAAGGTTCATACTGTTCTTTATAATCACTGTATTAATTTATATCCTTACCAACAATGTCAGACTTGGTCAGATTTGACTTCTAGCCCTGTCAACAATCTTTTTGTTTTGTTTTGCTTTGTTTTTATTATTACTCACTGGTTATTTTATTTATTTACAGTTTCAAATGTTGTCCCCCTTCCCAGCCTCGCCTCTGCAACACCCCCTACCCTTTTCCTCCTCCCCTTTGTCTCTAAGAGTGTGCTCCCCCCCCCACCCACCCACTCCTGCCTCATCCCGCTAACATCCCTCTACACTGGGGCAACAAGTCTTGATAGGACCAAGGGCCTCCCCTCCCATTGATGCCACATAAGGTAGCTGGAACCATTGACCCACCCATGGAAACTCTTTGGTTGGTGGCTTAGTCCCTGGGAGCTCTGGGGTGGGGGAGTTCCAGTTAGTTGATATTGTTGCTCTTTCTCTAGGGTTGCAATCCCTTCAGTTCCTTCGGTCCTTCCCCTAACTCTTCCATTGGGGTCCCCAGTCTCAGTCCAATGGATGGCTATGAGTATCTGCATCTATCTTAGCCAGATGCTGATGGAGCCCCTCAGAGGACAGCCATACTAGGCTCCTGTCCTAGAGCACGTCTTGGCATCAGCAATAGTGTCAAGGTTTGGTGTCTACGGATGGGATGGATGGATCCCCAGGTGGGGCAGTCTCTGGATGGCCTTTCCTTCAGTCTCTGCTCTATTTTTTTGTCCCTGTGTTTCCTTTAGACAGGAAAAATTCTGGGTTAAAAATTTTGAGATGGGTGGGTGGTCCCATCCCTCCACTGTGGGCTGTGCCCATCTACTAGAGGTGGTCTCTTCAGGTTCTATCTCCCCTCTGTTGGGTATTTCGGCTAATGTCATCCCCATTGGATCCTGGGAACCTCTTGCTTCCCTGGTGTCTGGAACTTTCTAGTGGGACCCCTGCCCCCCACCCCCGTTCCCCAACCTCCACTGTTACATATCTCTACTCATTCTCCTGACCTGTTGGACTTCTCTGCTGTCAACTGTCTTAAGTGTCAAGCTTGAAAAAAAAAAAAAAACACTGAGCTGGATGTCAGGAGATCTGGGCTATATTCACACCTACTCAATTCACCAGCCAAAGAATCATGGCTACAGGACACATTTTATCTGAGCCTCAGTTTCCTAATCTGTACACTGTGAAATCGCAACCTGCCTTGCCAAGTCTGAATTGAAACAACAAAAGAAACAATTATGCTTTGTACAACCTTGGGAGATCATCGTGAATGTTGTTGAAGATCCATCAATGGTGAGCCTTAGCACTTTGAAATCCCTCAAATAATTATAAATAGGGAAGGAAATGCTGATCCAAGCTAATTTTCGAAATGGAGAAACTTACTTCCTGGGAAGTTGGACAGCTTACTTAAAGTTTTCACCATGACTCAGGAATCCAGCAAAAGCTATAAGTCAGCGTTCAGAACCACACGACATCCCTGATATAATACCATCCTAGTGTGTTAGTATATAGGTAGTCCAGTTCCTTCCCACTTATTTCCATTCAAGAGAGATACACTAGACGTTTACCACTTACCATTCCAGCTCTAACATTTGTCTTAAACTTCTCTCAACTTTGAATGTTCTTCCTTGTCAGGAAGAACAAGGGTTTCCTGAAGGAGTAAGGAAAACAGTGAATTTGAGCTCAGCTTTCACATACGCTGGGCGAGTTGTATACAGCTTTCTCTCCCCCACTTCCCCGCCCCTGACCTAAAATGGTCTGGAGAATTGATCACATCCCAGGAATTTGGAGAGCTGCCTAGGCTGGGAAAATTAGTTACAGAGTCACAGAGTGACATGTGCTGCCTGTCACATGAAAGTCACTTCCAGCTTGGAACTGATCTCAAATTCCTGCCTTCTGAATGGTGTTTCAGATGCCTGTGGGCAGTCACCAAAGCAAAAAAGGAAGTCAAGAGGAAGGGCCCTTCCAACACCCTGCCCAAGACCCACGATCACAAAAAGGGTGTGGGGGAGGAGGAGCTCTAACCTAACCTTCCACAAGCCCTTGCTTGACAGTGAGGTCTGAGCAAAACTATCAAGTTCAATTTGTCCTCAATGGAAGTATTTATTTAACAGCACAGGAAGCCTTGAGCTCTGTCCCAGCACTTTTTTAAACTATGCACACGGTACACAAGAGGGTGGGTGGGTTTCTTATATATACATCTATTGAATGCTGAGGACTCTGGAAAGTTTTGAGGGCCTCCACTTGACTCATCTGGTCCTTGTACATAGCTTCAAAGGAGAGGTACTGTTTCTGTGACAGTCACAGAAACTGTGCTCAGAAAAGTTGAAGAAGGTATTCAAGGTCAAAAACTAGTAAATGAGTAGACAAACTTAACCCAGCACTGAACAATGCTAAATCCTAAGCTCTAAACAAGTTGGATAAATGGAAGCAAAGTGACTATAAAATAATGAGTTAGGCTTAATGATCTGGCCTGCTTTATTGAGTCCAAGGCTCTATCATACAAAAATACTTCCTTATCTATAGATGATATACTCCAAGACTTCCAGGATCTCTGAGACTGAAGACAGCACTGAACCTCATATACTAACAAACAGTGTGAGATCTCAATAACCAACACGAAGATTTAGGTAACAAATGAGCAAATTGGTGGGTTGCATATTGCACAAAGGAGTGGGTAGGATGGCTATGCTGAAAGTAATAATTCATATTTCAGGATGCCTAGTACAGGTATCACCATACTCTGGGCTGAGAAATCTTTCAGTTTGTAAAGTACTTGCCTCCCAAGTGTAAGGACCTGAGTTTAACCCCAAGGAACTCAGGTGATAGTTCACGCCTACAATCAAGTAATGGAAAAATGTGGGCCAGTTCTCCTGGCCTATATGGTTAAGATCCAGGCCAATGAGAAGTTTTGTCTGTAACAAAACTCAAAGCATCTGAGGACCAATGCTCAGAGATAGATGTTCTATGAGCTACACACACACACACCAAAAAGGATATACAACTCAAAAGAAATATACTTTAAAGTTTATAAATTATTTCTAGAATCTTACAGTTAAATCTTTCTGGATGCTACTAACCATAGGTAAATAAAACCACAATTGTGAAATTGTTCATTGCTAAGTTGCCTGTTGCAAAGTTTTATGGTTGCAATGACTGGAAGTCTTCCTTAGCTCAGAATATGCCATCACCCTAATTCCCATCCTTTGACTTCCCACACCCTCCTCTGAGAAGCCCATCTCAGACCTCATTCCCGTGAGAGACATCCCCTGTCCTCACAAAGGGATTCTTGTCTGATTTCAGTTCTTCTAATTGGAGTTTAAGCAAATTGTTTCTTGCTCTAACCCAACTAAAAAAAGCATGATTGTCCTCTATTTCATGTTGCCCTCGCAGTTACAATACATGCTTAGATATTGTGGACGTAAGATGTGATCCATTTTTTTTCTAAAACCCTAGGGCTTCAAGAGGCCCCAAGAATTTTTAATTTATTTCATCCTTCCTTCAGACAGGACAGCCAAGCAAACCACAGAAGCACCCTGTGAGATCCACAGTGAGATTATTATTAGCCATTCTTTGTGGAGGAGGAAATCAAGGCAACGCAAACTAGATGAGCAAACTCAGATAGTTTGTAACTAGGGCAAGAAGGGCAGCAGGAGCCTGAATCTCTTCCTAACAGTCTTTGCTGGGGAATCTAAGAAGTCCTAGCTATAAAGCATTAACATTATAAAGGGGCAGGGACATGAGACTATTATCTTAGAGACATCCCACTTTTCTGACACTATCTTCACTGTCCTGTAGATATCAAGGAATACAAACTAATTCACAGTCCCCTACAAGCGCTGTGGTGGGAATTAATAACTACCTCAAACAGACAGGCCAGGACCACACTCTACAGGCAAGACACACCTCACACTGGTTCCCTAATGATTACTGCCTGTCCCATAAGCTCTCTCTAGGTATTCCCTAGGTCTTTACAACAGGCAAACAAAAGGGGAAGTATTCCATGTACCAACCATATGCCATTGGCAGGTTCCACGTTTTCCTGACCTCTGCACTGGGTTTAATGAACCTTGCCCAAAAGATAGGTCTTTAGCCTAACTCTCTGAACCAGTGAATGTGACCTTCCCTACGGGGTCTTTGCAGATATAATCATGTTAAAGATCTTAATATTAGGTTACTCTGGGTGTTTTAAATGACCCTAAATCCATTATGAAATGCCCTTGTATAAGAGACTCTTGGAAGAGACACAGAGAGAGGAGGAAAATTCTCCATGTGGACAGAAGTAGAGATGGGATCCTGCTACAAGTCCAGGAACATCTAAGGAGGAATAGCTAACTGAGGGAAGTGAAGATGAATTCTCTCCTTTGGGGCCTTCTGCTGTGGCCCTGCCCCACAACTTGATACAGATTCTGGCCCCTGTACTGCAAAAGAACACACTTCTTGGGTTTTCAGTTTGGTTTGGTTTGGTTTGGTTTGGTTTTTATTGGTATTGTTTGTTTGAAGCCTCTGAGCTCCTGCTCAATGGTTACACATCGTTAGGAACCAATAATATCTCTCCAATGTCACGCTGTGTTGAGCATGGAACCCACTCCCAGAGTTCATGTCCCATCATAGGCTGGATTTGCCTCGGCTATGCTGAAGCAAGAATAAGCCTCTCCTCATTGTCCCTCTTCCCCTGAAGGCCGTTCTTTCACCCACGTTTGCATGATGAGTTTGCAACCATCTGTTGAAGAATACGTTGAGGAACAGATGACCAGTGGGCATTTTTCAAGATGATAGCCCCAAATGTTGCTCCGAACAAAGTTATATTGAACCCAAAAGTTCAATGCACCTTACAACTGATTCTGGTGGAAAACAAGGCTGACATTCAAGCAGGACACGCTGACAAATGTCCATTCTGACATGTTCAGCCAATGGCATCTTATGATTCAATACTGTCACTGTCACCCCCGAAGAGAGGCATGTAGGGAAATGTTAAATGTTGAGGGTAAGCAGTGCAGAGTGATCACACTGTGTTGAGGGGAGGGTTGTGTGCACGTTATGACTTAGGAAACGTGGATGAAAGTGGGGATGGAAGGAAAGGGTCACAGTACAGCACCTGCTGGTCAGGATTCCTTTACCCAGATCTGTTCCATTCATCTGCTTGGGTATGTGTTCCTTTGAAGGGGAAAGGAAAGCATTAGAATTACACTTCTAAAACAATCGTAACAAACTTGTCAAGTAAAACTTTCTTGGATGAAAATTGAGGTCCACAGTAATTTATCAACATAAGCAAAACTACCCAGTAAATGACATTGGACTGACTGACTGACAGTCGTGACCGGAGTCTTCAGATGCATTTATTTGTTGCATCTGAAGCTGCAGCCTCAGTAGTCCAGCCCCACTGCCTTGGCCTTACAGGCTTAGTACCTTGGTCCCCAGAAACCCTCTTCAGATACAACAGCACCACGTTCCAAAGAAGGTCCACATCCACAGCAGAGGATGTCGGGCAGGACAGTCAGAGGCCCTGCAGGAGGTGTGGTCGGCTTTATCTGACTGAGAAAATGTTCAGAGCATAGGGCCGTTGAGATAGTTCTTGGAACACAATGGTAAAGCACATGTTTTCATAGAGAAGATAGGAAGGAGTCGAAAGAACATGGTAACTACCAAGATGCTTCTAAGAATGAGCCTTTATCTACTCTGACCCAGCTCTAGACGCTTGGGCTGGTGTCATAACTGGCTGGTCAGGTATTTGTGTAAAGCCCAAAGTGATCCAGAGGCGAAGATGCACAAATAGAAACACCAATAAGAGAGTCATCTGTCAACCTCCACAATGAATTAGACTCAGTGACACACATGTGGAATACCAGGACTTGGGATAGAAATCCAGGAGAATCAAGAGTTTGAATCTGGCTTAAACTATATGGACAGACCCTGTCTCAAACTGGAGAGATGGCTTAGCAGTTGAGATTAACTGGTTCTCTTGAACACAACACGCAATTTAGTTCCCAGCACCCATACAGGGCAACTCACAACAGCCTGAAACTCCAGATCCGGGAGAACCAATTCTCTCTCCTGGCCTCTGGATACACAAGCACTTATGGACATAGACACATATACATAATTAAAAACAAATAAATCTTTTTAAAATGTAAATATATAATAAATTTCTGGAAACCAGAAGTGTCTTACCAAACCCCTACCATGGAGGGTTCACATGGTCAATGTCTGTAGGGGGTCTTCCCTCAGGGAAACCTAATTCTATAAGCAGGATACTATGCATCTCTTACAAACGAGGTGGCTATAATATCCCAATAACCATCCTAAGGGGGGGAAGGAAAGAGGGAAGAGTTGTAAATAAAGAAAGCAGGGGAGAAGGAAGGGATAGAGAGGGAAGGTTGGGGGGACAGAAAAGAGAAGAAGGAAAGGAGAGAGGATACTGAGTAAGTACTACAGGGCCAGAGGATGACTAGAAGAATAGAATATAAGTAATTCCCAGAAGGGGTGTCAGCAAGACAATTTATCTTAACTGTGCCTACCATCTATTGAGTCCTCATTACCTGATAAAATTTAGAAATTCCTTTTTCCAAAATACCTCAAAGTCTGAATAAATAATAGCTCCACTTCCACTAAAAAAAAAAAAAAGCTTGAGCTGAAACACAGGAAGACTTGTCCTCTGCCAGAGGAGTTCAGCTTTGGGACACCATGGGCAAGTGAAGCTCTGTTTGACTCTAAGTCCTGGTGTTTTCTGACTGTCTCCATGCAGGACAAGGAAGGAGGCCATGAGCAAGCTGAGCGGAAAACAGGGATTGTTGCAGACAGGAGCATGTGAAATCACACACAAAATGAAAAGGCAAACTTAGGACCAGTAACAGAGATTGAAGTTTCTGGAATGTAAAATACATACTGAATGCTTACTATTCCGGTCAAGTTCTAAGAACTTCACACACATCATCTCCTTGTGCCCTAAGAATAACTCTGTGAAGTGCCAAGTAGCATCCTTCCCGAGAACAGATTAAAAAAAAAAATTAAGGCAAAGAGAAGTTAATTAAGTTGCCCAAGATACGTAATTGGACAGTCATGAAAGGAAACGGAAAGTCTATGTTCTTAGTCATGTTGTTCTTAGGGAAGTTTGTCATGAACAGGAGGGAAGGGCTGATCACCCAGAACATCCCTTAAAATGGCCAGGTGTCTGCATTTAATCCTTCTGCAGAAAGGAAAATTGAATTATGTTCAAGTACCTGCTCTTGCTGAAATAAACACCGGGCAGGGAGGGTTTCAAGTGTTCTCAACACAAACAGGCAATAAAGTGATAGACACACCAGAGCATTACACATTGTGTACATGCCACAAACCTTCACTCTTTAACCCCATAAATGTGCAATTGCTGTCTATCAGTTCAAGCTTCAAACTAAGCCAGTGACTAAGGAAAAACCAAAACAGCGAGCAGAGAAGTTGTCCACCAGGAAAAAACCCAGCTATGTCAGCCATGACATTCGGCTCATCCCTCCGAGTTTTCTGTATGTTTCATGCTCATGACCAATATGTGATCACAGTAGAGGGTATTAGGGCTGAGGAGCTGACTTAGTGGATGCAGTGCTTGTTGCACAAGCATGAAGACCAGAGTTTATATCCTCAGCCTTCAAATAAAAGTTGGTCAGGCTTGTCTGCCTGTAATCCCAGCCTCCAGGGTGATATGATGGGGGTTGGGGACTCCCGGGGCTGGGGACTCCCGGGGCTGGGGACTCCCGGGGCTGGGGACTCCCAGGGCTGGGGACTCCCGGGGCAGACAGCTAGCAAGACTCCAGATCCCAAAATCACAAACTCTGTGTTTAGAGAGACTCTGCCTCAATTTAATCAAGTAGAAAGTGATGGAGGAAGACAACTGCCATCAAAATTTAGCCCATACTTGAATGTACATGCATGCATTCACATAACAGGCGAACACATATACACACATGCATGAATACCACCCACACATATATACTCAAAAGGAAGGAAGGAAGGAAGGAAGGAAGGAAGGAAGGAAGGAAGGAAGGAAAGAAGGAAGGGAGAGGGAGGGAGGGAGGGAGGGAGGGACGGAGGCAGGGAGGGAAGGAGGGAAGGAGGGAGGAAGGGAAGGAGGGAGGGAGGGAAGAAAGGAGATAGGGAAGGAAAAAAAGTTCTTTGTGGAACTGTGGAGGGCAGGGGATGACTGACAGGAGAACAGAGGCATTTAGAAACAAGGTGTGAAGTCCACAGATAGACTGTCAGCTGGCCAGTGGGAGAGAAATGATAGGAAGGCTAGATGCTGGGGGAGCTAACTGTACCCTAGAAAGTCAAGGCCAGCCTGTCTCCTGTTTGTTCATCACTCTCTACATACTCACAGCATAGGAGTCCCTAGCCCTGAGAGTTTCCCGGGAGAAGGTAAGACACAAGGAGCCCGTTCTCACTGAAATCCATCTTAGGAGTTTCCCTACTCTCCTACTTAGAAATCTTCAAAAAGTTCTCTGGATTGATGGAGGGTGCTATCAAAAGGAGACTTAGTGTGTTAACTCTCTTAACTCCACCCACCCTTTCCAAAAACAAAGAGATGGAAGGCAAAGAGTATGAATTTGTCAACTCTCGAACAGTTCTCTTAGGCAATAAGATGCAATGCATCTTGGGAATACAAAGCCAAAATAAGCCTGACTAAGACACGAGAGTGAAGACAGGCAATAGGCAAAGAAAACATAAATGTTATTTCCAAACTGAAGTAAGTGATTTCCTTCTCCAAAAAAGGACATTTAGGAATTTTATTTGGGAACTTTATAGAAGCACTTTAGAGGCATGCTCATTCTCGAGCATGCTCAGTTTAAGGTTAGAGTTAAGGAAGGAAAGATGGCAGATACATTTTTGAACATGCTTAGCTCAAGGTCACAGAGCACGTGTTTCAAAAGTTAAAATGACAGGAACACTTTGGAGCATTCTCAGGCTATGTACTAAGGATTGTGGACAGAAGCATGCCCAGCACCCCTCATAAAAACAATGGACAGTGCCGAGCCTGAATCATAAAGATGGTGGACAGAGACAAGATGCCCTTGGGCTTGATCAAGATGAACTATACAGTTTTAGCTGAAAACACAAAGAAAAGGGCGCTTTGATAGCATATGACATATGAGTTTGTCCCTAAAGGTGCCTGGTGCCTTTAATAAATAACATACATGCTCCCAGTGGCAGATGAAAGAAATTGTTTTCACGTCACACAACTAAGAGAGAGAGACTCAAGGCTGGCTACTGCCTTTTCCTTTTTCTGAGACAAGAAAACGGGTCTAGCTTCACAAATTCATGGATGAAAAGCAATCAAGGCCCTGAGACTTCAGGCAAGAAAATACTAGAGCAAGTCAATAATGCAGATCTCTGATCCCCTCCTCAGCATGTTGCCTCCTACTGGGCCATTGGAGTGCATTCATGTTTTCCTCTCAGTAGATGGCAAGTCCCTTGAAGAAACGAATGGGTCCAGCTTCCCTTCTGACATCTCTACTGCACCCAATCCGAGGATGGCCGCTAGAGACATTCAGTGTGGCTGACTTCTTTGTTGGAAGAGCCACTTGTAAGAACACATGTCTTTCTTTGATGGCAGCACTTCACTACAGTCCTTCCTTGATCCTGCTACAGAAGAATAGTGCTTAAGCCTACACGGCAAATCAGCACTAACAAATTTGTTCCATTAACAAATTCAATCCTTTTCCTCTTTTAAAGCTTGTCTCAAATGCCATCTTTCCAGGTAAGAATTCGGTATTCATCCTGTGATGCTCCCCTGTGCCCACTTCCCATGCCACTTATGTCCTACCACTTAGGTGTCTCCACCACAGCATTATCATTTCCTTGAGGACCTGTCAGGCACCTTTTTATCTCTAATAAATGCTGGTGAGCAAATATTTAAAGAATGCATGAATGAAGAATGGCTGATTTAGTCAATGAAAAAGTAAATACAGAGATCAAGTGACAGGGAGGTGACACGTGGGAACCCAGGAGTTAAAAGGCGGTAAGAGGCTCCAAACTAACCAGAACTTCAGCCCTGAGTTTTGTGTGATCTTGGTGAAATTGCTTCTCTTCTCATGGCTTTCTTTCTACTCACTCCTGAGCATACAAAGATACCCAAAAATCCCTACATCCCACCACAGAGATATATACGCACTTATGTTCATAGATGCACTATTCACAATAGCTAAGAAATGGAACCAACATAGATAGTCACCAACAGAGGAAGAGATAAAGAAAATGTGGGATATAGGTGCAATGGGATTCCATCGTGAAGGTAAATGAGATCATAGCATTTCCAGGTAAAGGGATGTAACTGGAAATCATCATTACATGAAACAAACCAGGCTCAGAAAGCCATATTGTGCATTTTATCATATGTACAGATGCTAGACTTCAATGCATTCCTATGGAAAATAATATACACATACATAATGTGTGAATGTAGGTTATGAAACTAGAAAGGAGACCATGAGAGAGGAAAGACATCTTAAGAAGGATGGAAGGTAGCAATAGGATGTGTGTGACATGAACACAGCAGGGGCAACTGGTGGGACAAGGCAAGCAGTGGGAGGGGCACAAGGAGAGGGGTGGGGGAGAGGGAGAGAAGGACCAACAAAGGCAATGTATGAAAATGCTATAATAAAGCCCATTACTTCCGTGCTAATCTTTTTTTTTTTAAACAACGGAGCTAACTTGTGTGTTTTTCTTAAAAGAAAGATTCAGACTTGAATTGTCACGACTCCCTATGAATGAAAGATGTCCTTGGACAAACCGCATTAACGATGTTTTGTGCCTCTGCCCTTGAAAACAACAATTAGCCTCAGCCAGCTCTTATCAGCAACAGACCCTTCTCTACCTCATCTGCACCAGAAATGCCACTGTCTCAAGAGAGAGCTCCTTGGGGTGTTGGTGAACAGAAGTGACTGTCACATCTGGTCGCTCTCCCCTGACATGGCCTGCCCTTGGGAAACATGAATGGACTGTGAACACTTGGGCCACTTGAAGGCTAGAAAGACAACCTCTGCTCTCTTGAAATGATTGTGCAATTCCGTGCTGCTATCAGGGCTGACAAGGAGACCACTCCTAGCCCTGGACCCTTCAGCTAGGTTCAACTCCAGGTCAAGTCAGGGGCTCCCAGCAGCTTAAGGTCACAGGATCCACAGGAAGAAATTCCAGGACTTTGCCAGAAGCTAACAACAGTTCCCAGCTGTTCCCAGCCACCTCCTGCTATTCACGCCATTTAGAGTAGGGGGTCTTTGCACAAATTTCATCAGAAGGAGGGTCAGATGGATGCCTTTGCCTCTGGGTCAGGGCACAGGACAGGCCATGGAGAAACAGCCTCTATGTTTACTGTCAGCTCCCGCACAGACCCTTGACAGAGACCTTCCTCTTCCTGGTTCTCTTGGGGACCGTAACATCAGTTGTACTGCTAGGGCTGGCCTTATATAATGACCTTAAGTCTCTCCTGCAAGGTCAAGGAGGGCCTGTAGCCTTGCTCTGCAGTTCCTCTGAGGCACACGCTACAGAACTCTCTTAGCAAAGGCAGTTCTTGATCAGGGCACCGTTGAGCGATAGCAAAGCAATGTCCTCCTTAGAATAAACGTTGCTGTCTGCTTTCTGCCTCACTTCCGCCATGTCAGACTGTTGGATTCCTTTTTTTTTCTCATCGTCTAGGGCTCAGCTTTTAAGTCTCCAACTCAGAAATGCTTTCTCGGTCCATCTTTAGCAACCAACCTATGTCCTTCCTTCTAATATATCCATTCAGTATCTCTGCTCTTCCTTTGTGGACACCAGTCATACACAGCTGACCTTTGTGTATATTTGCATAGAGGGCATGCCCCTACTCAGACTTCAGCCTCACATTGGTTCACACAGTGCCTGGTACACAGTAAGGGATCATGGAATAGTTCTGGGAAAGAATGCATAGATTCAAAAATGACTTAATCTTCAGGCCTCTGGAGGAGAAAATGTTTATATTTATAAACGCTATGAAGTCCTTAGTGCGTGGAATCCCAATTGTTTCTTTTGTTCTTTGCTGTGTGCATGCATGTGTGTGTGTGTGTGTGTCTGTGTGTGTGTGTGTGTGTGTGTTCTCTCGCACGCACGAGAACACAAGTGTGCATGTGTTCAGGTGTATACACTGCTCTGTTTCTTTGCTCTTATGTAAAATAAATGCAGAATGGAGAAGAGAGATATTTGCTGTCAAGGAGATCACAGGCCACTGGGAAAAACAGTTAAGCCATTTGGAATTGCCAACCCAGTATCTTCAAGGAGAGCTCAAATGTGGAGAGAGCGTGAGGGTGTGGGCTAAGTGGCAGGGACTCTGAGGTACAGACGCACTAAGGTCTTTATTCAAACCACAGATCGGGCAAGCAGCAGAACTGGGATCCAGGTCTGTCAACTCTCTCAGCAAAGGTTTTCTAGTAGCCTTCCTCCTGCCCTTCCCTCTGTGGAGGGCTTGGAACCCTTGCATCTGGCTGCGGGTGGATGCAGCACTCTGGAACTTCGCGCCTTGTCAGGAGAGCCTCTGCCAGGGACATGAAGTACTTCAGAAACTTGTTCTGTAGTCCACATGTGCAGCTGAGGGGTCCTCAGTCAGGCAATGGCTGCAGGGGACAGGCTGAACCGTCTTCACTTCTTTTCTGCCTCTGGAACTTAAGGGCTTGTGCTGCAGAGGACTTCCTTTAAACAATGTCAGGGAAGAGTGTATTCCATTAGTACTATCACAGCAGGGTCTGCCCTCGTGGGCAGCATCCATTCCCCAAAGGTGAGTTACTCAAATTAACCCCTACTTTCTTCATCTGAAAAGTCAATTCTTTTTTTTTTTTTTTTTTTTTTGGTTTTTTGAAGTCAATTCTTACAGCTGATGTAAAGGTCACATGTGACAAGTCATCAAGCATCATCACCATTGCCACCCGGTGGCAGCCCTTACTAGTTACCTTTCGGTTCTCTGACTTTGAACTCTCATTTTCCTCTTCTATTTCTTGTTCTTTCTCTTCCCTACTTCCTCTCCCTCTTCCTCTCCCCCTCCATCTCTCTCTTCCCCTTCCCCTCCATCTACACACACACACACACACAAGAACACACACCTCTCAGTAGTACTAAGAATTGCACCTAGAGCCTTGAAGAGCTGCAATTCAATTCAAGCTAGCTTTGAATATGTAATCCTCCTGCCTCAGCTTTCTGAACCCCCAGAATTATAACTCCTGTACCCAGACACACATCCTTTCTGATCTTTATCTCCTTCTACCATTTCTGGTCATTTTCTCTCTATCAAGGTCTTCTAGACTCTGACTACCTCTAGATAGCAGCTTTCAACTCCCTGTGCTCGGCATGTAGCAGGGTTCAAAAGGAAATGCAACCTATGCCCTGACAGAGTTTATTGGAGAAAAATCAGAGACAAGACAGTGGCCAGGAAGTCTCTGAAGTGATTCTATGGAAGAGAAGGGATGGGCTCTGATCAAGACAACAGACAATGAGGTCATTGATGGAGGAATCAGCTGAGAGACATACCTAAAACATAGCACACAACTTAGGCAATGACTTTAAACAGGAGGCAATAGAAAGAGTCCAAAATCATCTCTGAGGCTTCCAGTTCTGAAGGTTGGGCTTGAGTGTCACCAGTAAAAAAGATTCAGAATACAGGAACAGCATATCCATGGCAGGAAGAGACAGTGACTTAAGTTGCTTTCTCTTCTATCCATGTTTCCCATGTCAGCATGGAATTGAGATGCCCCAGGCACATGCATGTACACGCACATGCGTGCACACGTGCGCGCACGCACACACACACACATACACATACACACACACCACAAGAAGGCATCCAAGGGTGTTGCTTGGAGCTTATACAGTGGCCCTGTGAAATGAAGTAGCCTCCACTTCCTATGCAGTGATACCTAGCTCTCCACATCAGCTTCACGATACATATGGTGTGAAGTGACCTATGTGACACCCAGGAAATGTCCAAAAGGTACACAGCAAATAGATCTGAGGAGGAACAGAGATGTCTGCATCAGCAATGTGATTTGCAGCTATTTGGCATGAAGATATTTGGCAGAAGCTAGACAGGAATTTTTATTTTTCAAATGCCAGGGTTATCCCTGTACCCCAGTGCTCCAAGGAAGTCAAGGCAGGGAGAGGTAATCTCAAGTTCCAGGCCAGCCTGGGCTATAGAATGAGATGCTGCTTCAACACACACACACACACACACACCCCACAGAGAGAGAGAGAGACAGACAGAGACAGAGACAGAGAGACAGAGAGAAAGACAGAGTCAGAGACAGACACACAGATACACAGAGAGATGGGGGAGAGACATGCATACACACACACACACACACATATATGAACCATTTAAAAAAAAAAAAGCATGAATCACTGGGGTCAGAAAAACAGACATGGGGCTCACACAAATTTAAACCTAAGTTAAAAATCAAAAAATATTGCTGTAGAATATTTTTTAAATAAAGCAAAACAAAAAGAAAAAGTCTTTTATGATCCTATCCACCAAAGTAGCAAACAGTACTAATGTGGACATAGTTCTTTCTGGTCTCTTCAGTGTCCCTTGTATTTTTTTTTCAAACGAGATTCTACAATTTATAAGCCCAAGTGTGGTTTCACTATTTTAAAAATCCACACATTAACCATATAAGTGAGGTTCACACAGGAAGGGAGGGAGGGAGGGAGGGAGAGAGGGAGGGAGAGAGGGAGGGAGGGAGGGGACAAAGGGAAAGAGTAAATCCTGAGAGTGGGCAACAGACCACAATGAGCCTAACAGAGGCCTGAGAAAGGGGCAGGTTTGAGAAGGCTCTGGTTTCTTTCAAATTTGTTTTAAATATTACCTAAAGCTTGGGAGTACACAAAGCCTTTTTGCCATTTTTTTAAAGAGAAGAAAGAAAAAAGAGAGAGAGAAAGAGAGAGAGCCTGTTTTTTCCAGTTCAAGATACTTTCCAAAACTGTCCTTCACGTAGCAACACCTCCACCTGCTGGACGTGAATGGTATCATTACAGATTACAAGGCAAGGCAGGTTGGCAAACCCAGGACCCTAAAGATGTGAAAGTCTGTGGGTCCTCAGCTCAGACCCATATGAAGATTTCATCCAGATGCACCTTCACCCCAACTTTTTATTCAGTGGCTACTTCATCACCTCACATGCACCAAGAACCATGTATTGAACAGTCCCAAGAAATAGAGGCCTTGGCTCCCACTGAATGCCAGGTGGTGCAAATGTGACTCAAACTATTTTGTAGCAAACATGCAAATCGGTATGAGATAAATTCATCTCCTCACCAATGTGGTAGGTTCAGACAGCCCACAACATGCTCACAGGTGGACGTGTGTCCAGCATCTACATCTGACTGCGGTATTTTAATATAATAATTTATTCATTCTTTAGGAATTTCATACATGTTTACAATACATTTTGAACACATTCACCCCCTTTCTCCTAGATCCTACCTCCTCCTTTTAAATTTCATGTCTTCTTTTTGTCTGTCTGTCTGTCTGTTTGTTTGTTTCTTTGTTTTTTATAATACACTGAGTCCAATCTGTGCTCGTGAGTGTGAGGTACAGGAGCACAGTCAACCTAAGAGACCACTCTTGACTCTCTCTGGGAAACTATAACCTGATAATAGCTACGCACTTAAGGATCTCGTGAACCCCTCCCAGGCTGTGCTAGAATGTTGACTGATTTGATTCCGTGCAGATCCTGTGCAGACAACCAAACTTCTGTGAGTTCCTGAGTGTGGTGGTCCTGTCATGTCCAAAAGACAGCTTCACTCCAATCCCCCAACCTCTGACTCTTACAATCTTTAACCTCATCTTTAGTAATGATCTGTCAGTCCTGGGGAGGGAATATGATGTAGAACCTGTTCGTGGCTAAACACTCTGAAGATACTTGTTCTCTGCCCTTTAACCAGTTGTGACTTTCCACACTAACTGCCATTCACTGCACAAAGAAGCTTCCCTGGCGGAGTCTGAGAGACACACTAATCTATGGGTACCAACATACAAATTTAGAGGGCTGTTTGATACTATATCCATTTCACAAATAATATCTGTAGGTTTACCCCTGGAGCCTTTAAGCTCCCCCAACCATGGGTTCTTAGTCAGATTTATGATACAAGGTGCGTGTTTCCTCCTGTGGAGTAAGCTTTAAGGCCAATGAGAAAATGGTTGGTTACTGCCATAATGCTCATACCACAATGGCCGCCATGAGCATATCCTGCTATGGCAGTCATCATTGTAGTTCCCATATGTGTAAAACTATTGATGACCTTTGTGTCTCAGCAGCCTGAATTACACCTTCCCGTACTATGAAAGCTAGCTAGCAGAGAAGAAGGTTCCTGATCAGTACCATATTGATCTCTACATACCCTGCATCTGAAGTGTGAGGTGCTGTCAGAATGGGGTCTTACCAGCAAGTTCTGGTGGACAACCAAGAACAATAACAGTAGACGGTGTTGTTCTGGGAGTTGGGCATCTCCAGGACACTTCTAACATCTCAAGGGAAATGTCTCACACCTGGAACTGAGATTTTTTTTATTTGATAGCCTATGACTTTGGAGAAAACAATTAGTTCTTCTGTAGAGTAACATCAATTAGAAATCAATGTCCTCCCATCCCTCTCTCCACTTAAACCCCCACTCTCTCTTCTTATCACCTGTGTTCTACTATGCTCCCACTAAAATCTGTCTTCTAGCCGATGATCGCTTTCTAATTTCCTGGCATTTATAGGTATTCCTTTATGCCCTCACCAAACTCCACATATAACTGGGAGCATGTGACATTTGTCTTTCTGGGGCTGAGTTACCTCACTCAACTTAATGTTTTCCAGTTCCATCCATTTACCTGCAGATTTCATAATTTCATTTTTCTTTACAGCTAAATATGAGTACCACATTTTCATTACCCAGTCATCAGGTTATGGATATCTAGGCTATTTCAATGTTTTCATAGCTATCAGCATAGATGTGCATGTGTCTCTGACACAGGAAAGAAAAGTCCTTTGAGTATATACACAGGAGAGTTTGGGCTGAGTCCCAGGATTACATCAACAGTGTACGAGCGTTCCCATCCCCCTCACCAGCATTTGTCGGCCTTTGTTTTCTCAATCTTATTTATTCTGGTTTTGGTAAGATGAAATCTCAAGGTATTTTAATTGTTTATTTCCCTAATGGCTAAGGATGGTAAATGCTTTTTAAAAAGGTCTTAGCCATTGTATTTCTTCTGAAAACTCTGTTATGTTTCATAGCACACAGCTAATTGCTTCGCTATTTTCTTTCTTGGTGTTCAATTCTTGAGGTTTTTTTTTTGTGTAGTCTAGATGCTAATCCTCTGTCAGAGATAGAGCTAGCAAAAAAAAATTGTTAATTCTCTAGGCTCCTGCTTTGGCCAATTAATACTTTCCTTTGCAGTACAAATTTAATTTCAGAAGTCTCACCTGTTGATTGTTTCCTAGGTGATTAGAGTTCTATTCAGAAAGTTCTTATCTGAGCCTACATCCTGCAGTGTGCTCCCTACCCTTTCTTTTAGAACTTTCCAAATTTCTGGTCTAACATTGATATCTTTTATCCATTTGGAATGATTTGTGTGCAGGTTAAAAGATATAGACCTAGCTTCATTCTTCTACATGTAACTTTCCATTTGATCAGTACCATCTATTGAAGATGATGGCTTTTCTCCAATGTGTATTTTGTCCAAATCAAGTGGCTGTGTGAAAGAGTGCTTATGTATGGGTCCTCAGTTCTATCCTGTTGGTCAGTGTGTCTGTTTTTATGCCAGTACAATGATCTTTTAATTACAATAGCTCTGTAGTAGAACTTGAAATCAGGGATGGTGATACTCCCTATAGTGTTTTTATTTTTCAGGGTTGTTTTTCCTATTGTGTATCTTTTATGCTACCCTACGGACTTTTAAGGTTTTTTTTTTTCAATTTCTGTAAAGAATTGTGTTGGGGTTTTTATAGGCATTGCACTAAATTTGGAACGGTGGTCATTTTTACAACATTACCTCTACTGATTCCTGAGATGGCCTCACTATTTTCTAGTTTCTTTCTCAATTTCTTTCTTTGGTGTTTTGCAGTTTTTGTTGCATAGGTCTTTATTCTGAGAAAAAAAATTAGGTTACTGGAAATGGGACTGTTTTCCTGGCTTATTTTTCAATCCTTGCTATATAGAAAAGCTACTACATTTTCTATGTTAATTTTGTAACATACCATTTTGCCGAGAGAGTTTATCAACTTAGCCTGTAGTCTTAGCAGTAATTGAGTTGATTTTCCAACTACCTGTCTCTTCTCCCAATTTCTTAATAGGTTATAGACTTTGAGTAATGGAGGATGTGTAATTAGCTAGCATTTTTCAGTTTTATTCCCTGGAAAATGGTATCTATCTAAAAGCCAGTTAACACAGTCAAAGGAGGCCAGGGAACTTTTCAGAGCCCCTCTGAGAAGATATTTCAAGTGAGAGGCTTGTCTTCATCCCTTCCTCACAGATGAGACTATCAATATGCTCATGAACAGCGAAAGTCTTGTAGCTTTTCCTCACTTGGACCTTTAACTGTAATTCTGAGATGAAACATGTTTTATTCTCTTTCTTTATTCGCATAGACTGCCAACAGATAGCCCCAGAAACAAATGAGACTGCAAGATTACCAAGCAGAAAAGAAGGTGAGAGTCCCTAACCCCCAGACTGGTTTCATATAAGCACCAAGGCTAATCATTGGGGACAAATGGCAGCTAAGCAAACAGATGTTGGTCTAACAGCTGCCTCTAGCTAAAGGAGAGGACAGGGGAGGAGGCATACCACCAAGCAAGAAGTTGGCAGAAACAAGGATGAGAGAGAAGAGAGGGTCCTCACCTCCCTCTGCATTATAGGACCAGAGACCAGGAGTCAGCTTCCAAAACCGGCCACAGCCATGACATCACCCTTCTCCCTAGCTAGACATTCCACTGACCAAATGAACAGAAAAAAAGGGGATGTCTGGTAAAAGAGAAAAAGAATAATTTGCTGTTAGTGAAGAGACACACAAAAATGCCTGCTAGTATGCCACTAAGTAATAACACTCATTATCTCTAAAATCATTGGTAAAGACTGTCAAGTCAATGATGTTTGGCATGCCTTGCTTTCATTAGCACAGAGGGTCTATTTAGAACCAGTGAAGTCAAGCGTGGATAGTCACTACAGCAGACAGCTGGCTCAGGGCAACAGATTCATGTGCTCTACCCTCCTGGTGTTCACAACCACGATAGTGACTTCTTGGTGAAAGCTTGGGAACCAGACCAGGATTTCTACCTGCCTCTTCCACCTTAATACTTGGGGACAGGTTACTTCATCTATGTTATGGGCCCTCCTCTGAAAGATGCAGATTCCAATAGCACTGCCCTCATGAGAGAAGCAAATGCTGTGTGAAGACCCAGGAACTAACTTACAGCTGTGCCAGATGAACAGCAATGTTTAATAAATGTGCATAATAATCAGGCTGCAAGTCCAAGGGGTCCTCTTTGTTCTAAAGCAATAACTATGCTGAACGGCACCGACTACAGATTTAACAGGGAGCAGAATACACTGGCTCAAAACATTGCTTAGCTATGGTGATAAGCTGAATAATGCATTCTTGAAGATGCCTGTGCCCTGATTCCTACAATCTGTAGATGTTGTTTTATGCCAGGGAAAAAACATCTCAGGTGAGATTAAGACTTGGGAAGGTATGGTGGGTTACTTGGGTGAGTCCAATATAATCACAAAGGCCCATGTAAGGGGAACACACTGGTGGATCACAGTCAGAGACAGAAGAAGCAACATGATCATAGAGGTTGAGTGAAAGAAGGACCCGCCCATGATGTGAGGCTAAGAGCCAAGAAATGTACACACATCCAAGGAACTGGGGGTAGGGAACAGGTGTCTATAGATGGGTGCAGTCCTACACATACCTTGAGACCTCAGCTATTTAGAATTCATTTCCGACCTGGCCTCCAAAACCATAAGAACATGTTTAAGTTGTTATAATCCACAAAGTTAGTAACAGCTTATCAAAGCCACAACTAGGAAACTATCCTGAACTTGAATAAGAACATAAATGTATCTCCTTTGCACACATCTCTTCTGAAAGGCAACCTGACAGAAGAGAGAGTGCAATGGGCTTGTGGTGAGAGATGTCAGTTTATATTGTTTCTTTCTTTGCATAAGTGGTCAGACTTCTCACAGTCTCTAAATGTTCCATCTCTGAAATGGAACTAGACTAATTATTTGAGGTATCCACTGCAAAAGCACACAGAAGGCACTCAAGAGCTGTAGAATTCTTTCCATGGAAGATGCACAGTGTCCTATGTCTTCTCCCATAGAGCTAGTCATTACAGACCCAGCTCTTGAGTTTTGGTTAATGTGCATGGACCATTCTCCATTTCTAAGATCTGACTTCTAGCTGCTTTCCAAGGTTCTATCTGAAAGATGAGATCCCTTTATGACTCCCAAGAGATAACGCTTTGGTTTCCATTGCCATCCCTTATGGATACAGCTCACCTCCTCACTCTCCTCCTGTCTTCATTCATGAGTCAGAGGTCCCTCCTGATGATCTTTTATTAGCTTAAAGCTACATTGCCAGGAGTACACCAGCTCGCCACTCCTTCACTCTACTCAGAGTGTTAGAGATGCCCAGAACCTTTCCCTTACCCATTGGGAATAATACTATCATCAGAATTGCTATCAACAGAAATGATGACGGGTAAATGCTGGGTACTGAGCACTGTCCTGGGGACTGGAGAAGGGGACTGGGGTTTCTTTCTCATTCTTCCTTTTTTTTTTTTTTCTGGGAGGATGTTTCCAAAGTTGACATACTGGAATTATGCAATAAGAGATTCAGCCCATCGATATTCCATTGTGGAAGGGGAAATGTCTTTTGAGGCCCCACCCCTTATGAGGCACAATAGGCAGTTAACAGTTTCTTGAGGTGAGGTCTCTTTCTTCAATGGTGTAACCATTTACTTCAATAAAAACCTCCGACCCATGCCCATGCAGACAATCTAATTGAACTCGCTGGGTCGCACACCTATACAAGACAGACATAAGGGTAGGAGGGGTTTGTTGGAGAGACATATTTCAATGGATAGGGATGGAGGCTGGGATAGGGTACAGGGATGAGAAAATGACTGAAATGCATGCTATGCACCTGTGAAATTGTATCAGTGTGTGCAAGAACTGAGAGATCCTATCTCTGAAAAACCCGAAGTGGGTGACATCTGAATAAGACTGGCCCAGGTTGTCCTCTGACTTCTTCATGCATAGCAACAAATAATGAAGAGAATAAAAGAATAGAAGGCAATTCTTAAAAAGTTTGTTCTGGAGATGTTTCACTAATCGACAAGGGGAAGTCTCCTCCCTGCTCCACCTCTGCCTCTGCTCGGCTACAAAAGGAACCAGCATGAGCCTTACTCAAACTCTAAGCTTCAAGGAAAAACAAGACAGAGTTAGTGCGACCAGAGTATGAGCTCTCACGGTGCACAGCAGAGCAAAAGGAATGGGGTATAATGGAGATCAAAGGAGAAAAGTCAAGGAAGGCAGTCTAAGGGACAGCCATATGAGACCCAAAAGGAAATCTCCCTCTTGCTCTTCTGAACTGTCTCTGTGCATGGCCACTGAATCGGACATAGTGAACTTCACCTGTGCATCTTTCTGAGGGTTCTAAACAGCTGAGAGGCTGTATATACACACATCACTTCATTCAGGCTCACTCAAGAACCTATTAAGATGATAAGAGCTACATCATTCCCATAATGTAGATGGGGATAGATGCGCAGGGATCCATGTGTCCAATCCCAGTCAAATCTTGGATCCCAACCGTGGTGGCCTGGCCCCAGAGCTTGTGCTCTTCCCAGGCATTGCCCACTGTGGCAGCTGCTGCCAGCGTCCCCTCCCCATAAAGAGGCAGTCAGAGCCAAGAAAATTTCCAGGGTGTCTTCCAACACAGCTTGAGCGTTGGGTGGTCCGGGAATACTTAGTTTTACCCTGGAACAAATGGAGAACTGGAAGAGAAGGGTTGGTTTCCCTTTGCAAGCTGGAAGCAGCTGGTCCCAGCTGAGGAGCAGGGAAAAAACAACCCGCTCTTGAGGAAGCTCTCTCTTTGACAGGAGGCCCCACTATCACAAATTCTTGGAAGGACGCCAGAGGGGCGTGCTAAAAGTGAGCACGGGTGTGAAGAAGGATAGATGAAGGGTCCTGGGCAGCTGCTGGAGGAGGCCACACGGGATGGGAGGCCTACAGGATGTTTGGGGGGCTCCGAGCTGGAACTGAGGCTAAGATCTACGCACGTAAAAATCCTCACTGCACATGGAAGCAGGGTGGGAGAAACAGATGTTCCCAGAGCATCTACTGTGAATTGCAAGCATCAGGCTGAGAACTTGGAACAATGCACCTGAAGCATCTGAAGCTCTTCAAGGTCAAAGCCTCTTCAGTCCTAGCCAGCAGGACCCCTGGAACATTCCTCGGCACGGCCTGGGTGTGAACCAAAGCCCAGTTCTGTGGTGTGCCTCCTGCTTTGAACTAGGCTGGGACGCCTCTTTCCAAAGAGTCCGAGCTTGTCCAGCTCCTTCCAGGTTCAGGTTGTGATCTGTTAGTAAACATAATAAGCCTTGATCCCTTAGCCTAGATTCCTTGGTGAGAAAAGCATTGAAACCATATTGCATGCATGTGTGCATGAATGCACATATGCATGAAGAAGTCAGAGGACAACCTTGGCCAGTCTTATTCAGTTGTCACCCACTTCAGCTTTTTTGGATAGGATCTCATTGACTTAAGAAACTCCCCAAATAGGCTAGGCTAACTGGCCAGCAAGCTTCAGAAATCCACTTGTCTCCACCTCCCTAGTGCTGGGATTACAAGTTTGTGGCCACCACACCCAGATTTTTTCAACACAAGTTCTGGAGGCTGAACTCCGGTCCTGATGCTCGCAAGGCAAGCACTTTACAAGCTGAGCTACCATTCCAGTCATCCTTTGTGAGATCAACAATAGCACATCATCCTGGTGGCCCTTTTCCCATCAGGCACGTAGGTTAGCTTCCAGCATCTTCATTTCAACAGAGCGTTTGATAGGTTCGCCACCTCAGAAAACACCTGACAATGAGGTCTATCCTATAGCCTCCTAGTGGAACTGTGCACACTGGCATGCCAGCTGCATGAAAAAAAAATTGTCTTGCCAAATGGTTATTTTAGATGCTTAGATCCCGGCATCATCTCTTAGCCCTCTCTCTGCTCAACTCTTTTCTTTTCCAGTTTTGGTACCTTTCCCTCCTCTACCCTGCACCATTCTGATCTACCTTGGGCCCAAAGATCTTTATTTGTCCCTTGTCTGCTGAAGGTCCACAGCCAGAGAGAGGGTTCTTAAGGCATTTGGAAATTCTCAGGAGTCATGCATATGGCTTGGCTGAAGGGAGAGATGGAGTCAGGGCTTTTCAAGGTCTACAAAGGAAGAAGACCAAATAAACAGCCCAAAGTCAGCTTCTAGAAAGATGGTATGGCTTTGAAATGGCCAATCTTAGCTGAAGGCTTTACATAAGCTGCAGATAAGTGTGGTAACATACTTAGGAAGTGGAGATAAGAAGATCTCCTCAAGTTCGAGGCCAGCACCAGCTACATACTGAGCTGTAAGTCAGCCTGTGCCACAATACACAGAAACATTTTTCAAATTTTCAAATTGTGCATTTTGCTACAACCTACCTTTGTTTAAACCTGTGAATGCTTGAAGTTCGCTAGGATGAGAGGTGACAAAGGACAGTTTTCGTCCTGTAGCCCGACTGGATCCTTGTCTCTTGTACGTCTCCACTGTAGAAGTCAGGTTTTACTACTGATGATGCTTTGAAGACTATGAACCATCTCTCAGTCAGACCCAGGAGGAAGGAGGCCAGGGAAATTTGGTTACAGAGAGGAGTGCTATAAGGGGCTCATCATGAAAGGGGGCCAGAGGTCCAGTGGTTCCATGAAGGATTCAGGGACTCAGCAAAAGAAGCTAAGAGAAGCAATCTACAGGATACGTATGCGAGCCCTGCTATGACTGTTCCTGCTGAGATGACACATGTGCTGTGCTGTACGGCACACAGAGCATTGGATGCCGATGATCAGCAAAACAGAATGGCGTACACATAGGAAACTAGTAACGATCCTCCGAGGAAAACCTTGCCCAGGCTCCTTCATATCATGGATTGAAAACTGAGGCTCAAACAGAAGCAGCCTGCCCGGATCCAAGGGCCTGGGCTGATAGTGTGGAGCCATGCAAACCAGTCCATCCTGTGGTCCACCCGGGGCTCTGTCTCCTGCCATGCTGTTCCCAGTGTTACACATTTCCTTTATGGTACCCGGCTTCTCATTCATCACAAGGCTTCAAGGGCTGCTGTGAGAGGCACGAAATTGCTCTGCTTCGACCTGCAATAAATCACCCATCTAATGATCTCCAAACTCCTCAGGACCATCTGCAGGCAGCCCTGTGCTCTCTCACTTGGGCAATAAAACAGCTGAAGCTGCTGTCCGCCTTGAGGGAGGGGGTGGAAATCAGGGGAAAAGAATGAGCTGCAAAGGGGTAGGCTGGGCCTCTATTGCTGGCCCTTCCACACTCCCTTTCTCGAACCTCTTTCTTCTCTCCCTCTCTACTCCTCCTTCCTCCACGTACCCTCTTCTGTGTCATATGTTGTGACACTAGAAACTGGAAGACATCTTTGGTCCTTGTCTTCTGTGCAAGATGTCTGATTCCCCCGTCACAGGCTCTGTAGCTTGAACAGTTTTCGGTGGCTTCTGGGCCAAGCTTTTGACCATGGAAGTTTTTCGGTGTAAGCAATTAATGGCATTGATGGAATGCTCCAGCTGCCAAAATGAATGGTTCTTTGGGCTGCATTAATTAGAATATAATTACAATGATAGTAGAGAGAAGAGTCTTCATGTGACCTCACTGCTCAGCCTACAGAGCAATCTCAAGGCTAAGAAATCTTTAAATAAACTGGAGGTTGTTCAGAAGAGACCGATCTAGTAACTGATCCCCTCTCAGATGAAAGGAGACTGAAGGCAAGAAGCAAATCCTGGAACCTGGAGAAGGACAGAAGAGGGGACACCAGAGCTGCCCTCAATTAAACAAGAGGTGTTTTTTTTTCATTCTCTGTGTGTGTATGTGTGTGTGTGTGTGTGTGTCCCCCAGGTCCTGGTTGGATATTTGGCATTTGTCTTGTGCTTGGAAATGTCATCTAATGCCCAACAAATAGCTGTAATCAGCAAACTAGTACAATAATTCATATGGACAGACAGACATATGATGGTAGAAATCAGAATGACATAGAATGGTAACCAACCAATACATCCATTCCTATGAACAGACAGACAACCTGTTCCGTCTATATAATGTTAGTTGTACGTATATGATTACAGGGATGACTACTTAGTAATAGGCAGCCAATGGGGGCTCTTCCCTGGTGAAGACTATTTCTCCTACTCTCAGAATTCTTTAGTTACCTGCAATTTCCTGTCTAGAATTGAGACCCATGATATTTCCCTTTCCATCTTAGCATGCCTAGTGGTATCACCCTTGCTCACATCATGTTAAGAAGCCAGGTTGATAAGACTTCATAGGTGTTACTTCTCTGACTCCCTGCTAGCATGCCTATTGGTGTCAGCCTTCTTCAAATCACATTAGGTAGCCATGTTCATGAGATGTCATGGATGTAACTCTGATGCTTTTAGGAGATGCAATCTCACTGCAAGCTTCCTATTCCTCGGTTTCTTACGATCTTTCTGCTCCTTCGGGATGTTCCTCCATGGTCCTTCTTTTGCCTACAGGTCTGTCTAATCTTTTGATGTTGCAACAGGACATTGTCATCTAAAGAGTTCACATTCAAGAATAAGGCCCAGTGTTAGAAAGAGAAGGAGAAGAGGAAAAGGGAGGACTGAGAGAAGAGGAGAGAAGAGAAAGATGGGAAGGAGGAGAAGGAAAAGAAAAACAAAAGTCTCAATGGTTAAGTTAAGTTTATGATTTTGTATTGAGAGAAGTCCAGAGCAGTGCTATTATACAGTATATATATCCCACTCCAAAAATGAAGCTAAGCCTTCAGCAGATGCTCAGCCTACATTTTTGTCCATCAGTCATCATTTTCTTTGGCATAAATGTGTGATTAATACAGGAAATAGCACAAATAAGTTGCAGTAATGGAATGGGATACCTTGGTAGTTTGTGCTTCTTAGAATGGTATTAACTTCATTGGACCTCTAAAGTGAGATTTTAATCCCAATGCCTACCTTGTGCTCAACGCACAGATCCACCCAAATGCTAAAGAGCATTATGAATGACCAGTGGAAAAGACATAGTCTGCATCTCTCCTCTCTCTTATGCATGCTCCGTTGTTCCATAGAATCCACTTAGGAAATAATCTCAAAGATAAAACGACTAATAATTTCAAGACTATGACTGGCCACAGTGCTTTGAGCCAAGCATAAGACTCTTTGTGATACACAGGTCACATGTCTACAGAGTTATGTCCCTCTCTATGCCATTTCTGCCAAACATGGTGGTTGATGAGGGACACAGCCCAGGGAATGGCCCTTGAAGTAGAGTTCACCAAACTATGTGAAGTCAGTCAGCTATGTCCAGGAGAAGAGTGGATATTGGCTGCTTATGGGAGCTTCCAAAGCAAGGAGAAAGCATCCCTGTCCCCACAGGAAGAAAAACAAGAGACTAAAAGAGAGAAAATAACCAAGTTGCATTTTCACAATCACCAGGGCTCAGAGGTCCAAGACATTCCAGCCATAGACACAGAAGAACTTCCTCTGACACTGATGAGGATTGCCATAGAAACAGAAATAAGGAGGAGCCACTGGAGCTGATGAAAGTCAGTCAATCAGCACTGGTAACACAGCCAGTGACATGGCCTATTCCTGGCCTTCATAGGTGGGAGATGAAAATTTGAAATGCCATATGCCATAGTTTGGATTTTAAAGTCCCCCCAAAGTCTCCTGTGCTAAAAGCTTAGTCCCAGTGCAATGATGTTCTTGGGTCATAAGGACTCAGAACATATCCACAGTTTATATAATCACAGATCCACAGCTTAATGAACTGTTGGGTGGTGATGGAGAATTTGGGAAGTGGGACCTGTTGGAGGATCAGTGTCACTGAGGGTGTCCCTCTAAGGGGCATGTTTTGTCTCCAGTGTGTGTACTTGCTCCCACTCACTATCTCATCCTCTCTCCTTCCCCTTTGTTCCCTCTCATTCCCTGGACTGCAGAAAATGAGCAGCTCTGCACCATGATAACTTCCCACCAGGACAACTGCCTTCCTACCAGCAGAAAAACGATGGAATGCCCACGAACTGAGGCCCCTAAAACTGTGAACCGAGATAACTCTTCCTTTCTTGTGGCCCTTGTCACAGAGATGGAAAGCTGGCTAATATACACTATCCTCAAGCGGCAGCAGAGGAAACAGAGAAATCCCTTTCAGAGCACAGTGTCTTCTTCAGCTGTGATGAGTCACTGGTTTAACTCCACTGCATTTGCTAGATGTGGAAAGTTTCCCAACTCCAGACCTACTGGCCAAATGCCCTTGGCTAGTTACCTTCATGGGCCTCAGTTTCCCCATCTGAAAGTAGAAGTAACAATGTCTTAATGCCTGCTTTGTGGAGATGTTTGTCACACTGAAAGAGGTGTACATAGAGGGAGGAGGTGCTGCCTTTTTCCCTCCTTGTACTTCCCCTCATTCCGCTTGTTCTGTACTTCCTATCCAGAATGTATTCCCTGTGCTCTGAATCCAATATGGTTATTACAACTCTTAGTCATTTATAGGGCTTCCAGTTCCAGTTCTTAATAATGTCTCCTAATGGTCAACAATAACATAGGGTTTGTTTCTGTCCCACACATTGAAGCAATCGGTCCCATTTGGTCAGCTGAAAGCTACAGAAAACAGCAATAAATAACCCAAGACAAGTTTCTAAACCCGTAGGTATTTGTCTTCTTAGGAGAGTTCACAAACTCCTGTCACAGCCTGCTCTACAACTTTTCCTAAATCTACAGCCTCATCTCCTATCCCACCTGTCCTTAACTCCCAACTCCACATACCTGCTTTCAAAGGTTCTTTTCAAAAAAATATGTATCTCGGGCCATCGAAATAGTTAAGTGGGTAAAGGGACTTGTTGCAAACCTGATCGCCTGAGTTCAATCCCCAAGTTCAATTCCACATGGTGGAAAAGCAAAGCCAACTCCTTCAATTTTGCTATACACACACACACACACACACACACACACACACACACACACACACACTGCATGTGCACTGCCGTTATCAAATAAACAAATACAAAAAGAATTTGTGTAATGCTGATCTCTTTCCCACGATAGGGCTCTGCACGTGGCCTTCCTTCCCTCTGGAATTCCTTTTCCTAACTTCTGGGCAAGCCCAAGTCTCTCTTAAAATAGACATCTCAGTTTAAGTGTGCTGGTGCTTGGTTACTTAGACTACAGCAGTTTTCCAACTTTCCATGATTGAAGAAATGATATTTTCCTTGCTCATCTCCAGACACCAGCATCTAGCATCATGCATAATGCCCAGCTGATGATTGACAAATTGAATAAAGACATGAAACATACATGAAATAAATAACTCTCCTCTCTTATGCATGTTGTTGTTCCGTGAGTGTCTTGCCAAGGCAAACAGCATCTCCTATAAGGACACAGGCAGAAAAAGAGTTGTAGATTTCTTTTGTCCCCTACCCACTATGCAGTAAAGTACAGTGCTTATATACAACACTCAAAAAAATGTTGGATGAACAGTAAATAATTGAATGAATGAGCAATTGGGCACGTATCCAAAACTTGCTGGACTGAATTAAGTATCCCTGTGAGCGTAAAGGAAGTGCCACATCCTTACGACAGCAAACATGTGTTCTGTGTTTGTCAGTGATGGTCGCTTGCTCAGTTCCCCCACATGGTTGTCACCCATCAACCTGATAATGGGATCATAAAGGAAGGGGAGTCAGGGTCCTGGGCTTTGTCGGAGTCATCAGCTCAAAGCCCCTCTAATGGGAGTTCCTGACTCAATTGGGTGTGGAGAGAAGAGAAGAGGTGATGGATGGTCCAGATACAAGGAGACTCAGATACCCGCCTTTGTTCTTATCTCGGGAAGAAGGCAGCATCCAGCCACACTGAGTCACGATGAACTGAGAAACTCAAGAATGTCTCTTGATAAATGTGCCCTGGGTGCATGAATGAATACTTCTGCTGTTGATTACCTTTTAAGTGAATAGGGTCAAAGGTTGGCATTAACCCAAGGCTCATGGGGTAAGATATTCTTTGTGACCTGGCAGGAATTATTACCAAGGGCAGACCAGGCCAGAAGGTTCACATGGCTAATGAAGACAGGGTCACAGGATTGAGGCCCCCCTGGAGACCAGTTATCTATGGGCAGAGGAAAAATCTGCTTCACAGCCATATTGCGTGCCCTAATGCTAGGCAACCGTCCTGCAAAACCAGGTTCGTTCAGCATAGGAAACTCTAGTGTGGATGCCTTAGCTCGAATACCCCATCCAAGTATGAACTGTTCAGTTTACCTTCACTGGATGCCATCATGGCTGTAAGGACACGACAACACCCACTATTTGCTGAGGGCTTCCTCTGTTCTGAAATCTTTGCAAGGGTTTTCTTCACATAATCTCCACACACAGGAATAACGATCTACTTTATAAAGGAGAACCCAGGAGCAAAACCTGACTGTAGAGATGTACTGTCCAATACAAGATCACCCAGCTCGGTAGTGACAGATTCTGACCCCAGGTCCAGCCCTTCTAAAAGCCAGCTTCATTCTCTACCATTTGCTCTTTGACTGGCACATTCAGTGTATGTCCTTTATGGGTAAAGGGTGATGAGTTCAAAACCAGGGGAAGCATGTAGCATTTGAGATAGCAAAACCTCAGCTCCTGGCCTCAGATAAACAGGGTTAAAAGCTTAAAGGGGAGGCTATGAGATCTAGAAGGAACATATCTTCCACCCAGAGGGGTCTTGCTACAAGTTTGAGCTTCATCGTTGACTAAGTGTTGCTGGGTGGGTTATTACGTAGCCCTGGGTAGAATGAGTTGGTGTTGCCAATGTTTTAAATGCACTACAGTCACCACAGCAACCTGTGAAATGGACAGCAGTGGTCCTGTGTTATGGCCGTAAAACCTGAAAGGCAAAGGCTAACTATCTTAGCTCGAATCCCTGGGCTGTGGCTCCAACACAAGATTCTGTGTCCTGAAGAAGAAGGTCACTGAGGACAAGAATGACTGGGCAGCAGACCCTTTAGCTACTTGACTTGTAGTTTTCCAAGTTACCAGGCAATGGAAAAAGGATAGCCTAAGTAAGACCTGAAGTTGAGTTCCTCCAGACGCTTCTAGAATTTCTTCTAAACTATCCTGCCAGGACACAACTGTAGACCCAAGAGCCTGGCATAGGGAGGGAGGGGTGACATGGATCAGGATGAGAACATCCAACTGGCAGTGAGGAGCTAACCAGGGCTGCAGACCAGGCAGGGCCCCGACCTCCACAGACTGAGGCTGATGATCTCCTGTCAGGGACATCAGGGTGAGGATTCCTGCATCTGGTGGAGAGCTGGGCCAGATGACCTTCTGTGCGCCTCCAGCTCTGCAATCCCACTGCATTGGACTCTCACGCTCCCTTGTCCCCTCTGGGATCATCTCAAGGCGTCTACGGACTAAACAGAGGCACCCTAGGACCGCTTTTGCAATAATGCTTTACTTCTAAATATGGAGACAGCAGGATCCTCCGGAATCTGAACCTGTCAGAGATGTCTCTGGCCATAACATCCCCAGAGCATCAAAATTTATCCCGAAATCCAGCATGCCACAGTTCTAAGCCTGTTTTTGACGGTGATGTGACAGGCTACAGGAGGCGGGAACCGCCAGAGCACTGCCAAGTCTCTCGAGGATCACAGATGGGACAATCGCAGTCATCAATAGAGCCTTGTAGCTTCGGTGGAAAGAGGGGAACACCCTGCCTCAGGAATGCACCCTCCAGAGTGCTGAAGAGAGCCACTCTGCCATTATGAAACCCCAAACACTCAGGGTGTGGTGGGGCTTTTAAAAGGGTACTCTGCTCCCACTGAGGAGCCTTGGAAATGTAGAGCGCGTACCACCCAAGGCTACTAAAGGCCCAGACAGCTCAGACAGACACACGAACAAGGAGCCAATGAGCTCGGGGCAGACTGTCTCAAAGAAATAAACATGTGGCTAAGGTATTTCCATAGCCTGTAAATACTGTCTTTCAGGGGGTTCGGAAGGAGACCAAACAGCCTGCCCCCACTATCCCCCCGAGAAAAGAGTGACACTGTATCTAAGGAGGGATCAGCCAGGCACCAAAGCCAGATTTCCCAGCCACCCTCTAATTTATAGGCCATAAATGATGGGGGCTGTGATCTATTGCCCCTGAGTCGGAGATTTATTCTAACCAAGAGCACACACAGGACCCACTGATATAACGACGGGCCCTGGGTGGAGAAAAGTCTCACTTTCACTGAACATTTAAGTAAAGATGTTTGCAATAGACAGTCATACTAAGAGGCGATTCCAAACGTCACAGAAACTAGCACATGCTCCACAGCCCCACCAAGGACACACTGAAGGGAAGGAATGGCTGGAATACTGGAACACAGAGAGACAACCTCCATCTCCCTGGACTCTTCATGTTCCAGGTCTGCGTAGACTTCTCAATCTGTTTTTGCCTCATCCAAACCTGCTCTCAAATGGAAGGCATATCCACTCCTACCCAGGATGCTGCTAGAATGCTGCGGCCCAAGGGCCTGGGCGTCATTTGTCCTAAGACCGCTGTGAATAGAGGCTGCATAAATCTCTGTTCAGTGAATGGAAAGGAGCAGTCTACGCCCATTCATTCATTCACTCATTCATTCATCTACCTATCATAACCATGCTTCTTGAAGGAAACCCATCACAGAGATTAACTATCTGATGCCCAGTGGCTGGCAAGGAGAAAATTAAGGGTGTTTTATTTTCTCTGTATGAATTTTGTTGTCATGTGTATGTGATAAACAATACTGATTCTTCCGTTGTGGTCAAAGACATTTTTATTTTTGTTTAAATTTCCACACCAAAAAAAAAAAAAAACCTAAGAAGACGGATGAAGTAAAATAGTAAATAGAGTGCAGGTATTGTCATTATAATTATGAATGCATTTCATTGTACAAATGAATAAGTTCACTGTGTCCTTTCCATATAGACCGTAGGTCTTAGAAGAATGTAGTAAAAATCATTTATGTTTGGGGCTAGAGAAAGAGCTCAGAAATTAAGAGTACTTGGTTGGGACCATAAGACAAGGTTTACTTCCTAGCATCTTCACAATAACTCACAGGAATCTGCAACTCCAAGACATCTGAGTCCCTCTTCTGGCCTCCATGGTCCCAGGTATGCATGAGATCTACAGATGTCCATGGAGGCAAAATTTCTAAATTCTTGATTTCTTAATATTGATGCAGGATTGAAAATAATGAAGCTTTGAAAATCATCCCATTAAACAAAGACTTACTAATTGGCAACGATTGTAGGGTATAAGGTTCAAAGCAAAGGCCTTTATAAGTTAAATTACATTTTTCCCAAACGTCTAAAATAATTCTTTCTGTTCTTCTCTTTATTTTTTATTGGTGAAAGATACAATCTAATGTTGTTGTTTTTATTTTGTAATTAGACATGATTATAAGTTAAGTGTATCTATCCTGCTCTGACATGTTCTCTCTTAATAACTCATAACTGAAACTCTAATTCTTATTATTTTAGACCAGTGGTTCTCAACCTGTGGGTCATGATCCCTTTGGGGGGTCACATATCAGATATTTACATTACAATTCATAACAGTAGCAAAATTACAGTTATGAAATAGCAAAAAAAATAATTGTATGGTTGGGGGGTCCCCATAACATGAGAAACTGTATTAAAGGGTCACAGCACTAGGAAGATTGAGAATGACTGCTTAAGAGTATGACTATAGGGGCTGGAGAGATGGCTCAGTGGGTAAGAGTAATGAATGCTCTTCCAAAGGTCCTGAGTTCAAATCCCAGCACCCACATGGTGGCTCACCACCATCTGTACAGCTACAGTATACTCATATACATAAAATAAATAAATAAATCTTTTTAAAAAATCATGGAAGAATCCATATATGGAATGTAAAAAATAAATAAATAAATTTAAATGTTAAAAAAGGCGGTCTTCTCTGAACACTGAGACAGTGTTCAGTTAGGATGCAGGATGCCTTGTGGAAGTCAAAGCTTCCCCCGTGACTCCTCCAGCCAGCCAAGTCCCTCAGATGAGAGCTGCTCTCAGAAGAGCACATGCAGCTCAGCCTCCAGGAGCAGCTGCACCATCTGCAGCCAGGCCTGAGGGCCCAGATGGCTTCCACTGCAGCCGGTGTGGCTGCGGGCCCTGCAGTAGGGCACGCTCTGGGTCACGCCCGTCACTGGGGGCTTCAGTGGAGGTGGCATTGCTGAGCCTGCAAACCCTGACATCACTTACCAAGAGCCCTGGGGAGCCTAGCTGCAGGACCAGCAGTCTTTGGGACCTTGCTCTCTAGAGATCAAGCAGTTTCTGGAGTGGGCTCAGAACCAGAGTGATGTCAAGCTCTGCGAGGGCTTCATCGGGGTGCTGAGGCAGTGCAGGATTGCAAATGGTTTAATCAAACCAAGAAACTCGAGCTGAAGAAATGTAAAATTGGGTCTGTGTAACTGACAGTGCAAGTGTGGACCCTTATTTCTAATAGAGCCATTGCTTCAGAATGGCCGTCAAAGAGATCTAACCATAGATGTTGGTTACCGGGCAAGTGTTTGGCCTCCTTGAACTAACTGTGTTGTGATTGTGAGTTAATAATAATAATAATAATAATGTGGTTTATTCTGAAAAAAAAGACTATGACTATAGTAAAAGATAAGTAAATAAATCCTTTAAAGGGGTAAACAAGCAAAAATGAAGGCAGAAGGCAGCCCCTAATCCCATGTCATTGGTGCCTTCCTAAGACGAAATCTGCTCAGCACGGTCTAGCATTCAGAAGCAAAGGTAAGAGAATCAGGAGTTCAAAGCCAAGATTGACTACATAGAAAGACCCTATCTCAAAAAGAAGGGGCTGACAAGATGGCTCAGTGAGTAAAGGTGCTTGCCTCCAAACCTGGCAACCTGATATCAGTCTGTGGAAGTCATCTGAGGAGGCTAGGACTAGTTACCACTGATTCTCTGACATCCAAATAAGCATGTGGGATATGCATGCACCCCACCCCAAATACCTCATTCATGAGAAATGTATAAAAAAAGAAAAAAGAAAAGGAAATTTAGACACACAGAGACGAACACACACTGAATCAAGACACATGAGGACAGAGAGGACTCAGGGAGAAGGTGACATCTGCCAATGCCTTGATCTTAGACATTGGGCTATTGCTATGGTGGCCCTGACGCGCTGACACCATCATTACACTGAAGCATATACTTTGCAAGCACGTTTCAGCCGAGGACTGACTGGTACCTACAACTGGAGATGTGGAATGAACACAGAGATGGGACATACTGGACTTTGATTAGCTAGCTGCACCCAGGACTCCCTGGCCTAAAAATAAGTTCATGAGACACATTTATAACCACAGGTGTTTTCCTGTAGAATCTTTATTTTATAATCAATATAGACTCCTGACAATATCTGTTTCAGTGAATTCTGTGAGTGGAACCTTAAAGCTCCCTATTTAAAAAAAAAAAAGAGATTTAAAATTCAAGCAGCCTGTACTACATCAGCCATGTCGGTGGCTCATGTGTTCATGTTTGACAGTCACTTATTTTGCACCCTCCGCTTAGAAAATGAACTCATCGCAGCATATGAAGGCCTTCACTAACTTGTATTTTTAAATAATTGCACAGTTCTCACAGGTAATTAAAGCTGGTCTCACGGAGTATGTTAAATCTTACAGAAACTGATTCATTCCTACGAGGGGGTTGTTATGAAAGAGCAAATATATTATACAAATACGTAGTATCCAAAACCATAGCATTGACTGGCAGTCACCCAAAGTTTACATGAACTGGAGTGCAAGGAGGGTGACGTCATCTAAATTTTAGGATGACACCCATGTTTTATCTGCAGTGGGGGGAAAAAAAGGCAGCTACAAATAGAATTGAGATATCAGGCATGAATATTTTAAAGCCTAGAGAGAAAAACACACACACACACACACAAAAAAAAAAAAACCACAATGCTTGATAATCAAGAAAGCAATAAATATATCGACTTGTCATCCCACTGAAAGGTAATAGAATTAATTATTTTATTTTATTTTATTAAAAATGACCTGAGATTCTGGGGAAACTAAAATCATTTGAGTCTGAAGAAAAAAAAAACTATCAGAAAAGAGAAAGCTAAAAGTAGAGAACCTATTTTTAGAGGTTTTCAAAAGCTCTTCCTCAAGTATCTAACTAATTAGCATTTTCTGAGGAATCTATCCAAAGCTGGGGAGAGGGGAGGGGGTAGAACAATGTTTATAGGAGAGCGGGCTCAATCTTCACTCAGGTTAGGTGTTCTGGGGTGTCAGCAGAGTAGCTACAGGGTCTTTTTTGTACCTCAGTTGTGGGAACGTTGAGCTCTAAGCTGAGCACTATTCTAGTGCGGCCAGAAGTATCAAAGCAGCACTCAGAGACCCTACTTCAGACCACAGCTCCAGATGGAACTCGGTTCACCAGGCATGGTGGCTAATTCTCTTACTCACTGAGTCATCTTGTGGGCCTCAAGATGCTCAAATTTGATAAGCTTTATTAGCCCAGGTGCAAAACCTTCAATGTTCCGAGTACAGATACTAACAAAACTACCAGCCAAAAATTCTACAACCAGTAAACATTCTTAAAATATAGACTTTCCCAAACACATAAAAGCTAAATAGGATCATCATGAACAGAACCACACCATAAAATTTAAATCCAATCAACAGGAAAGATAAAAATATCATTCTATAGATTTGTATATAGTTACATAAAATTACTGGGGTTTTGTGTAACATGATAGTAGAAGTAAACAAAGGGAGATAGATGGGGTCAAAAGGAGAGGATATGAGGTATAAATATACACAAAGTATGTCATATTCTTATGTGAAAGACATCCTTTTGAAATTCAGTAGCATGTAGCATGTGTGATATATACCAATTGAGAAAATAGCATTAATAATAATTTTAAAATTCATTCCCAAAGAAGTCAAGGAAAGTGGAGTAAATAATATAATATTCCAATTTTTTTCAAAAAGGAGCAAGATGACAAGCTTAAACGTATCATTTCACTACTCCCATTAAGTATAAATGAGCTAATCCTCCCAATTAAAAGGCAGAGGTTTTCAGAATGTGAAAAAAAAATCCAATTGTATGCTGCCCATTGGAGAAGCACTTAGACACAAAGACAAATACAACAATAAAAAAATCATGTAAAGTTACAGCATGTTAATGCTAATCCTCCAATAATATAGTGGCTTATTATATTTAATCAAAACGCCCTTCAGAGCAAAGACTGGAAAGGTCATTTCATAGAAATAAGATATTTCAGAATGGAACAAACCCAAATGTTGACATACCTGATAATGTATAGAGCTTTAAAATATGTGAAGCAAAAGCTCATTTAAACTGAAAGGAACGTTTTAAAATCAGCAGTTACGGCTTGCAATTTTAATAACTACGACTCAGTAACTGCTAGAACGATTTGACAGGAAACTCAGGATGGATGTAGAAGACTTGAAGAACACTATCAACCAACTTGACCTAACTGACATTTACAGAAAGCTCCACTCAATCATCAGCACAGCCTGCACTTTTTCCAATCAGACAGAAACACTGTGTTCTGAGCTGCACAATAACACAATACACAATACACTTTAAAGGATTCAAGCCAAATTTTTGAAGATGATAAGAGTAAGTTGATAAGAGTCAGAACAGAAAACGCAATGGTGCCAAATACAGGTTCTAGCTCCTTACAATACTCAAATCCAATCTTTTCCAGGGCTGTGGTGAGTACAAAGTCACCTCTGAGCAACAGTCATGTTTACCAACACTATAGGAAGTATTTACAGTGTTCTGGTACTAGTACATAGCACCTACATTTCTTTTATTAGAATAATCTCTTATTTAGACTATATCTTAAATGCTAGTAACTTGTTTCCTAACTAATAAATGTACTTAATCACCTTTGCAAATATATCATGTATAAAGACATGTAGACAATGTGAATGTTATTTTACATGCACATGTGTTTTATTATCTATAATGCGCATATTCACAAATACCGTATGCACACATGCAAAATGCCACCATAAGCACAGGTGGTCAATAACAGACTTAGGATGGTAACATCAGTTCACATGCATGTTAGTTTATACCTTTCAAAGCAATTCCGTATATACCTGCTCAGCTTCCCCACCTATAGTGAATGTATAGCAGGAACCAAGTGTTGTCTATTGCGGGGAAGATTTTATTTCAAATCCTAGCTGGGTCTATTGTACACACTGAGTTATAGATATAAAGAAAACAAACTCAAGCAAATCTGGTGGGGACTGACACAGAGCCCCAGCTCCAGGGTTCAGGACCACACACGCTCACACACATACAAACATAGCATCACAGGAAACCTCTTCCATTAATGCCAATGCTTCCTCTAGAATCCCTTTCAGTGAGCCCATGACCCATTTTCCTTAATGACATACTGCATGCCTCCTTGGCGGTGTCACTCACTCCACTGCATTTTAATTGCTACTTTAGCATGCCAGTTCTCCTGTGTTTCCATCCCAAATCTCCATGCACGGGTTGGATGCCAGCGCTGGCAGTCAACATCTCTATGACCCTGTTCGTTTCCTCCCTGTGTCATTATTCCACACTTTTCCTTGGCTTCTTTGCTTCTCATCCTCACATTCCTTGATGTGATCATTATCCCATGATGGTAAATACTCCTGTTCATCCCTGATGCCTTCACCTGCCACATCCTCTTATAGTTCTGATTAAAACCATGCCAATCTCAATCACTTCACCATTCCGTGTTAAAGCCTTTCTGTTGATCACCTGTGTTAAATATCCCACTGCCTTACCCAGGGCACTTGCTGGGGGAAATAGCAAAATTCCCACTCAAATTACCTTTAAATTAAGTAGATGACTAGCCGGGCGGTGGTGGCGCACACCTTTAATCTCAGCGCTTGGGAGGCAGAAGCAGGAGGATTTCTGAGTTCAAGGCCAGCCTGGTCTACAAAGTGAGTTCCAGGACAGCCAGGGCTACACAGAGAAACCCTGTCTCAAAAAACCAAAAAAAATATATATATATATTATTTAAGTAGATGACTTATTGACTAATGTAACTGAAGTAGGCTTTGGGTAAGACTGGGTCCAAGGCTTCCTCATTACCAAATAATCCCTTGCTCTCCATTATAATTTTCTCCTGCAAAGGCCAATACAGTTTGGGGTTATATTTTAGCGACTGGCAACAGCACTGTTAAAAAAGGTGCCGGGTCTGTGGTTCCATGATTCCAGCAAACATTCCATTAATGACAATCACAGTTTCAGAACAATGTATGCTGTGTTCTCCAATTGATCATATCTAGTCCATTGATCCTACCCTTGTTGGGGTTAGATGAGACCTGCACCCATCCAAATCACAATGGTTAATACTGATGTGCTGTCACTCCAAACTGAGAGGGAGATCTGATGGGCAAAAAGGAAACAAAATGATCTATCTGTCCAGCGTGCTTCTGCTGTGGCTACTAGTTCCAATTTCACTCCGCTGTATGTCCTGTCAGCGTCTTTGGCCATTGTATTCCCTTCTGCACTCAGGAAACTATGAATTACCAACTCAGGTAAACACTGTTTTTGCAACAAGGGGAAGAAGGAAGCAGAGAGAGACTGAGTTCTTATGAAATAATCAGAATGGCAAGAGAAAGAGCTATGGCTTTGGTTTCTCTCCAGGGATCAAGTAGACACACAGGGCTGGTATGATGTAGCAAGTCTGCTATATAAGCACCACCCAGTATAGAGATGTCCAATGAAGTTTCCAGAACGATGACTTTGGGCAATTCTGAGGTTCCCGGGTAGCTATCAAGATCCTCACCTCACCTATTGGAGTCTGACAGCTACATGAATTTGTCTCCCTTCTTGTCAGGAGTTTTTCTAGGCTGTTATACTTGGAGGCCTGAAATGCATCTATTTTATTTATGTCTGTGTTCCCAGTGCCCGGTTTGACAAATTGTCCCTTTCATATTTATTATTGGGCAAGTGACAGATGTCAAACATTAGCTTTTTTTTTTTCCCCCATTTCAATAGGGCTTTTAGTCCGGAGTCTTGCAATACTGCACATGCTTAAGAGACTTTTGTCAGCTTTAATTTATTCAAAAATATTCATTTTTAAAATAATCTTAATCATGTTTTCTTTTTCTGAGCCCATGGGTGTTTTAGAGGACACTGTGAACTGAGTACTGCCTGTATCTATGTCCTAAAATGCACAGCTTCTAATCTGTACCTGTGGGGTATTCTCACGCGTTATCGTTCTATGCTACTCTGATTTCAGCACAAGGCTTGCTGAAGCAAGCACTGACGACATTTTAAATAGCTGCTCTCCTTCCTCAGATACAGAGCCTGTCGTGCTTGGCTCTCGTGGGGAGAAAGACTTGCCTCTGTGCACATCTGTTCCCACAGTCTAAGCGGATTCTGTTTCTCCTAGAGCCTTCCCACCCTGACATCCATCCTCAGCACTGCTAGGTGGGCAGCAGAACTCAGCGCCCAGCAGTTTGTCTGCTGCTTGGGAAACCCCAGGAATGTTAATGCTATTGAGCTACTCTGCTCAGATACTCCCAGAGAGAAGGGGGAAACACAGCTCTGGTAGCTAGGCAACCGTTACAACCACAGAAGGATCTCCAAAATAAAGAGAGACTGAGAACACACTTGAAACAGGCACAATTGCACTGTTAATTTGCAACTGGTTGAATTGCGGCTTTACTTGGTTTGATGGTCTATTTCTTACTTGAGAAAAACATCACTACCTAGGTCTGTTGACTTCTACGCAAACTTCAAGTCTCTTTGATCCTCATTATTTGAGATTTCCAGAGTCCCAGGAAAGAAAATAGAGGGACGTTTTTTACACTGTCGAGCCTCTTAACAAATATTAGATGCTCAATAAACATTGATTGAATGAATTAATATGTGGGCACATAGCTTTTAGAGATATATGAAAACATGGGCATAGACCTAGACGGTGGTGATTTTAAAGTATGCTCACAAATTCCTTGGTACCTCCATCTTTTTAAGAGATGAAGCTTTGGTGAGAGCCGCCTCCATAACCTGCTCCTAACCCATCATCAAATCTGTCTGAATCATAAAAGATTGATATCCCCTACCCTGGAGACTCATCTCCAGAGTACCATTTCCACCTCAGTGAAGTCCTCGGTTGACTTTAGGCTCTGTCAGCACCTAATTACATCTACCTGGAAAATCCCAAGCTAGAACCACTCAGCAGATCCACTCTCAAATTCCTGACCCTCCCAAAAACAAGAAAGAAGTATACGACAAATCAAATGCTTGTAATCTTAAGCCACTGTGTTCTCTGTGCCTTGTCACACATCAATTAAGACAGTAAAGACATCCTTCTTCCTTTTGAAGAAGAAAAGAGAGTTTATGAGTGAACTTCTTGAGGACAAAGGTCCTGTCTTCCTGTTCACCTGACCTGGTGTGTTCAATTAACATTGGGAACAACTAGCTTAAATCTTTATGGATATCTGCATGTACTTACTTCTCACACAGAGAAAGTACTACTCATTAGGCAGCACAGCCATCATAAACAGGACAATCAGACATGCTAGAGAATTCCTATTAGAATTCCTACAACCCTCCTCCTTACTGAAGCAGCTAAGAGGTAGGCAGGTTCCCTGGTAGGCAGACAGATAGGGAGAGGTTAAGGAAGAAGCTGGCCATCTTGGAAGTCTGCCATCTTTATTACCTAGCCACGGCGCTTCTCCCGATATTCCTGCCTACCAAGGAGTCTGTATCTCTAGTCTGTGTCCTATTCTCTCAGAACTATGGCTAAAGGAACTCAAGGCCTTGACCTATGCAAACTCAGGACGGCTGGCAAAGGCCCTGCTTCTCAGCGGACTAGGAATCGCAAAAACGGTATGGCATGCACATCCTACTCAGGAACACTGTGCCAACGTTGTCAACCCAACTCAGCTTCGCAAAGGTCGACCAGGCAGCCTCAGGACCTTTCTGACCTATACTTGTGTGAACAGACAGACTCTCATCCTGCCTCATGTCTCCACATGTGAGGGATTCAAATCCCTCTTTCCACACTCATATCCACACAGTCTCTCTCCCGCCCTAGTCAGACAAGATTATCTGCTTCAGGACTGGATGTATACGAGTCCTCACATACCAGATGGTGAACCAAGTAGCAAGCCCATAGTTCTTCCAACAGATTGCGTATGCCTGCCGCCACATGCTATAACACATACAGGCAAAGTAGGATCTAGCTAGGGATGTCAGTCACTTATCACCCCTCCTGAGGGAAGGACATGTCTTTACAGTGTGTTCAATTGCCCAAGGATACCTTTAAAAAATTAACTTAAAAAAAAACATATATACACACACACAGCTAAATTCAATGCCCCAGAAATGAAGCAATTCTGTCTTCTACCCATTCCTTCTGCATCTCCCGACTGGCCTCAATATTAGGTTCACAGCAAGACTCATGTTCATCCGTGTTTAGTGAGCCTCAGCAGCTCTGGGTGCTGTGCTAAGTTCTCCTGGGTGCTGTGCTGGGTTCTCTTGGGTACTGTGCTGGGTTCTCTATGCTTTTTACTTATCTTAATTTTTTTTTTATTGTATTTTCCCCCCCTCTGGAGCTAAGGATTGAACCCAGGGCCTTGTGCTTGCTAGGCAAGCACTCTACCACTGAGCTAAATCCCCAACCCCTATCTTACTTAATTTAACCTAGTAGAAAGATAGGCTAGGATGTAGTTCAGTGGTAGAGCTTTGGTCTAGCATGTACAGAGCTTGAGTTCAATTGAGAGAGAGAGACAGAGATAGAAAGAGACAGAGACAGAGGGATCAGGGAAAGGAAGAGGGGAAAGGATAGGGAGATTGATTATGAAACTCAGAAAATTTGACTCACTTAAAACCTGTCTCAAACCTATTCCCAAACCCAGGTCCTTCCAGCTTGTTCATGCTTTTCAATATTTGAACAGTCTTCGTGTTCCCACCAAGAGACTGAATCTCGGTGTTTTTACCATTCATGTTTTCTTAGGTATCAACCAAGGTTCTAAGATGTTGAGAAGGATTTTATGGCTGGCAGGATTCATTGAGAAGTATTTCCCGGCTTACTGCAAGGCAGTTAAGACTTCTAGCTGCAATCTTTGCTCAGCATGAGACAATCTGATTTATTGCATAAGCAATAGTTCCAGCATAAGCAGCTGACATCGCACCAAGTCATATTTTCTAAAATATTGAAAATAGTTCCAGGTTCCCCATAACTCAGGTTTTCCCCTCCAGAAATGTTTGAACAAGCAATGCAGTGTTGAAGATGGAGAGCCTGCTTGAAGATGGAAAAAGAAACCAGTGTTAACAACTCCTCTGTCTTGCCCAGTTTCTCCCGTCCCATTCCACCTTAACCCAACAGGGAGGGAAACCAGAAAGGTGTAGGGGAGATTGGGGGAGGGGAGGGTGCCAACAAGCAACTTGCTGCTGGACAATGCTGCCATCTGCTGGCGAAAATTGGAATTTCACCACACAATCATGTCAGTCTTTCCATTGATCAGCCACAACGATATCATCTTAAGTACCCACAAATTACCTTTAAATCGCCTCCAAGCCAGTCTAATGTTATCAAACTTGAGGGCCACAATTGGTGCTCCACATCAGGTCTGGGAACCGTCTTCGATAAGCCCAATGAAAAGAGGCAAATTAATAGTAGAAATCAGAAAAAGGACATTTGCTCCAGGTAGCTACACTGAGAAGAGGGAACAAAGAAACCAAGCAGAGCCCCCAAGTCTGCCTTTGGGACCCTGAAGTGAGGGTTTATGAAACTCACTGGTTACAGTTCACCATCAGGAAAGTCACGGTAGGGACTCGAGGCAAGAGCCGGAAGGCAAAATCTGAAGCAGAGACCACAGAGGAGTGCAGCTCACTGGCTTACATCCCCTGGCTGGCTCACCTAGCTTTCTTATACAACCAATGAGTACCTGCTAAGATGAGGTCCTGCCCACAGTGGGTAGGCCCTCCTACCTCAATTAGCAATCAGGAAGATGTTCAACACATCCCTACAGGCCAATCTGACGGAGGTAGGTTGTCAGTTGAAGTTGCCTCTTTCCAGGTATGTCAGGTTGGCAAGCAAGATTAACCAGCACACTGCCTTCCAAGCACTTACCTTTAAAAAAAATGCTATACATGACCTGGGCAGTGAGAGAAACTCCAATATCTACTTAATGTCTGCTCCCTTCCAGTGCGTCTGTACTGTCTTTGTCAGGGTTTCTATTCCTGCAAAAAACCTCATGACCAAGAAGCAAGTTTGGAAGGAAAGGGTTTATTGAGCTTACACTTCCACATTGCTGTTCATCATCAAAGGAAGTCAGGATTAGAACTCACTCAGGTCAGGAAGCAGGAGCTGTTGCAGAGGCTATGAAGAGATATTACTAGCTTGCTTCCCCTGGCTTGCTCAGCCTGTTTTCTTATAGAACCAGGACTACCAGCCCAGGGATGACACCACCCACAATGGGCCCTCCCATCCTTGATCACTAATTGGGAAAATGCCTTACAGCTGGATCTCATGGAGGCATTTCCTCAGGGGAGGCTCCTTCTCTGTGATAACTCCAGCTTGTGTCAAATTGACACACAAAATCAGCCAGTACATGTACCCAGCATCCATATCCTTGGATGAAATGTGAGTAGGTCTATCCGGGCCACAAGGAATCCAAAACTGGCCACCAACAAGCCCGGTTCCTGACAGCTCTATCTTTACCTATGTGCTTTCCAGGGCTGCTTTCTAAATGGCTATAGGTGGAACACTCCTTATGTCCTGTCTCCTGGAAGCCTGTGGTGGTTTGAACTGGAATGGCCCCCATAGGCTCATAGAGTTGAATGCGTGGTTAATAGGGAGTGGCACTACTTGAGAGGGATTAGGAGTGGTGGCCTTGAAGTAGGTGCGGCCTTGTTGAGGGAAGTGTGTCACTGGGGTGGACTTTAAGGTTTCAAAAGCTCAAGCCAGACCCAGTATCTCTCTTCTGCCTTCAGAACTGGATGTAGAACTCTCAGTGGCCGGGTCTGCCTGGGCACCACCATGTTCTCTGTCATAGGGATAATAGACTAAGCCTCTGCGACTGTTAAAAAGCCCCAATTCAATAACTTTTCTATAAAGGTTGCCGTGGTCATGGTGTCTCTTCACAGCAATAGAACACTTACCAGACAGAACCCCACCCACACCAAACCCACACGTGCAGCCCCTTTAGATACTGGTTTTCTCACACAGCCCCTGAAATCAGCAAAGCTCATTTGAAAAACCTTAAGCCTCAGAACTTGATATTTGGATATGCAATTTTTGTAAATATGTTCCATTAGATAGTTGTCCTGGATTGGAGAGAGACCTAAATCTCCAAAACCAGTGTCCTTGGGGGGAGGGAGGACAGAAGGAAATAAAGACTCTAAAAAGAATGGATGTGTGAAGATAGAGGGAGAAATTAGAATGATGTAGCCATAAGCCAAGGTATGCCTGGACGACCAGCAGTCACCAGAAATTAGCAAGAGTCAATGGCTGTTTTCACCGAAGTCCTGAAAAGTGCTAAGTGGTGCCTTGACTTCTGGGAACCAGAGCTACAAAGGAACATATCTTTGTTTTAAGTCACTTGGTTTGTAGTAATTTGCTGGGACAGTAAAGTTATGTAGCCAGTCTGGAAATCAGTGTAGAGTCACCTCAAAAAGCTAAAGGAAATCTACCATATGGCCGCCCATCGAGCCCAATTCTTAGCATGCGCCCAAAGGACTCAATATCCTATTCCACGGATACCTTCTCAGTCTTGTTCACTGCTGTTCTGTTCACAATAAGAAACAGAAACAGACCCAGGCAAGCAATGCCCAGGGCCCCACAGTCAGGCACAGGCAGGTGCCACTACAATAAACAAATGCGTAATATAGAGGAGGGAAAGGGTAGAAAAAACGAGCAGTGTGCGCCGTATGGAAGGAGGTGGAACTGGAGACACAACGGTGACAAGTAAGAGAGAGGGCTGAGGTCTATGTGCTGTTATTGCCATGGGTTGGGGGAGGGGGGCGGTGCTGCAGCCTGGAGCTTATGCAGCTACAGACTCAGTTCCTGAACCAACTGCCTGACCGCGGGATCCCCCTGGCTCTGGGCAAGGATGGAAACTCGAGATGAAGAAAGGTTCACTTGCTGAATTGAACCTCCTCAAAAGACCACCGTGGTCTTTAAAGAGACTGTGTTGGTGACTGTGTCCCGCCATGCTGCTGCCCCAGGACTCCATGAAGTCTGGGATCCTTGCGATCTGTGCTGCTGGTGATGTCCTGGGGCTTTGCTCCTTCAGGGAGGCCATGTTGAAGCTCATGGCGCTCAGTGCTGAGTGAGCTGGTGGTCCTGATACAACAGCCAAGGGCAGTGTTGATATTTGTGGCCCTTGTTATCACTAAAGCGGATGCAGATGTCCTGCCACCTGAAGTCATGTTAATATCCATGGACGCTGAAGAGCCAGCCCTGCTGCCCCTCACTGGAGAGCTGTGTGTGTGTCCCCCCCTGACTCCACCCCAACACCGTTGGAGCTGGCCCCGCCCCCGCTGGAGAACTGACCCGCCCCTGCTGGAGAGCTGGCCCCGCCCCTTGCTAGCCAACACTTGTCAGCGCACAGGAGAATTGGCCTCACACCTTTTGGCCCACACCACGATGTGCATATATCACACACAGCCCCCACACTGAAGGGCTGGCCCCACCCCTCACTGGCCCATAGCACACTGAGGCAAGAAGTGGCCCGAGTGTGGAATATCTAGCCCTACACCTCGCTGGTAGCCATAGGGCTCTATCAGTTGAAGGCTTCTGGTGTGGATGCAAGCGGAGAGAGATTTTCTGGAGGCGGGGGAGGGAGGGCACTAAGAATTTGATCACGTTCCAGTGACTATATAGACTATATAAGATGGATACACTTTTTTCTTTGGGGGAGGGTGTTACGGAGAAAGGGGTGGACATGGGAAGACTGGGAGGTGAGCACAATTGGGATGCATGATATAAGATTCCTAGCTAATCAATTTAAAAATACATATCCAAAAGAAAAGAAATAGAAACAACCTAAATGTCCTTCAACTGATGAATGGTATATACACAGTATGAAATGCTATTCAGTTGTAAAGAAAAATAAACTCATGAAATCTGAAGGCAAATGGATCGAACTAGAAAAAAAAATTGTCATTGAGTGAGATAACCCAGACTCAGAAAGACAAACACTGGATGCTCTCTCTCTCTCACTTGAGCTTCCCAGCAGCAAATCTTCATATGAGAGTGCATGTCCTGGAGCAGGTACAGAAACCAGGAGAGTAAAAGGGGGGGGGGGGGAGAAATAGGAGAGTAACACAGAAGGAAAGGACAAGGTGTGAGTGATCCAATGGGGGAAATGGAGAAAATGGGGAGCTCTAATTAGAAAGGGTGAGGGAGATTAACACGGAAGGAGGGAAGAGGATAAAATAAGTAAGGATGCCTAAAAAAGTAACAAGAAATCACACTATTGCCTATCTACCTAAAATATCCCCAATTCATTTCTGACACATTTTAAAGTTACTGACACCGGTACCTTTCACCCAGAACAACTCAAAACGCACACAATTAGGTAAAAGTAAAATTTATATTCTTTTATATAGAGGAAAACGTCTAAATCTTTAGCATACCATTTGAGGAGTTTTGACAGATAACGTCATCCTTTTGTGTAGACATGGTAAGGATACCTGCATAGCTGTTAAGCCCATAAACTCAAAGTAGCAATGGATACCTGCACAAGACCAAGCAAGCCGGAGCCCACCAACATTCCACATGGATGGAGAAGGGGCCTGTAAGACCCCACCCTCCCTAAAACACCATAGGCTGTTAATGCTGCGGGGGAGGAGGTAGCCTCTAGCAGGTTACCCTTGTTCAAGTCAATCATCCCACACTTATGCAAACAACCGTAATTCAGTGCAGCAAAGCATCAAACAAACAAACAAAAATGTTGAATGAGAAGTTGTTAGGAAGAAGGACTTGGTAGGATTAAAAGGGACAATTGGGGGTGAAATCTGACCTGAGTATATTACTTATATAATTGTGAATGAATAGTAAATTAAAAAAAAAAACTCATAGCATCTTTATTCCCACCAGCCTAAAGCATGCGTTCTTGTGTATGCCATGGTGCAATATCTCAAATGTATCCAGGACTGAGGCCAGGCTTGGAGGAAGAGTCAGGCCTCTGCAAGTTGCTGTAAAAATGACAGACCCCCATAGAGAGCACACAGGGGCATCTTGGCTTCCAGATCCCAAGTTGACCTGGGATTATTCAGCTCCATCTTCAGACCACACTCCTTCAACAATTCATAAGTAACAGCCAAACCCTCACCCTGGAGTGGGGCGAGAAGTTGAGGCTGGAGTGTGAACGGGATGTTCCAGGGATACTTGAAGTTCGGCTGTAGGATGCTCTTTACCTAGATCAAAAATTACCAGATGGGGCAAACCAGGCTCTGACACCAGGGTGAGAAATCCTCTGTCCCAACACCCGGGAGCCACACAGGATAAAGAACTAACAGGCAAGACCTGAGGCACTATGCACTGGTTCCTTACCTACAACATGGTAATAATATAGCCTACGCTGCACAAGAGTGTCATCTGCACGTGTGTGCGCACAGGTATGCATATGGCTTTACACACTTTTGTATTCAGAGAGAAATATACAGGGAGAGAAAAGGCAATTTGCAAATGGTAACCGCAAACAAATGGTGTAACTGACTTGTATCCCCTTACTTCCTACAAAGACGCCTTCCTAGATGGCTAACTTAGCCCTAGTAGGTCTTGCTTCCAAGGCTTCCACAAATGCAGAGATGCTCCTGATATGGTTGAACCCAACCTGCCTGCTCTCCAGAGGGTTCCCAACTCCCCTCCTTGTAGAAACTTCATTGCTTTCTTCTAGAATGTTCTTTCTGTTCCTGCTTTCCTCTTCCCCCTCCCTGGACTGCCAGCCCCTGGGGGTTTCTTACCAGCTCTCGTTGCTGCAGGAGGAGTCGCATCTCCACAGACTGGGCCAGCAGATTAAGTTGGGTATCGTTCAGCACTGGGGGGGGGAGGGGGGCGGAACATGAGGAATATGTATTTTCTTCTTACCATGAACTAGGAAATCCAATGAGAGGAAAACTCTGAGACACAGGAATATGTCCCATTAGACTTGAAGGTCAAATGCACTGCTCATGAAAAGACTCCTGCCCTTGAGATGGGTTCCAGGCTCATAAGTGACATGACCCAGAGCTGGAAAGTCTAAGGGCTGAGGCAGGAACCACCTTCCACCAAGGATGTGCTAGGTGATTGGCAACTGCTCACTTTCTAGACCTCAGACTCCATCTGTGGTCCACGCACTGTTATCACTCTGAGCCTTGCTGGCATTAAAAAGAAGGGAGATGTGAGAATGGTCATGATAATCCAAAGGCTTTGGGGAGGTGGCATCTGAAACAGCCTTCTGAAAACCAGCATGAGGACTCTCCCCACACTCCCCTCAAGTTGTTCTTACCCATTAGGGCTTGAAGGAGATAAAGAATGAGATTTTTCAGGTCAATCCATGGGGTGCTTGAGTCCTTTCGTAGCTCATCCAGGATAATGCCACCTGGGCCATCCATATGGCCCAACTGATTCAACTCCAGCTACAGGAGACAGGTGTTCTGTTAATAACATCATTCCCAGTGCTGAGGCCTGGATGGCTTCATACATGATGAACAAGTACTTTACCACAAAGCTACACCCTGGCTCCTTTATCCTTCCTTTTCCTCATTCATGTGACAGGGTCTCAGGCTGTTACCAAAGCCAACTTTGAACTCACTACGTAACCCAGAAAGACCTTGAACTTTCAACCTTCCTTCAAGTAGCTTCCGCTTCCCAAATCTGGCTCAAAACTATTCTTGTGTAATGTGCCTACTTCCAGAGGAGTTAAGTACCTCCCCGTAGGGATGCTGAGCAGAGCTAGGGGGCCACACTCTCTAGCCCTCCATGTTGTGCACAGAGACAGAGTCTCCAACCATTGACATCTCTCTCAGCCTCCTCAGTTATACATCCCTCCTCCCTCATTTATATTGGCATTCCTGTCTCCCAAACTGACCGTTACAGGTTTGATCATCTCTAGGCAGCTATGGAACTCTCACCATGTTCATCAGTTCATACAGAACCTCCCTGTCACTGAGCATGCGCAGGAGACTGGAGAACACCACATCTTGAACATCCTTTGAGAGCATAGCCAGTTGCTCTGTTTGTAGGGAAACTTCATTTTGTAGGCACTTGAAATCTGCTCGCAGACAGCAATACCAATCAGAAAGTGAGGACAATTCTTCAATTAAATATCCCTGGCATGGTAAGTCCTTCATTACTATTTCCAGCAGCTAAAAATGTCTCTAATGACAACCTGCTTAAGTACCCTCCCCACCTCTGGGAAGCAACTATCATGAAGCTAGAAACCAGGCAGCATTAACACTCTGAAAGGAGGGGACACAGCACTGGGAGTAGAGATGGAATTCTCAACATTGGTTATTGCAAGTAGGAGAAAAATGACCAAGTATTCATTTCTGGGATATGTCAGAAATGAAATGTACTGTTGGGCTCTGGTGGTAGCAATCCTAGGTGTTTATGGATCAGTTTCCACGTGTGATAAATGGGGACGTGGTGAGGAGTCAATGTGTTTGTGATTCTCGGGCACCTGGCACATAAGAGCTACACTTATTGGTGTCTCTGAAATCTATAAAGAATGAGCCAAGCACTGTGTAGAGGATGTTCTGGTTCTGTCACACGTCCTGTGGGTGATCCGTGACAGTGGGAGGGCACCACAGTGGAAGCACCAAAGCACATCTTTCTGATCCATGCCTGCTTCCCAGTTTGTCCTCAGTGAACATCAGTGCACGCAACTACACATGTATGAATTGAACTAACTAAAATGTGGAAGTAGACCTCCATTTTCTGAATTACAAAGAAAGTTATCATTCAAGATCCAGGTCTCTGGATTCCCACTAGAAGCCCGGATTTCCTCTTTTAAACACACACACACACACACACACACACGCATGCACACGCGCGCACACACACACTCACTCACTCACACACTCACCTAGATGAGCGGGCTCCTTGATTCTTCCTAGAAAGAGAAACACAAGCTGTTACCTTTCTTCATCCTCAGTTTGCTCTTGAGATACACATTGGAGAGTCTCTCCTACCACCTCCTCCCTCCTGCACCACACCAAGTCTATACCTTCACCACATTGGCCTTCCATGAACTTTCCCATCCCACAGGAACCAGAGTCAGGGCTAGAGCTGATCACAGTAACCTCACCAAGATCTCCATCCCCAACCCCACCAGACACACTCACCAATTGGAGGGATGTCATTTATCCACAAGGCTAGAAAGAGATAATATATTGGACCACTTAAGAATTAGTGTTTGTCCTTATGTCCCCTAAATCCCTTCCTCCATTTTCCTACCCCTCCACCCACCCAATCCCTTATGCTGAAGATCAGATCTCAAGATCTTGGGCAAAGACAATCAGGTGAGTTTTTGTTGTTCATTGTCTGCATGAGGAAGCAGGTTGGACTTTCACAGCCCTGGAACCAACTATTCACTCACCTAGCCGTATTGTTGAATGTCACTCTGGAAAGAGAAACTCTCTCCATTCCTCCCCTGACCTCGGACCTTCCCAGCTCCTCTATCCACCTTGCTTTTCACCTTGTAGTTCTGCTCTTACGGGAAACGTCCTATGATAAACCCATCGCCAGGTAGATCTCTGTTCAACAATGTCATACCCAGCTTAAGGCTTCTTAGATCACCATGTGGTAGTGTTTCAATATTCATGCGTGAGGTAACATAACCCAACTTAGGTACCATATTAAATATGTCTGGAAAGGTCTTCTTCTTAGCATCAGCAGAAAGGAGAATGGCTGAACAGAAAAGAAACGCAAGTTAGGGGAGGCGAGGTTACACCTGCTAGAGTTCTTCCCACGCCCCACTTAGGGACTCCCAGACCAAACACCAGGATCGGCCATCAACCCGAGCAGCAGCCTGTGTGTCCTGCGAATCAGATGCTTTCACGGCTGCCCGGAAACTTGCATTTTATTCTGTTTGTTTATTTATTGTGTGCACACGCGTGTGTGCCTTGGAGCACATACAGAGGCCAGGGGACAACTTTGGAAGTCAGTTATCTCCTTCCAACATGAGGGGCATGGGGAGAGAACTCATGTCATGAGGCCTGGCAGCCAGCACTTTCACCAGCTAATCCGTTTCACTAGCCTGAAACTTGGATCTTCAATAAGCACTTTAGGTGACCATTACACCCTCTGACACTCAAGAATTATTCCATGAGGGCTGGAGAGAGATCAACAGTTAAGTGCCTTGCAGCTCTTGCAAAAAACCAAAATTCAGTTCTAGAAACCGCCCTCCCCCATGGCAGCGCCCTCTTCTGGCCTCCATGGACACTGCATGCACTTGGTATGCTTACATGCAGGCAAAACACAAATACACACAAAATAAAAACAAGCAAATAAATACTCCATGAGGTAAAGCAGACTGTTTTCCTCCTGCCCTGTCATACAGGTCTCTTGCTAGCCTTCAGTTACTAGCTGGCCCTTCTTTATCCGCTCTCAATCTGGCGATCTCGCATTGTTTTACAGTCACGTTCATGGAGTTGTGCTGAGGTCTAAAACTTGCCTAACAACAAAAATCAAGCATTTGACCCATGAAATGCGCCTTGGGGGGGGGGGGGGGAAGATGACATCATTTAACCTGTAAACTAAAGGAAGTTAAGACCCAAAGCAAAGTTCAAAGAGTGTCTGCAAGGCACATTCTGAGCAGTAGGGGGCGAGCAGAGTCTCTTGTTTATACAACCAAGCATGGAAGGGGACCAACAGGAACGATGTGCTGACTGGCAAGCTCAAATTTAATCCTCATAACAGACCAAAAAGAACTTAATAGTTGCCATATCGCTGCCCAGCAGCTTCAGAGAAAACTGGTCTTCTCGTGTGTAAGGGGGAAACGACGGAGTTGTTTCTTTCCCAAGCTGACATGAAGAAAGGGGGTAGAGGAAGTGGCCAGCAATACATCCCGCTCCAATCTGATTTCACCGAGCACTCAGCCTGACCTGACAATAACTGGGCTCAACACCTTCAGAATCCCTCATCCCCAGACCCCCTCCCATTATCACCTCCTCTCACCCACCTAGTCAGCTCCCCCAGTGCCCTCTACACGGGTCCTCACTTCCTCTCTTCCGTGCACACATCATCCTTCAGAGTTTATCCTCCAGGAACACTCCTCGCCCCCCACCCGCCCCCACCCCACCCCACCCTGGATTCAACCTCCACAAACATGGCCCTGGTTCTCTGGGTACAACATCTGATCTAATCACACCGGTTTTTTTTTTTTTTTGGTTTTGTTTGTTTGTTTGTTTGTTTTGCCGTTAATATTTTGAGTAAAGGGTTCATTTTCTTTCCCCTCTGTAAACGAAAGCGCGTTTCATTTACCATGATCATGAACAGTAAGGCCATCTCCCTGACATTTTAAAGGCATCTCCAACCTTGTTCAGGCATTCTGTCTATAGCTTCAGTTGAGTTGTGCGTCTGCTCTTTTAAGGAGCTTTAATGTGAATTTATGGGTCACCTGGTCAACCTGGCAGCTCCCTACTTGGGCTTCTGAGAGTGTTGGGACCTTGAATGGCTAGAGATGGATGCCTAGAGACGGCTGGAATTCGCCGCGACTTCACCCATCAGGATACCTCCATTTGAACACTCCAAGTCAGATCCCTTCCTGTGCAGGAGGCTACCTCTGCAACTACGGCTAGCAGTATTTGAGGTTGTACATGTTTAGAGGTGACTGAGGATGGGACCTGTGCCTGGGGCAGTGAGGAGAGCTCCTGGCCTGTAGTCAGGAGAGAGGACGAGGCCCGTATCTTTGGACACCCCATCCCCATCAGGCCCCCATTGCAGCTCACCACAAGTGTTATCCTTAATGATCAGTCTTCTCTTCTTGTAGGCCAACACCGCACCCTTTAGGATAGGTACTGAATCCGTTGTGTCCCTTTGCCACTCTGCCTGGGCTTGACCCTGTGGAGACAAAACATCCCGAGGGGTTTATAGTTCTTTGTCTCATACACCATTAAAAGTATTCACTTTTAATCCAAAAAATATACGCCTGGAATTTAAAAGTCAAGTAAATCTAGAAAGCGCGAGAGAAAACACTAGCAGTCCCTTACTTCTCCTCCTTCCTGGTCTCCCTGTCCAGTTACTGATTCTCTCCTTTGTATGACAATATTTACCTACTCTGAAATTTGGGAGGGGTGCCTAGGGAGAACTAGAGATTGAATTTAGAGCAACACAGATGTCAGGCTAGTATGTACCACTGAGACAGCAGCAGCCCTATGGCGGTGTCTTGAGTTTTGCAAACTAGGTATAGGATTTACTGTCTCCTCCTAGTGTTGAGGTTTCATTCTGATCCATCCATATTCACATCTGGGTTTCTATGTAGGTCTGTATTCTCTACTAGCTGTTGGGAGAGGCTGCTTCCCTCATTCCAAATCTTATCTCGATCAATCCATATGACGTCTTCTGTATCGTCTGTCCTGTTACTCATTATCTCCTTGGGAGCCTAGAGGTACCATCTACTGAACTCAGCAGCCTTGCAGGGTCTGAGAGAGGACATGAAGCATTTGTCTTTCTGGGTCTGGGTTACCTGATTCAGGATTATTATTTCCAGCTACATACATTTCCCTGAAAGTTTCATAATTTCCCACATCTTTGCAGGTGAATGAAATTCCATCGTGCTTATTGCCAATTTTCACTGTCCATTTATGAAGACATACCTCTATGTTCCTTAATGTATACAAATATTTGCTTTATGAAGCTGAGGGTACCCACGTTTGGTGAAAATATGATGTCTTAGTTAGGGTTTCCATTGCTATGAAGAGACACCACGGCCAAGGCAACTCTTAAAAAGGCAAACATTTAATTAATTAAATGTTTAATTTAACATTTAATTAGTGCTGGCTTACAAATTCCACTATCATCATAGCATGGCACCATCCAGGCAGACACAGAGTTGGAGGACCCTAAAGTTCTACATCTTGATCCAAAAGCAGCCAAGAGAAGACTATCTTCCAAGCAGCTAGGAGGAGAGTCTCAAAGCCCACCCACATAGTGATGCACTTCCTCCAACAAGGCCACACCTACTCCAACAAGGCCACACTCCTTATAGTACCATTCCCTGGGCCAAGCATATTCAAACTACCACATATATTTAGGATTACAATGTCTTTGTGTTGGACTGTTCTCTTGATCCATGTGAACTGACATTCTTTCTTCTGATTATTTTTGGATTGAAGTCTATTTCATTGGATTTTACTATAGCAATTCCTGTCATTCTACTTCTCTTTTGCTTTGAATATCTTTGCCTGACCTTTTACCCTAAGACATTTTCTATCTTTGGTGGTTGAGATATGTTCCTTGGAGACAGAAAATTGGCCCTGTATTTTTTTTTTAAATCTAGACTGCTGCCAGGCAGTGGTGGCGCACGCCTTTAATCCCAGCACTTGGGAGGCAGAGGCAGGAGGATTTCTGAGTTCGAGGCCAGCCTGGTCTACAAAGTGAGTTCCAGGACAGCCAGGGCTACACAGAGAAACCCTGTCTCGAAAAACCAAAAAATAAAATAAATAAATAAATAAATAAATAAATAAATAAATAAATCTAGACTGCTTGTGCTCGCTTCGGCAGCACATATATTAAATCTAGACTGCTAATGTGTGTCTTTGATTAGGGAGTTTAAACCACTAATGTTCAAAGTTTATTAATTTCTGTCATTGTTCACTTTTATGATATTTGTGGTCTTTTGTTTAATCACTGACTTAATGTTTGTTTTTGTTATCACTGCTTGTACATTCTTATCCCTTTCTTCAGGCAGAAATATTCTTTTATTTAGCCTCTGTAGGGCTAGCCTGGTGATCATAAATTCCTTCACGTGCTTTATCGTGGGGAGGTTTTCTTTCTCCTTTGACTATGACTGACAGTTTTGCTGGGTATAGTTGTCTAGGCTGGCATTTGTATTCTTTTAGGGCTTGAAGTATATTCATTTGAGCCCTTCTTGGTTTTAAAGTCACCATAGAGAAATCGGCTGTTATTGTGACAAGCCTGCCTTCATATGGGACTTGGTCATAGATCATGTAAATCCCATGTGCTTGAAGGTATTTAAATCTTGCCCCTTCAAACATTTATTACCACAGCCAGGCATGGTGAGATATATCTGCAATCCCAGCATTTGGAAAGTGGAAGCAAAAAGACCAGGAGTTCAAAGCCGGGCTTAGCTCCATAGTCAGTTGAAGGCAATCTAGGCTATTTAAGACCACCTCTCAAAAAATATCTGGTATCAAATAATCATAGAATGTAGATTAACAGGTATAGTTTAGTAAACGTGTTCCCGTGTTTTTCAAACAGTGAAACTGTATGTGTAGATAATGCAGAATCCTTACATTTCTGTTTCTACAGCATCTTCTGTTTACTCAGAACAAAGCATGATACCAAATAATAACATTTATTTTGGAATTTATCAATATTTGCTGATCCTGTGTATTAAAGTATTATAAACAAGGGCATTAGAATATAATCTAAGGTCAGCAGTTAGCATATATTACATATGGAAAATAATGACCCCATCCTTCTGATCCCTAGAAAATGGTCCCCAGAATTCCTTGTGGAGCAAGAGTACACTGGCTGGACTAGCTCTCGTGTCACCACCATACCTTGACAAACTGAGGGATGAGCGCTTTGCCTGAAAGGTCAATACTGCTGCTGCCTTCCAGCATGGTACCCTTAGTCACTTCAAAGGTCTCTGTCACCACATATAGGTTTTTCCTTCCCATCCGGCAATCCGTCACAAAAGATGGCTCCTGATCCAACAGTTTCCTGAAGATGCAAAGGAGAATGAAAAGATATAAATGGCTAATTTCATAGAATCAGAAACCAAATCATGAGCAAACAACAAACAAACTAACAAACATAAATTGAGAGCCAGCCTTTAAGAACTAAAGAGATTGAGTCAGCTTCAGGCTCAGTCAGTAAAGTGCTGGCCACGGGAGTGTGAGGACATGAATTTATATCCCCAGATAACATGTGGCTATAGTTGATAACATGGTACATGTGCTTGTGATCTGCTAAGACTGTAGGCTGTAAATGTTCTTGCCATAAAAATAGCAGTTACTGAGCAGGCAAGAAGGCTGAGCAGGTAGAGGCAGTTGCTGCAGACCCTGAGAACCTGAATCTGATTCTCAAACACACACTGCAAAAGGAGAGATCTGACTCCTGCAAGTTGTCCTCTGCCATCCACATGTGAGTCATGGAGTGCATGCATGTGCATGTACACACACACACACACACAGAGAGAGAGAGAGAGAGAGAGAGAGAGAGAGAGAGAGAGAGAGAGAGAGAGAGAGAGAATAAATAAATGTAATAAAAATTTAAACAATGGTTACCGGAGGCAGTGATAATATGTTACTGACTTATATGCATATATCACACCAAAATGCTGCACATGAAACATGCATTTCTACTTCTATATTATATAACAAGAGAGGTGATAAAAAGTCAATCTAATCCCTAAGCACTGGGACGTTGATTGCTTAAAGTGATTGTTACAATCTTTGGCATATTTTAATCACTATCCTAATCTTCACTTCTGTTCCTCATTACATGCGGAATAGAACAGAACAGAGAGTTCTAGCACATCAGAACCTTTGTCTGTTGTCTGCCTTGTTTTTCCATCTCCATCCCATTGATAGAACAGTGATGGGCAATTCTACCCTAATGAGTATTATTAGTGGACTATACATCATTATTTCAATGATTTTTTTAAGTAGAATAAGCTGAGTTGTCATCCACTCCAGCAAGAGAACCTCCTTGATGCCTCTTGGTCTATAAGAACACATCCTGAAACTTGGCTGAGCCGCCCTTTGACCCCCAGTGGCCTTGCCTGTTTTGAAGACTTTCCAGTTTTGAATCTGGGATGCTCGTACTCTGAACCTCGATGTCATATCCACAGGACTGAACAAACTTTGCCGATGCACCTCCTTCTGCGATGGCTTTGACATCCACATTAGCCTTCAGTTTCTGGGATATGGTGTGTTTGAGGGGGATGGGAGCTGACATTTCAGGCTCTGAAGGGCAAAGGGCACACAAGTTTAGCTCAGGATTCACTGTGGAGCAGCTGTTCTGGAGAATGGGAAAAGTAAAGTTAGCTCCCCTTCTCATTTAAATCTTAGTCAAGAAGCTAGCTAAGAATCAGTATCTGAAATGTAAATTACTACAGAGGGCAAATTCTGGAGCCCATGCAAGCATGGTCTTCATCCTAAGAAAGAAAAGCGTCATTTGTGCAGTGTCTAGAAGTCCCTGGGAAACATCTTTTCAAGCAGAGAATCCAGTCCCAGGGTATCTTGCTGAAATAGAAAAACACCTGGCACTTGAGGATGGATTGACTTCAGTCTAGATCCTAATTCTACCAGTTTGAACTATGTAACTTTGAACAAGTTTTAGGAATCCCAGTTATTTTTTTTTTATTAACATGGGTATCATAGCTCTTTTTAAAGAGGCTCTTGGTTATAAGTCCAAATGCATGGATGAGTCCAGAAAATGAGTGGATCCCTAAAGTACCTTCCTTGTCCTTTGTCTTTAAGCAGCATGGCTCACGAGCTACCTGTCGGGGCACGTCACGGACTCTGGGAAGCTGCAGTACTGAAAATACTGATTTTCACATTTCTTTGCCCCTTGACTGACAATACCTGGGACAGGAAAACTGGGCTCCAAGATCTTCAGAAGGGAATATCCAACTGGAGTATCTTCAGATTTGAAAAACAGTGACTGAGGAGTCTTCTGAAGTATGTCAAACTGGCGGAATTTGGTTGCGTCTGACAAGCGTTTGACAGGCTTCAGATCTCTTCCTTGAAGCTTTTTGACCACGTCCTTGCTAACCCAGTCAAATGTGAAGGACATGTTGCTAGGATTGGATAGAAGGAAGCACAGAGTTTAGTGGAGAAGAGAAAGAGTCTAACTGACTCCCAGTGATTCGCGATGTTTTTCATAAGCCACCGACGTGTGAAAGAACTCCCAAGTCAGCACACAGCAGAAATATACACATCCAAGTTATTCCAGGACTATTCCAAGGATTCAGAGTACAGACTCAGCCTAGATGCCCAGCAGAAGATGAATGGGGGCTAGAGACGTGGCTTATAGGTTAACAGTACTGATTGCTCTTCCACAGGACCCACATGCAGTTCCCAGCTCTTACATGGTGGCTCACAACCATGTGGAACTCTATTTCTAGGGGATCCTATAACCTCTTCTGACCTCATCAGGTGCCAGGCACATATGTGTTATACAGACATACTTGCAGGCAAGACATCCATATACACAAAAATAAATAATATTTTAAAAGATGAATGGAGAAAGAAAATGTGGTATATATGCATGATTGCGTTTTATTCATCCATAAACTGTGAAATTACACCATGTACAGGAAAATGGATGGAATTCAGGATCATCATGCCAAATGAAATAGACACAGATGCCTCTTTTGTACACATATACTATAGTTTATGTGTATATGTATATATATACACATATACAAATAAATACACACATATAAAATTTGTATATACAAATTATGAAATAAGAAATGACTGCTTTTCAGAAAGATAGGGGCTTTGAGGTGGATCAGGAGAACAAGAAATGGTAATGGCTGAACATGATGAAGTATATAATATGCTGTGTAGAATGCCCTAATAAAACCCATTATTTTATGCTAATTTAAAATAACAATAAGTACAAAAAGAAGACATAAGAGGGCTAATGACTTGGATAGACATTTCTCTAAATAATAAAAGCAATCAGTTACTTGTCTAGTGGATTCGAAACCTTCCCTAGTACACATAAGGACCTGGGTTCAAGACCCAGTGCTACCAAAAAGAAATACAAATAACCAATATGTATACAAAAAGACAAAGTCACCACTCATCATAAAAAATGTTAATCAAAATCACAATGAGGTACCATACCTCCCAGAATTCTATTGCAAAAATATAAAGGCAATGATTGTTGGTATTAATGTTAAAAAATGGAACCAGGTGCACTGAGAGAATTTAAAATGTTATCTCTTCTGCAGAAATCAACTAGGTTTCTCAAAAAACGTAAGAATAGAACCGAGGGTTGGAGAGATGGTTCAGTGGTTAAAAGCACTGCTTGTTCCTCCAGAGGTCCTGAGTTCAAGTCCCAGCAACCACATGGTGGCTCACAACCATCTGTAATGGGGATCCAGTGCCCTCTGCTGGTGTGTCTGAAGACAACGGCCATGTACTTGCACATATGAAATAAAAATAATTTTTTAAAAAAAAAAGAATATAATTGAAGACAATTTCTCAACAACACAGTAGTACACTCATGTTCATTGCAGACTATTCACAAAGGCCAAAACGTAGAAACAATCTAAATATCTGTCAACAGAATGAGGAAACTATGACATCTTACTGTGGACTATTACCAGCCTTAAAGGAAAAGAAATTCTACAAAAGGCAATAACGTGATAAATCTTGAGGATGACAAACTATAGGTCAGTCAAGAACACATGATTCTATTTATGAAGTGTCTCAAACTCTCCAAGACCCAGAGGGTGCACCAGTTCTCTACCAGAGAGAGCTCGGTAAAGGGGGAGAGAGAAAGGCAGCGTTGTTACTCAATCAGCCCAGTGTTTCCTTTGCACAGATGAGGAAACTACAGATCTGCTAGGAAGGTTTGGATCTGTACACTGTTGAAGGCAGAGTTCGTGCTATGTATTTTACCACAATAAATTAAATATTATAGATAACATTTTTCACACAGACAATCATAACTCTGTATAGCTGGGTTTTCTAGGCTCTGAATAGATATCGAAATCTGTACATGACCACGTACTCCCGGTAACATTTAAGTTGTCTCTAGAATACTTAAAATGCTATTATATTAGTAACTTTAAGTTGCTATGAAAAAAAATGTCTGACATAAATGACTTAATGGAAGAGAGACTAATTTTGACTCAGGGTTTCAGAAGGGCAGTCCCTTGAACCCTGTGCATTCTGACAGCATCATCTGTGCTGGGAACTGAACTGAGATCCTTTGGGAGAGCATCAAGTGCTCTTAGCTGCTGAACCATCCAGCCCCTAAATATTTTGTACATACATATATATGTGATGTATGTGATATGTGTGCATGTATATATGATTGTATATATGTATGCATGCATGCATGCATGTTTGGATATGCAGGGGCACATATTTCTATGAATGCTCATCTGTGTGTCTGTGTGTGTGTGTGTGTAGGCCTGTGCTTGGCACTGAGTGACTTGGTCAATCATTCTCTACCTTCTATATTGAGGTAAAGTCTCTTGCTGACCCTGGAGCTCCCCACCTCAGCTCGTCTGGCTAATTAGCTTGCCCCAGAGGTCTCCTCTCTATACTTCCTGCATGCTGAGATTACAGCCTGGCACCTTGCCCACTGGGTTTTACAAGGGTTCCTAGGATTAGAACTCTGATCCTTATCAGGGCAGTAGAATCTAATGCCTTGGATCCCAGTACTTGGGAGGCAGGGCCAGGTGGATCTCTAAATTTGAGGCCATCCTGGTCTACAGAGTGAGTTCCAGGACAGGTAAAGCTACACAGAGAAGCCCTGTCTCAGGAAAAAAAAAAGTCTGAACCTCGTCATGCACACAAGTGTTATACCGACTGAACCATCTCTCCAAGCCCTTTTCTGACAATGCTCAGTCAATGGTCAGTTTGTTCCAAAGCTGTGGGATCCATGAATCCATAAGGTCAATTGTACTACCAATTATATATGTATAACATACACACACACACACACAATTTCTCAGTATAAAAATTCCATGCTGGGCTTGGTGGCAAACACCTTTAACCCCAGCACTTGGGAGGAAGAAGCAGGCAGATCTCTGTGAATTCGAGGCCGCCCTGGTCTACACAATGAGGACAGCCAGGGCTCTGTTACACAGAAAAACCCTGTCTTGAAAAAAATAAATATTCCAATAGCAAAGAATATAATTATTTCTGAGGCTATTCATAGCAATATTCAAATAAGACATATCTGCAGCTTACACTAGGGTGAAGACTCAAGACTGCTACAGAATTAAAAAAAAATTAGTGATGGGTTTTGTGCAGAGCCTGGGAAAGGGGAGGTGTGCAGAGGACTTCAGCGTCCCTAGATTGGGCAATGTGATAGACGTGGTGCCATTTCCCTGACTGTTATTTCCAAGCAGAGAAAGAAAATGAATTCATATCTCAACACATTGATTTTGAAACCCAGGAAAGATTAATCATACATACCAACACGGGACAGTAGAAACTGTCATGGAAATAAAGTGTTTGAGACAAAGGGGTGTGGGTGGGGTTGTAGATATTCATGAACTTGTATTAGTTAACAATACTTTGCAGAAAAGACTACGTAAGATTAATCTGCTTAAAGAGAGTTCTTTACAGCAAAGAATGAGATTTCCAATACAAAGACTGAGTTTTGACCAATATGAATATAATGAGACGGAACTGTCAACAATCATGAAAGAATCCTCGTGGGACCATTTATTTCAATAATGTCCCCAACACCAAACCTGAACAGAGATGTGTCACAGACCAACTTTTGTCCTTCCGTGCTCTCATGAGCTCTCCATTAAATGTCTTACGGAGAACTTAAGAAATGTTTCCTTCCCTGCGGGTTACATTACTTAGGAAACTACCCCCCCCCATCAAACCAGCCTGAAAACTCTGTCTCTGACCACACAGCCTTCTCTCCTCATTTACGCCCTCATCACCATCAGCACTTACCAGGTGGAAGCTGGTTTCTCTCCTCTAGAGAAAGTGCAATTGAATGTGACTCCTTAGCCCTTGGACCTTCTAATCCAAGTCTAACTTGTACGAACTCCAGGACCAAATCAATGTGATTCTCTTTGCTATGTCTCCTTCCTTTTAGCAGGTCCGGGTCAATTTTCAATGCAGTATTCTGGCCAGGGATGAACTCTTTTCTCCAGGAACGAAGCTCTGAGCTCAGAACCAGTGTTCAAAGCCACCATCCAAAAGACAGTGGATCAGTGTCAGAGAGCATTTGCAGGCGTGCCTGGAAGGTTGTCCTGGCTCAGAGAATGGAGGATTCTTAGGCAATTCTCTCTTCACAAAGAAAACCAGCTGAACAAGTCTGATTCGTGATTGTCTGGAAATGGGATTCGCTCACCTTCTGGTGGACGAGCTGGGTGTGACATACAGAAGGATTCAGGGCTGTGCTGTGACTGCAGTGTTAAGCCACTTATTGCCATAACCAACGCCTGACAGAAAGCAACTCCAGGAAGGAAAGGTTTATTTCAGCTCAGTTTAACTACAGAACTTAACTTCACAAACAAGTTAAGCACCAAAAATATTATAGATATTTATAAATAATTCACTAGTGTAAATCAAAATCAGATTTACATTTTAAAAACTTGAAACTCACTAGAAATAACAAGAAATCATTTGGAGACTCTAGTTACATTTTGATTAAGGTTTTTTTTAATTTAATTTATTTTTAAGGTTTTCTTTTTAAGATTTGGTTTTTTTATAATTCTTTTTTATTTTCTAAGTTTTTTTATTTGCATTCCAAATCATTTCCCCTTTCCCGTTTCTTCCCTTCCCGAAAGTCCCATAAGCCCCCTTCCCTCCCTCTTTTCCCCATTCAACCCCCTCTAGCTTCTCTGTCCTGGCATTCCCCTACATCCAGTCTTTCCAGGACCAGGGGTCTCTCCTTCCATCTTCTTGGAAATCTATTGATATGCGAATTGTGTCTAGGGTATTCCGAGATTCTGGGTTAATTTCCCCTTATCAGTGACTGTATACCATGTGTGTGTTCTTTTGTGATTGGGTTACCTCACTAAGGATGATATTTTCAAGATCTGACCATTTGCCTAGGAATTTCATGAATTCATTGCTTTTAATTGCAGAGTAGTATTCCATTGTGTAAATATACCACATCTTCTGAATCCATTCTTCCGTTGAAGGACATCTGGGTTCTTTCCAGCTTCTGACTATTATAAATAAGGCTGCTATGAACATAGTGGAGCATGTGTCCTTATTGCATGCAGGTAAAGCCTCTGGGTATATGCCCAGGAGTGGTATAGCAGGATCCTCTGGGAGTGTCATGCCCAGTTTTCTGAGGAACCGCCAGACTGCTTTCCAGAGTGGTTGTACCAGCTTGCAATCCCACCAGCAGTGGAGGAGTGTTCCTCTTTCTCCACATCCTCGCCAACAACTGCTGTCTCCTGTGTTTTTGATCTTAGCCATCCTGACTGGTGTGAGATGGAATCTCAGGGTTGTTTTGATTTGCATTTCCCTAATGACTAAGGATGTTGAACAACTCTTTAGGTGCTTCTCAGCCATTAGATATTCTTCAGGTGAGAACTCTTTGTTTAGCTCTGTACCCCGTTTTTTAATAGGGTTACTTGGCTCTCTGGAGTCTAACTTCTTGAGTTCTTTGTATATATTGGATATTCGCCCTCTATCGGATGTAGGGTTGGTAAAGATCATTTCCCAGTTTGTTGGTTGCCTCTTTGTCCTTTTGACAGCTTTTCAGAAACTTTGTAATTTTATGAGGTCCCATTTGTCAATTCTTGATCTTAGAGCATAAGCTATTGGAGGTCTGTTCAGGAAATTCTTCCCCAAATCCATAAGTTCAAGGTTCTTCCCTAGTTTCCTTTCTATTAGTTTCAGTGTGTCTGGTTTTATGTGGAGGTCCTTGATCCACTTGGAATTGAGCTTAGTACAAGGAGATAAGAATGGATCAATTTGCATTCTTCTGCATGTTGACCTCCAGTTGAACCAGCACCATTTGTTGAAAAGGCTATCTTTTTTCCACTGGATGGTTTTAGCTCCTTTGTCAAAGATCAAGTGATCATAGGAGTGTGGATTCATTTCTGAGTCTTCAATTTTGTTCCATTGATCTACATGCCTGTCACTGTACCAATACCATGCAGTTTTTAACACTATTGCTCTGTAGTACAGCTTGAGGTCCAGGATACTGATTCCCCAAGAAGTTCTTTTACTCGTGAGACTAGTTTTATCTATCCTGGGTTTTCTGTTATTCCAGATGAATTTTTCAATTGCTCTTTCTAACTCTATGAAGAATTGAGTTGGGATTTTGATGGGGATTGCATTGAATCTGTATATTGCTTTTGGCAAGATGGTCATTTTTACTATATTAATCCAGCCAATCCATGAGCATGGAAGATTTTTCCATCTTCTGAGGTCTTCTTCAATTTCTTTCTTCAGAGACTTGAAGTTCTTGTCATACAGATCTTTCACTTGTTTGGTTAGCGTCACACCAAGATACTTTATATTGTTTGTAACTATCGTGAAGGGTATCATTTCTCTTATTTCTTTCTCAGCCTGCTTATCCTTTGAGTATAGGAAGGCTACTGACTTGCTTGAGTTGATTTTATATCCGGCCACTTTGCTGAAGTTGTTTATCAGCTGTAGGAGTTCTCTGGTGGAGTTCTTTGGGTCACTTAAGTATACTATCATATCATCTGCAAATAGTGATAGTTTGACTTCTTCCTTTCCAATTTGTATCTCTTTGACCTCTTTTTGTTGTCTAATTGCTCTAGCTAGAACTTCAAGTACTATATTGAAAAGATATGGAGAGAAAGGGTAGCCTTGTCTAGTCCCTAATTTTAGTGGGATTGCTTCAAGTTTCTCTCCATTGAGATTGATGTTGGCTACTAGTTTGCTGTAATTGCTTTTACTATGTTTAGATATGGGCCTTGAATTCCTGATCTTTTCAAGACCTTTAACATGAAAGGATGCTGAATGTTGTCAAATGCTTTCTCAGCATCTAATGAAATGACTATGTGGTTTTTTTCTTTGAGATTATTTGTGTAGTGGATTACATTGATGGACTTCCTTATATTGAACCATCCCTGCATCCCTGGAATGAAGCCTACTTGATCGTGGTGAATGATCGTTTTGATGTGTTCTTGGATTCGGTTGGCAAGAATTTTATTGAGTATTTTTGCATCGATATTCATAAGAGAGATTGGCCTGAGATTCTCTTTCTTTGTCGGATCTTTGTGTGCTTTTGGTATTAGCGTAACTGTGGCTTCATAGAATGAGTTGGGTAGTGTTCCTTCTGTTTCTATTTTGTGGAATAGTTTGAAGAGTATTGGTGTTAGGTCTTCTTTGAAGGTCTGATAGAATTCTGCACTAAAACCATCTGGACCTGTGCTTTTTTTGGTTGGAAGAGTTCCAATGACCACTTCTATTTCTTCAGGGGTTATAGGACAGTTTAGATGGTCTATTTGATCCTGATTTAATTTTGGTATTTGGTATCTGTCTAGGAAATTGTCCATTTCCTCGAGATTTTCTAGTTGTGTTGAATACAGGCTTTTGTAGTAGGAACTGATGATTTTTTTAATTTCCTCAGTTTCTGTTGTTATCTCTCCTTTTCGGTTCTGATTTTGTTAATTTGGATCCTGTCTCTGTGTCCTCTGGTTAGTCTTGCTAAGGGCTTATCTATCTTGTTGATTTTCTCAAAGAACCAACTCCTAGTTTTTTTGATTCTTTGTATGGTTTTATTTGTTTCTACTTGATTGATTTCAGCCCTGATTTTGATGATTTCCTGCCTTCTACTCCTCTTTGGTGTATTTGCTTCTTTTTGTTCCAGGGCTTTCAGGTGTGCCATTAAGCTGCTAGTGTATGCTCTCTCCCATTTCTTTTTTGAGGCACTCAGGGCTATGAATTTTCCTCTTAGCACTGCTTTCATTGTGTTCCATAAATTAGGGTATTTTGTGCCTTCATTTTCATTAAATTTTAAAAAGTCTTTGATTTCTTTCTTTATTTCCTCCTTGATCAAAGTATCATTGAGTAGAGCGTTGTTCAGCTTCCACCTGTATGTGGGCTTTCTGTTGTTTTTGTTGTTATTGAAGACAACCTTTACTCCATAGTGATCTGATAGGAGGCATGGGATTAGTTTGATCTTCTTATATCTGTTGAGGTCTGTTTTGTGACCAATTATATGGTCAATTTTGGAGAAGGTACATTGAGGTGCTGAGAAGAAGGTATATTCTTTTGCTTTAGGCTGAAATGTTATATATATATAGATATAGATATAGATATATAGATATATAGATATATATAGATATATATAAATCTGTTAGTTCCATTTGGTCCAAGGCTTCAGTTAGTTTCACTGTGTCCCTGTTTAGTTTCTGCTTTCCTGAACGATCCATTTCAGAGAGCTGGGTGTTGAAGTCACCCACTATTATTGTGTGAGGTGCGATGTGTGCTTTGAGCGTTAGTAAAGTTTCTTTTACGAATGAGGGTGCCCTTGCATTTGGAGCATAGATATTCAGAACTGAGAGTTCTTCTTGGTGGATTTTTCCCTTGACCAGTATGTAGTGTCCTTCTGTGTCTTTTTTGAAGACTTTAGGTTGAAAGTCAATTTTATCTGATATTAGGATGGCTACTCCACCTCATTTCCTGGGACCATTTGCTTGTAAAATTGTTTTCCAGCCTTTTACTCTGAGGTAGTGTTTGTCTTTGACACTGAGGTGTGTTTCCTGTACGTAGCTAAATGCTGGGTCCTGTTTACGTATCCAGTCCATTAGTCTATGTCTTTTTATTGGGGAATTGAGACCATTGATATTAAGAGAGATTAAGGAATAGTGATTATTGCCACCTGCTATTCTTGACATTATCTTTATGTTTGAGTGGTTATCTACTTTTGGGTTTGAAGCAAGAAGGTTACTATCTCGTTTTTTCCAGGGTGTTGTTTCTCTCCTTGTATTGGCAGTTTCCACCTATTATCCTTTGCATGGCTGGATTTGTGGAAAGATATTGTGTAAATTTGGTTTTATCATGGAAAATATTGGTCTCTCCATCTATGATGATTGAAAGTTTTGCTGGGTATAGTAGTCTAGGGTGGCATTTGTGCTCTCTTAGTGTCTGCATGAGATCTGCCCAGGATCTTCTGGCTTTCATAGTCTCTGGTGAGAAGTCTGATGTGATTCGGATAGGTCTTCCTTTATATGTTACTTGGCCTTTTTCTCTTACTGCTTTTAATATTCTTTCTTTGTTTAGTACATTTGGTGTTTTGATTATTATGTGACGGGAGGTATTTCTGTTCTGGTCCAAACAGACTTGTTTGGAGTTCTGTAGGCTTCTTGTACGTTCATTGGCATCTCTCTCTTTAGGTTAGGGAAGTTTTCCTCCATAATTTTGTTGACGATATTTACTGGCCCTTTAAGTTGCAAATCTTCACTCTCATCTATACCTATAATCCTTAGGTTTGGTCTTCTCATTGTGTCCTGGATTTCCTGGATGTTTTGGGTTACACTTTTTTGCATTTTACATTTTCTTTGACTGTTGAGTCAATGCTTTCTATGGTATCTTCAGCACCTGAGATTCTTTCTTCCATCTCTTGTATTCTATTGTTGATGTTTGCATCTATGACTCCTGATTTCTTCCCAAGGTTTTCTATCTCCAAAGTTGTCTCCCTTTGTAATGTCTTAGTTGTTTCTACTTCCTTTTTTAGATCCTGGATGGATTTGCTGAGATCCTTCACTTGTTTGTTTGTATTTTCCTGTATTTCTTTAAGACATTTTTGCATTTCCTCTTTCAGGATTTCTGCCTGTTGACCCAAGTTCTCCTGTATTTCTCTAAGCGATTTTTGTGTTTCCTCCTCATGGGCTTCCATCTGTTGATCCATATTCTTCTGCATTTCTTTAAGCGATTCTTGTGTTTCCTTTGTAAGGGCATCTACCCGTTGATTCATTTCTTTAAGTGATTTTTGTATTGCCTCCCTATGGGCCTCCATCAGTTGACCCATATTCTCCTGAATTTCTCTAAGCAATTTTTGTGTTTCCTTTGCAAGGGCTTCTACCCATTGATTCATGTTCTCCTGTATTTCTTTATGAGATTTATTTGTGTCCTTCTTGTGATCCTCTAATCGCATCATGAGAAGTGATTTTAAATCCAGATCTTGTCTTTCGGGTGTGGTGGGGTATCCAGGACTTGCTGCTGTTGGAGGGTTGGGTTCGGATCGTGCCATATTGCTTTGATTTCTGTTAGTAACGTTCCTACATTTGCCTTTTGCCATCTGGATACCTCTGATGTTAGTTGGTCCTGCTGTCACTGGCTGTTGGATGGACCTCCTGTGAGCCTGCAAAGCTATTTCTGGCCCCCCTGGATTACCAGGATTCCCCTGGCACCGATTTCTGGGGGGCTGCCCTGCTCCTGAGTGACTTTGGAGCCCTGATGTGCCTTGCCCCAAGTTATGTTATTTTGGGGAATCCCTGCACATCTGAAGGCTCAGCGTAGTCAATCCCCAGAGAAGAAGTCGCCAAGGGGAGGCTGGTGCGCTCCCTCCCTGTGCGGGTCCCTCTGCAGGGCAGATGTCCCACAGCAGAGCTGGTGTGCAGGTGACCACAGAACTGCCCAGCGCTTGGGAGCAGGGAGCACACAAGCTGGCTGTGTCCCAAGCAATATTATGCTTGATTGTCCCTGCGCCTGGAGGTCCCAGTTGCCCTGTTGCCGGAGCAAAGATGGCGGAGTGCACTCTGCACTCTCTCGGGGCAGATCACTCTGCAGGGCAGATGACCCACAGCAGAGCTGGTGCCCAGACGACCACAGAGCTGCCCCGCTCTTGAGCGCAGATGGAAGCCCAACAGGCTGTATCCCAAGTGCTGTTATACCGGGGAGTCCCTGGGTACCTAGATGCTCAGTGCAGTCAATCCCCAGAGCAGAGGTCGCCAATGGGCAAGATTTGTTTTATACATGTGAGTATACTGTCTCTGTCTTTAGACACACCAGAAGAGGGCACTGGATCCCATTATAAATGGCTGTGAACCACCATGTGGTTGCTGGGAATTGAACTCAGGACCTCTGGAAGAACAGTCAGTGCTCTTAACCACTGAGCCATTCCCTAGCCACAAAAGTTTGGGTTTTTTGATTTTTGTTGTTGTTGTTTTTTAAGATAAGTACTGTTTTTTGCCACCAATGATATAATGACCATGATTCTCGTACAATATTGATAGAAACAAACCATGACAATATTTCTATTAGCAGTAGTATGTACTAAAATTACCTAGAAAGTTAATATTGCCGGGCATCGGTGGCGCACGCCTTTAATCCCAGCACTTGGGAGGCAGAGGCAGGCGGATTTCTGAGTCCCAGGACAGCCAGGGCTACACAGAGAAACCCTGTCTCAAAAAACCAAAAAAAAAAAAAAAAAGAAAGAAAGAAAGTTAATATCGTGAGCTTTTAATTCCTTATATACAAACATGCCTTAAGAAAAGAATCAATAGAGAGATGGCTCAGTGGTTAAAAGCACTGACTGCTCTTCCAAAGGTCCTGAGTTCAATTCCCAGAAATGGCATGGTGGCTTACAATGGTCTGTAATGGGATCTGACACCCTCTTCTGGTGTGTCTGAAGACAGCTACAGTATACTTACATATAATAAATAAATTATTTAAAAAAAAGTTTAAAAAAGAAAATAATCAAAAAATAATAAATATTTAGATATAAATATTCATTAGGGCATAATTCAAATACTAAAGAACTTCCTAGATAATTTAACAGCACATACCATTAATCCCAACACTTAAAGACAAAGGTAGACTCAGGAAGAGCTCTGTAAGGTTAAAGTCAGTGTGGTTCTACATGGTGAGTTCCAGACCAGCCATGGTCATAGTTTAAACAGTGAAACATAGCCTCAAATACACACACACACACACACACACACACACACACACAGACACACACACACACACACACACACACACAGTGGGAGGACCTAAACTGTGAACACAACTTAACTATGAAGTTAAATTGGCTTTAATACTATATTTATATAACCCACTTTCTAAAATAATTTAAATCTAAGAAAGAAAACAGACATCCAGGAGTAGGTCCAATATTGTGGGTTTAACAGGAGTCGGTGAAATTCACACCTGTTTCTGTTCAACTGTATCTGAAATCCACCTCGCTCTCATAAGAAGGTAGAGAGCTTTACTTCACACTTAAAAAAAAAAAAAAACAAAAACAAGAAAACCAAACCCCTCATTGCCTTGTTGTAAAGACCAAAAGAAAAGAGACTAGACTGGAAGACAAGAGGCATCAATAGTGCAAAGATGAAGGTACATAAATTGCATAGATGAAGAACACTTGGGAGTGTCAGGGACTGGGGTGGAAGTGAGCTGCCTCCTCTCCATGGAGGAGTAATACTGGAATAATAGTGGTTGGAAATTCTCAGACTGCCTTCTCCAATTCTGAAGCCAAAGCAGCTGTCATGGCCTATCTGGAAAAAGGGTTCCCCGTGAATTTGGTGAGAATTGTTACAACTCAAATAGGTGGAGAAGGGGTCTCAGTTGATTTTTTCATAGCTTTGTCTTGCTGGGTAAGGGTAGCACACTGATCAGGGAATCTTGGGGCAATTTCTAGTACCAGAAATTTTGGAGATGAATACTGTCAACACGCCTCTTGGTAATATCCTCAATAAAAGGTTTTGGTTTCTGGGATACAAAACAGGTTAAAAGAGAGGATAGAAAGTCAAGCCTTTTAAGTTAGGGTCTAAGAAAGCAGGCATATTGGCTAACAGAAGTTAGTAAGTGCCATATAGCAGGAGAATGAAGAAGGTCTGTGGTGTCAAAGTAGGCAAACTCCACGAGAAGTGGTCCTTCCTCAATGGTCTCCAAGTCTACTAATTATCTAACTAACATTATCCTCTGAAGAAATGAGACCCTAAGATGGACACTGAATCAACTTGGCTGTTTCCAACTGAAATTGGGACTTAGATTCTTCCTGATTTACCTCTCAGAACTTGAAGACTCTGTTGTTGAAGGTAACACACACTTCAGACACAGGACTTGGAGAAGAGGAGCTAGAACTGACAAGGAGGAAATCAAGAAAGCAATCAGTAATCCTACCCAGCTGTAAAGCCCTTAAATGACAATAATGACCATCGTGGCAAGCTATGTGCAAAAGTCTTTATATCTTTATATCTTATCTTTATATCTTTATATCTTTTATTTTTTATCTTTATATCTTTATATTAGTAGCATTTATGTCTTTGGGACAACCAACACCCTCCTAATTTAAGGCCTGCAAAGGAGGAGGGAATTGTCCGGTACTATAAATCTAGCCAGCTTCCTGTGGCTAATTAGGTCATGGACCCTAAAGCAAACCCTACTGCTTCCACCTTCCTAAATCAGTATTAACTGGTTCTACATACTTACCCGTTTACTTACAGATAAATATAGCTCTTTGCCATCATCAAAAAAACTTTCTTCAGCAGAGACTGTGGGAGTGTGAAGAAGCATGATGCCCATGGGCTCATGGATTTGCATACTTAGTCTCCAGTTGTCAATCTGTTTGGGAAATATTAGGAGTACAGCCGATGTTCAGTAGGTGTGTCCTTCAGAAAGAGGTGTGTCACTGGCAATGAGCTTTAAGTCCTACACCAGGCCCAGTCTCTCTTCTCTCTCTCTCTCTCTCTCTCTCTCTCTCTCTCTCTCTCTCTCTCTCTGTCTGTCTGTCTCTCTCCCCCCCCCCCTCTCCACCCCTACTGCCTATGGACCCCAATGAAAAACTCTCAGTTATTTCTGCAGCACCATGCCTGCCCACACACCACCATGTTCCCCACCATGATAATGGACTAACTCCCTAAGACAGGGACCATTAACGAAATGTGCAACCCATCAAAATGCAGAGACTAATCAGTCATGTGATGCCCACCCACAATTGATACATCTATAAAACAACCCCAACAATATCTCTCTAAAATGTACCCAAGGCTCAAGGTACATTGTAGAAGAGGGATTGGAAAGACTGTAAGAGCTAGAGGATCAGGAAGTCTGCTATGAGATTTAGGCTTCAAGAGATGATAGGGAAGCTATATTTATAAAATCTCAAAATTAGAGTCACCTAAACAAGACCTACCCAGTAACAACACAAGCTGGCATTGCAGTGTGGATGCAGCGGAAAAATCTTACAAGGCCCTAAGCATGCATGTAGAACTATAAACAATTAGCGACTGCTGAGAGGGTCAAACTGATGATAGGTTACCCAATCCCAAGTGGTCAACACCAAGCATATACACATACAAGCAATACAAAATGGACTCAGCAGACTGTACTCATGTATAAACATGTGGGCATGTGTACAACAATAATCAAAGAAGAATTTGTGACCTTTACAGGGAGTGCTGAACACAGGAAGAGTTGGAGCAGAGAGAGAGGAAGTTGAAGATGATGCAAATAAAGTACTCATATGTGAAATTCTCAAAAATAATTAAATATGAATTTTTAAAACGAAGGGTTTGGGGTCTCTACTGTTGCTGGCTTCCAGGTATTGAAGGTGACTGAGGTATCCTAGTTTGCTTTCTGTAGCTCTGATAAACACCATGACCACAAGCAACTTGGGGAGGGAAGGATTTATTTCATTTTATACTCCCAGGTCATAACTGTCTTTGAGGGAAGTCAGGCAGGGACTCGTGGAAGAACTTGGATCAGAGAACCATAGAGAAACGCTGCTCACTCTCTCATGCTCAACTATATCTCCACTTGCATAGGGATGGTGCCTCCCACTGTGGGCTGAGTCCTTCCACATCAATCACCAGTCAACAGAGTTGGTCACTTAGGTGGTCATAGACCAATCTGATCTTGGCAACACGCCCCCCCCCCCCAGATGAGATTCCCTCAGATAACTCTGGACTGTGTCAAGGTGACAGCCAGAGCTAGTTAGGATACCAAAACAGATGAAGTTAAATTCAGGCAGGATCAGTTAACCTGCAAATGTGAATAGATTAAATTAAAATAGCTGGGGATTGAAGAGATGGTTCAGTGATTAAGAGCATTTGATGCTTTTGCAGAGAATCAGTATTCAGATCCTAGCACTTTCATTGGGTGGTTTACAGTCAGTCACCTGTAACTCCAGGTCCAAGGAATTGGATGTTGTCTTCCAGCCTCCTCAGGCCCTCATGTCTACATCCCTACAGAGACAAATATGCACAGATATATGATTTAAAAATAAGAAAAATAAATATCTTAAAATAAGTCCAAGTTAATAGCACCTATTGAGATAATGAATAGAACCCATTTTCACTAGGAAGGTCCAGAGATCCAACTTTAAAGGTGTCCATCAGTGGTGTATTAGTCAGGGTTCTCTAGAGTCACAGAGCTTATGGAATATCTCTATATATTAAGGGAAATTATTGGAATGGCTTACACTCTTCTGTCCAACTAATCCAACAATGGGTACCTGTGAGTGAGAAGTTCAAGAATCTAGTAGTTGTTCAGTCTGACAAGGCTAGGCATTTCAGCTGGTCTTCTGTATAAACTAGAATCCTGAAGTAATAGCTTCCAACAGAAGTGCTAGCAAATGAATGCAGCTGGCAAAAATGCAACCTTCCTTCTTCCATTGTCCTCATGTAGGCCTCCAGCGGGTGTGGCCCACCTTAAAGGTGTGTATCACCACGCCCGGGCCTAAGCTATTCTTTACTTGGAATTTGCTCTGTGCCAGGCTGGTCTTAAACTCAGAAATCTACTTGCCTCTGTCTACTGGGATTAAAGGCATGATGTACCAACTTGCCTGGGCCTAAGCTTGTTATAGTCACTATGCCTTTCTACTTGGATCAAAAGTTTGTGTCTTCTAACCTCGAGATCTGGAGCACAGGTGTGTCTTCCATTTCCGGACTGTAGTTCATTCCAGATATAGTCAAGTAGACAACTGGGAATAGCCATCACAAGTGAGATGGTGGTGTTTTGGCTTGTCTCAGTCTGACTGTAAAGAAAATGAGTTCTTATGATTCCTTTAATACCAGTACTCAGGAGACAGAGGCAAGCAGATTCTTGTGAGTTCGAGATCAGCCTGGTCTACAGAATAAAATGGCCAGGGCTACACAGAGAAATAAGAAAGAATCCTAGAAAGGGAAGGCCCAAGGGGGCAAGTTCAGAGGATGTAACAGGACTTTTACATAAAGAAAAGTTTCACCAGGTGGGGGACATTAAACATTCGGATAGAAGTTGTAAGTCTTAAATGCTTATTTAACATATCAACACAGACCTGGCTGCCAGATTTTCCCAGCACCCTTTAGTCCTTACCTGTTAGATTGTGGTGTTGTGTCCTGATTCTGTGCGAACCCCAGGAGAGCTCAAGAACTGCAGTGCCTGATGCAATTATGCATAAGAGTCTTTATTAATATTACAAATCAGACTTGGATTGCACACCTTCCCACCATGCAGGGCAGAACTAGAAGACTTGGCACTTATATACAGCATAGTTTGAGATTCTTTGGATTTTAGGGTGACGGGGGAGATGACAAGGCAAGTCATTTTTCAAACTGGGAGGGGAACTCTTCTGACCTAAGGAGTTTCTTTATGGTGCTTATCAGGAACTAGTGTGTTTTATGGCTGGCTATCGCTGTCTGTGACTCTGATTACCTCCCTTTCATGATCCGAATGTGGGACCCAAATCTTCCCAAGGATGTTTGGCTTTTATGTTTCTCTTCCAAGGACAGGCACCTGCTGCACCTGGAAAGTGCTTAGCCAGTGACACGGAGGCGAAGGAGGTGGCCATTTGTCTACTCAAGCTGACCGGCTGGTGTTTTCATTAGGGGGTGCCTTTATGGAAGCAGGGGCAGTGATATTCCAGACTGAGTCCTCTCAGAGCAACCAGGGAGGGGGAGGAAGCCTCGCACTTGCAGCAGGAGGGAGTGGGGTGTTGGGGGGAGAGGAACTTCTACCAGAAAGCCCAGAAGCAAGCCGCCTGTGCACTTCAATGGTGGCTTACCACCCCCACTGCCCCAGAAGAACTTCCCTGTACAACCCAGCCATTTCATTTATCCGCCCCTTTTCTACCTTTTTTCCTCTTGGCTGCTGCACCTGGCTTCCTCTCTCTCCCTTCCCTGCCCCCTCCTCACATGGTTCAGGGTCATGTCCACTCTAGACTCTCCCAGATGTTGACACCTCTAGCTATGCTCTCCCTCGGATCTACGATAAACTCCTCTCCCGTACCTAGGAGCAGTCACAACCTTCTCTTTTCATTTCTTTTTCTTTTTTTCAGAAGTTTTGCAAGATGAGGAAGATTACAATATTTTAATTCTGTTGCATATGGTGTAAGAAGGTGGGAAGGTGGGGGTGCTTATAGAATCCTGAGCTCTGGTGGCCTAGCTACTTTGGATAGAAAGAGAAAGTCTCCCATGAGCACGCAAAACAAACAGCTGCATATATACATACAAAATAACCACACACTGAAATCACACGAGTACATTTAACCATCGAGAGAGTCAAAATAGTGACACTCATATCTCTGCAGACAGCATGAGCCTTTGGTAAGAGTTTTTCTGTAAAGGGAAGGTGTAGCTGGAAGTCAGTTGGCTCAGTTTATCTCCCCCACCCCTTCTGGAAGGATGAATGTCTTCTGATTTATAGTTCGGCTGAAAATTGCTTTACAGTTGGGTGGAGGAAGGTAAGGGGCAAGGGACGAAACTTTGTATCTCAGGTGTGGCTTCCAGAGTGAGAGGGGGAAATGAAAACAGGGTGTAGTCTTTGACAGACTATAGAGGCAGTTTGGAATTCTGTGAATATAGGTTAGCACTTTAAAAACCATAACCCCAGAATGAGCCAGGTATGAGGGTCCTATAAGGAATGCTTATAAGTCAGTAAGATCAAGGTGCAGACTTGATATTTAAGAAAGGCTGAGAGTTCAGTATTTGCATTGATTGATCTAGTCTATCGAGAAATGACTATAGGTGGATGCTGGGGCGGGGCGTTGGGAAGGGGAGGGGTGATGGGGAGAAGGCTTCAGGGTAGAAGCAATTGCTGGTTCCTATGGCTTGCAGGCCTAGAGGCAGAAATGGGGTGAGTCCCCATACCGAGTGTAATAGCTAAGGATGGCTGTGTTAATACCACTCCCCTTCCAGTTGGATGGGGGAAGCAGAAAGAAGTGGAGAGTTTTGCAGCACCCATGAGCCACCATGTGAAAGAAAAACCAAAGCTTGAGAAGCTGGGTGTTGCCATTCTGGAGAAGAGAGAACTGGGGTGAGAGAGGTGTAGCTAGGAAGGAAAGCTGAGGCAGCGGGACCTCGCTTAGGAGGAATTGAAGTCTACAGTTATCCAGCAAAGGTCTTTGTGGGTACAGCAGGGGCAGAGCTGGCATCCTGCGGTCCAGAATGAGGGTCGTGAGGAGTCCCAGGTGTCCAGAACCGCCTTGCGCAGGCGCAGTGCCCTTGGCATCCGGTAGGTCAGCCAGGTATCACCCACCAGCCACTACCTCGAGGTGCGAAGCTGAGGGACATGTCCCTAGGCCTCAGGTCACTCCTTGCGCTGCTGTTCTGGGTGCTGTGAACACCAGTTCAGCCCGCCTCCTCCCTCTGCAGCCTCCCTGACTTGGGCTGACCCCCAACTCTTCGTGTGAACCTTCCGCGGCCCTGCGGAGTGTCGCCATTGCCCTGCACTAGGGCCCAGATTCCTCTCCTCCTCTCTCTTCTAGGTCCCAGGAGGGTGACACTGGAGGACTCGGGTGCTTTCTCTTTCCTGAAACCTTGCCGCCACATAAATATTAAAAATTATCCTTTAATACTGTTGGGATAAAGTATATAGAATATACCCCTTTTTTTATATTGTGACATACTTAAAACGTTTTCTTTTCCTTCCTGTTTTAAAACAAATCAGACATTTTTCTGAATCCTGGCACAAATGCAACAGACAGGTGAATCCCAGAGCCCACTTGAAGGAGGTCCTGGCTTCGACGGCAAGAAAGACATGATACAACGCGGCTGGAGATAAGAGAGGAATTTGGGGTCTCAGCCTAGATCCTTCCGCACAGGAATTTGTACCATCACAGCGAAGGCAAGTAAGATTCCTGCTCCTTTCTCAACCCAACTCCTCCCTCTGTAGGCCACACCTGGGTCCCCAATGCCCCTGGGAAAGAAAGAGGGGCCAGAATTCCGAGCAGTAGTATATGAGCCTAGACCAGCTGCTGAAAATCTTCACAGTTGTTAACTGAATCCTCACACAGAGGCATGGAAGCGGCATTTTCTAAATATGACTAAACCACCACATTACGTGGCACAGAGGGATTCAGTGGTGTTCCCAAAGGAACAGCCCTGTGACCCAGAGAAGTATGTCTGTGGCCCTGAACTTCGCAGAGTTCAGCGTTGTATGGTGGGGTAACCTGAACCACCTTCTGGTTCTGGCCAGCCGTGGCGTCCACTCTAAGACCGGAGTCCGGAACCGGGTGTGGCTCGGGCAGTCAGCCTGGGCTCCCAGCCTTCGCAGCTCCGTTTCCAGCTCAGCTCAGCTTGCAGCTATCAGCGAGACCATCCATATCCAGCCCCGAATGATAATATTGGTCCTTGCCTCTCCAGGAGCATGGCATCCCTGTTCTGGAGGAGCACCAAGAGCCTGGTGAGAGAGCTGGGCAGGAAGGGTGAGCTGGTGCCTGTGGACAGCCTGAACAGCGCCCAGCGCCTGCGCCCCTTCTGCCTGGTGAGGAAGAAGCACAAGCGGTACCCCTGGCCTTGGGACACGCCCCTCATCCCCACAGACTTCTCCCTCCTGGATGTGCTGGAGCCTGGCTGTCCTGACCCAGGTATCTTCCGAGAGGCTGCTGCAGAGTGAAGTGGGAATCCCAAGGGAGGCGGATGAGTGTGCCAAGACACCGAAGGGACCGCTGCCCTGGTACCCAGAAGCCCCTGGGTGAGGCTAACAGGAGCATGGCCACCATAGTCATGTCACGTGGCTGTATGTACTAGAGAAAGACTCTTTTTTTTCCCCCCAAGTTCCTCTTTGTAATATAAGCAAATCATTATTTGGTTTGTATTAATTTTCTAAGCGAAAGGTTCAAAACAGTGGATTTCATCCTGGCATTTTCTTTTTAATAAATATTTTGCTTTACATTTATTTACTCTTGGTGGGCGGTGAGCGGTGGGCGGTGGGCGGTGGGCGGATGTGTGCTATAGCACTGTTTGATGTGCAGGTCAGAGGACAACTTTCAGTAGTCAGTTCTCTCCTTCTGCCATGTGTGTCCCAAGGATCAAACTCTGGTTGGCAGAGTGGCCCTTCCTGCCATTTCACACACATATATTAATTTGCTCATATTTCTGTACCTTCCCCCTAGTCCCCGCCTCCTCTTGCTGGTCCCCTTCCTCCCAGACAGTGCTCCTTCTGCTTTCATGTGACAAAGATGCCCCTACTCCTGCTCTCCCCTTCCCCCTTTAGATTTCTTCCTCTTTCTACTTTCATGCCATATACGTACGTACGTACGTACATACATACATACACAAACAATATACGCACACACATTGCCAAATCTGCCTTTCATCCTCAAATGCCCCCTCAGAGGAAGCCCTGATGCTCTTTCTTCCCTGCATGTAGATGAAGAAATTAAGGCTTTGAGAGCTCAGTGGTTTGGTTTCCACGTGGCACACACAATGTATGCTGGTGGACGCTCAGTTGCTGCCAAGTTTCCCAGGTTGACAATGGCGGCAGCCATTTTGAGACCTGGCTGAGGCCAAAACTGCACCAGGAGCCACCCTGCATCCCATCTCCTTACCTTGCCAGGCATCTGTAGCTTGCGCTTCTCTCTCTGCAGAAGTGAACCATGACAGGCCCATCTATACCTGGGAGAAGGAGGCAGGAGGATTGACGGGGGCCGTGAGCCTGAGCGCTGGGCTACAGGGCCAAGTGACCGGAAGCGGCAAGACCACCTGCCTCTCTGCCTTGGCTGTGCAGACACTCTGGGTCTCCCCTTGTACCTGGGAGATGCTACTTAAGACGAGGTGAGAGCCAGGGAAGGTTTGTGGGCAGCTGGACTCCCAGATGGGGACAATGGGCACAGTTACTCCGGGTGTTAGGGGAAAGCCAAGGATGCCACCAGCCCACCGACCGGACCGGCGAGGCACATGAGACAGTAAGACCCATGGGAGTGAGCCCTGGGCCCACATGTAGACTCGGAGGCTTCAGGCCAGAAGCATCCAGGGCCAGGAAAGGAAACTGAACTATAGGAGTGTGTGGCGACAGGGAGTGGTGGCAACTGCAGCAAACTGGAGACGCCTGCCTGAAGCGGGTGGATACTCAGTTGTTTCCAGGTTAGCAATCTGGGTCCTTGTCATCCACTTTAATATTATCGTCCAAATGTTAAATCTCACTTGAGCATATGATTGGATATCTGATACCTTGAAAAGGACTGTTCCTGGCTTTCCTCAGTTTCCCCCTTTTCAGGTGACCACCACTCACTGTACAAAAGCAAACCTCTCACGCCCACACAGGCCAGCACATTGTGTCTCCCTAGCTGCTGAGACCAGTGCAAAGAGCACCAAGCCAGGACGGACTCCCAGGATGCCCCTCCCAGCTCAGATCTTCTCTGCTTTCTGCACCCTCCAGGAAAATGCGGTCACCTAGGCCCTCCTTCCTCCGGGAACTACAGAGCCGGAAGGAGAGGGAGAGCCTGTATGTGGTCACTGAGGCTGTGGAGACCCTGCAAGATACCATACTTCAGAGCCACGGGCAAACGCTAGGAGCTGGACAGCTGTCCCTCGTGCAGCTGGGCCACGTCCAGGTGTGCAGTGTGCCAGAGTGGGAACATGGTGGGCAGTGAGATTGGAGTGATGAACATCATCAACCTCACGAAGATGCTCTACCTAGAAGTCTCCCTATCCTGAGGGAATGCAGTCCTTGCAAGATGGCACGGTCTCAGCAATGCCTGCACATGTTTTACTGAGAGGTTCCTCATGTTCACACTCCAGTGTCCCCTCCTTCCCTCTGTTTTGAATCAGGGTCTTAGTATATTGCCCAGTCTGGACCCAAATGACCTCCTATCTCTCCCTCCCAGGTACCTGGTGTTACAGATGTGACGCAGTGTAAGCCCCTACTCGGTTATCAGGGGTCTGAAATAGTACACAATCACTGACTTGGTTTGAGTTTTTCCAGAATGATTCCTGCCTGCATGTGTCCTTCACAGAAGGAAGAGTTGTACACCTAGTTACAAACATCCATTCTTTTACATGGGAAGGCTGACGTCACATGAACATTCTAGGTTCTGAGACTCACTGCCTTCCACCATCTGTGCCAAGTTACAGTTACATTTTCCAACAATCAGGATCAGGGATAGGGAACTTTCCTAGAAACATTTATTTGTGGTAAATTTGTCCTATCATCATTGGTTGGTTTATTCAACTGTGGCAGGGTAGCTTGCCTACCTTTCATGTCTCGACTTGTCAACCAGGATGTTAGTTACCCAGACACACATCTCTTTCTGCAAAGTAGGATGTCAGTTACCCAGGAAGGTCTTGGGAAGTTAAACTTTACTTGACTCCTATTCAAAATGGAAGTTTTATTCAAAATGGTTTCAATTTGGTTTCTTCTTACAATATCTTAGTACATAAAGATACTGAGTGTCATAAGCCTGGGTTCTAGAATAAGGTAACTGGCCTTCCTGAAAGTGGGGTTTTCCCAGGACACAGCACTTCATGCTACAACCCAGAATCCCAGGAACACCAAGACCTCCAATTCTTTGCTGATAAATGAGGGGAAATTAAAAAATAATCAACCCAAAAGAAGAAAAGCATTTTCCCCTTACACGAAAGTCCAGACAGAAGCCAAAGAGTCCCAGTGGTGGACCACAGATTTTAGGGACCTGGTCTTTCTGTTTTTCCAGTCTGTCATCCCATGTATGGCTTTTACTTCGTGTGTGAACATGGTATATCAGGTTATCATATACACCCCATACAACAGAACAGGGAAGAGGGACCACCACCTTCCAAACTTACACACACAACACTTTGTGCGTCCTGTCAGCCAGAACTTGGCTATGTGGCCACATCTTGCTGCGAGAGGTGGCCTGAATCCAGGACAGTCATGGCACCTGATGAAAATGTAGTTTTATTACTGGTGCTTTAAGTAGCTCTTTCCTGATGGAGATGGCAGAAGGCTGTGACAATGGACAGATATCATGAAAGCCTAGTGTCCAGGGCCAACTTCCTCCCATGCCTTTACTTCTTTAAGCCTTGGTTGCCATGTGGAGAATGGGAGAAAGGAGCTCTGTGGCCATGTGGAATATAGATAGACCAGTCCTACCCCAATGCCTGCACCTCCGCATTTTCCAAGTGAGTGTCCCAAAAATGAGTGTAACATATTTAATAGGACAGAGTGCACTAGTATCTCTGTTGTGTGATTTCTTTAGAACTTGACCAAGCCTGGTTCATTGTTTTGAGTCCGGAGTGCCTTAGGTTGTTTTCTAGAAACACCTTTTGTGCAAGCATAGTTTGTGTCCTTGCTACACATAGGGGTCTGTCTGGATTCACTTTCACCTACCTGTGAAGCCAGCCCTCCAGGAATCTTGTCATCAAGACCCTGGTAGTTTTCCTATCTGTTTCCAGAACTCATTCCTGAAGGTTCTGGAGGCTGGATGGCTGTGGTCCTTTTCTCCCTGCCTCCCGCACAGGTCCATGGACAGAGCCATGTGGACACAGAGAAAATGGTGAGCATCCCACAGGGCAGCGTATTGGCCTACCGGGTTCTACAGCTGGTGGTAGAAGAAGATGACTGGGGTAAGGGCTGCTCCCTACCCTACCCACCCCCTACCAGCAGACAGATACCAGCAAGCAGTAAGGAGCAGAAAGAAGGTCCTACTTCCCCTGTCCCACTGGCTGAGCAGTATGCTGGTCATGCCACCTAAAAAGACTTGACTTTTATAGAAGACTGCTGTGGCCATGCTGGGGAGACCTAAACCCAGCTTGTCCCTGCCCACCCTGTGGTGGGGCTGAATTCTACCGATGCCCTTGTTACTCCAGTGGAACAAAGTCTCTCTGCATATTTGTAGTCAGAAAATGAGCGGAGAGACACAGTGGACCTTGCTGTTCCCATCCATGTCCCAAACCAGAGACACATCTGGAAACTGCCTGAATGGCACCAGCTCTCAGCACTCACTCTGGCCACTGGATCTCTCTGCTTGGCCTTGGAGTGGGAGAAAGGGGCAAATGGAGACAGCTTCTTTGGCCCATGGGAGAGAAAAGCATGAGTTCAGGAGCTGACCATTGTCACCTGTTGCCCTGGCCACACCCCCATAGCACTCTCTGGGCAGGGCTTGGGCTGCTTTAGGATGCCCTGTAGGGTAACCCTGCAGTCGCAGGCTTGCTGGCCAGCAGGGCAGATGCAGGCTCTCTGACCAGATGTCCTGCTTCTTCTTTGGGTTTGTTTGCATTGTCCCTGCTCGGCCACATGCAGCTGTCCTTGACTTCCCTGAAAGCAAGCTCTGCAGGAACACCGGGGTAGGTGAGTGACTGCCCTGCCATGGTTCTGCAGTCCCCAAATCCTATGTGGTGTTCCTAGGCCACTACGGAGACTCTGTCTTAAGACTCGTACAAGCCCTGCTTCCCTCTCCTGGATCCAGGAGCGATGCTTGTCTCTCCAGCCCAGAGGATGAGATCTGGGGCCTCAGAACCAGGGGTCCCAGAGACAGAGGAGTCTAGTAGCCCTGGGAGAGAAAGCTGGGACAGGCTTTGTTCTTTCTGTGGAAATACTGTGAAAGGGGGAAGGGAAAATAGGAAGGCAGTGATGTGACAGGCAGGAGGCTAGCTGAGATCTGTGATCGCCTGGTGTGGACAAGAAGTCCTGCAAATGTCTGGTGAAGGTGCAGAGGAGGGAATTAGGTAAGTGTATGTGGCACATTTTGTGTGAGGGAGCTAGCACAGGGTTACTTCTGTGCCACTGGATTTCCTGGAGAAGCTGGGAACAGAAAGCCCCCCCCACCCCCCAGAAGGTGACTGTCACAAAACTAAGTAGCTGCCCATCTGGCCTCTACAGGTAGAGCCTTCATCCAGGAATCAGGAGAGGAGTCTAGCTTCCACGACTTGCGGGACCAAGCAGATAGACCTGGTCACACTGTCCTCAGAGTGACAGGACACATTGCTGGGATCCCTCCAGGAGCTACTACAAGACCACCAGGCACTCCAGGAGCTGGAGGACATGGTGATAGACCTACTTACTAGACTTGGGAAAGACCCCAGATCTAGGCAGCCAGGGAGAAGGCAAAGTGCAGGGAGAGAGCTTCTCTGAGGCTCTCACACACTTCTGAGACTGTAAGGCGGGGCTCTGTATGAACTATATTAGACCCTCAAGTCCAGACCTCCATTAGTCCACCCAGTTAGGAAGAAGCTGGCTCAGCTAAGCTCAAGCCCAACCCCAGGCTCTTTGCATACTAGTGGGTGCAGCAGCGACTCCTTGAATGAACAGGGCATTGACTGCAAGAACAACAGCTTCCCTTTTCCTGCAGCTGGAACAGGCTCTGGACACCGGGCTGCTGGCACAGCTAGAGGGCCCTGGAGGCTGTGTCTTAAGCATCCTCCAAGACTCTACGGGCAACTTGTCATGTGCGAGAGGCAGGGCTATCCTCTACATTCTGGGAGCCCTAAGGTAAGAGTGATGGTCAGATCCTGAAGGGTAAACAAGAGGAACCCGTGCCGAAGCTTGGGCTGCTAGGTTGTGATGCCCTGAGTCTGCACTAACAGTATTAGCAGCCTTGATCAAATCTTCTCAGACCCTGATTAATCACTATTGCTTATGACCACCACTATTAGTGGAACAGCTTGGACATGTGGAAACCCTTGGTGCCTGACATTCGTTGCCAGCTCTAGGTAGACTGTTCCAGGGTGATGTGTCTACCTTTTAGAATCTTTTGGGAACGATAGCTCCAGAGGTACCAGAACTAGCAGTTTCTCCTCACCAAGGGACTCCTGAGGTGAAGCCCTCCCTGCATCAGGACAAAATGAAGAGCTACCTGGGACCTCCTCTACTTGGAACACCCCCCCCCCTTCTGTCTCACAGCATTGAAAGAACCCCAGCATTGCCTGCTGGCACAGTCCATAGAGAGACAAATCCTATCTGAGGAACTGGAGCTGGTGAGAGCCACAAAGGAGGGGGTATTGGGGTACAGAGAGGTACAGGGAGAGGTGTGGAGCAGACGGAGCAGCTTTGTAGAAAGATCTGACCACCACTCCCCAAGAGCCTGTCCACAGCTCATTTGTGCAGCCCCCTCTCGGAGGGAGCAGGCTCTGGGTCTGGCCTTGCGGCCTGCAGCTAAGCAGCCTCTTACGGGGGCTGCTTTGTCCTGCATCCTGAAATACTTTACACATCCATTTCACTCATGTTCTCGACCAAGCCTGAGAATGTGAAGGGTAAGAGGATGTCCCATCCAACTGACTCCACCATGGACGGACAGTACTGGAATGAACTCATATATTTCCGGTGGAGCCAACCCTTGGAAGTCGACAGCTAGAGAGGTGGGCAGCCTGGCAGAACATCAAAGGCTGAAAGGCCCTGGGATGCTTCAATGCAGCCAGCAGCAGTCAAGGGCAGTGTGCACACGAGTAGAAATGGGGATGCACAACCCCCAGGATCAAGGGCAAGTATGGATAAATATAAACCCCCAAACCACAGCTGGCTGTGGACAGGAAGCAGAGGCCCCTGGCTGCTGCTTGAGGGCAGATGCCACTACCCAGACCTAGGTGGTCCCTGCCATCCTTCTGAGTTGTTCCTTGCAGGTGGCAAGCATCTTGGAGCATAACTGTAATCAGACGGAGGAAGCAACCTCTCCTCTCCCAACGGCAGTACTCTGTGCTCTGAAGAGTGAGGATGTGGTCCTCATCCTAAGCCTGGTGCAGGGCTGTGGGCTGGAGCTGGAGAAGTCTAGCTGCCTACAGCGGCGCCTCAGCTTTCTGCACTCTATGGGTGCCTCACAGGGCTGCAACTACTAGCTGACCCAAGCCCTGGACTTTCTAGGACAGTACCTGAAGAGGAAACACTCCCTGTCTGTCCCTAAGGTCTCATCCAATCCAACGCCTGGCAAACTAGGATGTCACTGACTGTGGTTACAGCTCATGAGTACAGAGTTACAGCAGGAGAAGCCCACGGCACCCTTAAGACTGGTTCCAAACATCAGAAACACCTATTCAGAACAAGTATCCTGAATCAGTATTCTTTCTGAGCAGTGCAGGCTGACTGCAGAACAGTTTGGCTGTGTATCTTAGGCAACATAGTTGTGCTCAGGTAAAATCAACCATTGTAAAAGGTAATTCCCAGGGCACAAGAACTTTCCAAATTGTATGTGACATGCTTACAAAGAGTGCTGTTATTGTATGGTGCAAGGTGAGGTCACACAGAGAAGTAGCTCTTCAGGGTATTTCACTTCAGGGTACAGGACTTAAGACAAGCTGCATTTCCTGCATTGACTTCCTTTGTCCCACCTGTAACATGACAAGTAGGACAAGCTGCCCAGGTTCCGGCCAGTTGCACCCAATGTCAGAGCATGGGATAAGAGTCAGGAGAGAAGTCGAACCTTTCCCTGATAGACCAGGCTCTTCCCAGTCTCCCTTGCTAATTGTGCAGTACCTGAGTCAGTCTCAGCTTCTCCCGACAAGTTTCTTCTGGGATAGACTGTTTCTGGTAAGACCTACACTCTCCACCAATGGTGCCCCTCACTGTGCGCGTGTGACTTTTACAGTGCTGGAGGCTGGACTTGCAGGATGGTTCATCCTCTACCTGGGCTATCTAGCTGTCTTTCTGCATACCTCTTGCTTTTCCCCAGGCCCTCTCGTGCTCCCCTGGGTTGTCCCTGCTTAATCTAATAACATTCTCCACCCATTTCCCATTTCCCATTTCCACCCAGGCGCTCATTACCCCACATTCAAATCACATCCTAATCTTGGTTGTTTCTGACAGATTGCCAACAAACTCACCATCAGTTTTTTGCCTCAATGATACCAACTGCTTAACTGGCCCCTGCTTCTGTATCTTCTTGGGATAACTGGAATGAAGCCTTTCAGACAGACATCGTCTCTTTCCTCTGATGCCTTAGATAGAGGCACAGCCTGTTTCAAATGGCCTGAAAGGTTCTCCATTCTGCTCCATTCTTCTTGGCTGTACCACCCTTCTTCCTCTCAGCCTCAGACCTACTGGGCTCCTCAGCTATTGGCTGCCTTCTCCACAGAAGGGCTGCATCTCTCCTTCCTTTCTTGGCTTACAAGGTAATTTTTAATGAGCCCTAAGTTGCAAACTGCCTTTTCAACCCTCTGGAGCTTTCCCACAGTCTTTGGCATTTTCCGTGGTACCATATACCGTAGTGTCCTAGTGTCAGAGCACTGGGAATAGAGCAGTACCAGACCAGTTCTTAGGAACGAGGAAACTGACCACCTAGAAAAGCAGGGATTGAGCAAGACTCACATGATCACTTCCTAAACTGTGTTGGATAATAGATGCCAGAAGGTGGTCATAGGAAGAAACAGCATTCCAGGAGCTAAGTAGCCCCCGGGACTGCACCCATCAAACAGCTCTGCTTCCCTGACAGGAATGGATTGTAGGGTGGAATTATCTCAGATTAGAAACAGCTTATATTTAAAGTTCTCACTATCCTCAATAGCAGAGGTCCTGGGCTCAGTTCTCAGCACCCACTCAAAACCATCTGTAACCCCAATTTCAAGGGATCTGATGCCCTCATCTGGTTTGAGTATCAATGCACGTGGTACACTTAATACAAAACACTTATACACATAAAATCCTTTTCAAAAACAGAGTTGAGCCATCTGACAGGAAAGGACCTGCATACCTTAAATTGTCAAACATGCCAAACAAGTAGACTTACCACTTCTTTAGAGACTCAACTTTCAGGTGTAAACACCTGTACCTTGGTAAGCTGTGGGCCTTGAGACTCTGTAACAGAAGTACTAACTCTATAGTAGCACCAACTCTCGAGATGCTCATGAACACACTACTTAACAGTCAGAGAGATGACAGTCTCAGTGGCATTAAAGTGGCTCTAGGGATTTTGATTTACGAAAGCTATACTATTTTTTCCTAAACGCCTTTAAGACTTCTCAGAAAATGCCCTCCTTATACACCTCCTTATACTAACTCACCATCTTTGTCATGCAGGGACACAGGCTGTGGCTATGGAAGGGTACACCTTACTCATCTAAAGATGGTTTGTTAACATGCTCCATGAAGCAACAGGTCACTCACTGGAGCTTGCCACTTAAAAGGCTTGCAGGGCAAGTAGCTCAGTGGTCGAGTACTTGCTTAGCATGCCAAAGATCCTGGGTTCTACCTCACAAACACTGCAAAATGTTATTTTTTTAAAAAAATTGTGCTTTAGGGATCTATGAGATAGGTCCCATGCTGGGCAGCTCCTAACCACATCTAACTCCAGTTCTAGAGGACCCCGATGGTTTCTTTTGACTTTCCCAAGCACCAACACTCAGGTACATATATGCACACAGAAATATACATATACACATAATTAAAAAGCTTAAAAAATTGTTTTCGTCCTAATAGCTAATTTGCCTGCTATTCAGAAAACTGCAATCATACAGAATATTTTTTATTCATCAATTATAGGTTCTAGTATGAGTCCTCTCAGATTGTATAGATCTAGCTCCTTCACTAAGCAGTGAGGACCAGTAGTGTACTCTAGAATGAAAAACCTACACTACTACACAGGAAACAGGAGGTTAACAGTAAAGCTGTGATGGTCAAAATAACCCTGAGCACCCCTAGCCTGCAAACATCCCACGCTTTGACTAGACGACCTCTTGTGGCCACTCTAAAGACATACTGTTTTCTGTTATGGGACAAGATATTTAACCAGTCACACCAAATTCAAGGGGAAAGCTGAATGCACTCAAGCTCACTGAATAAACCTTGTAACTTCACCAGATTACTACTCTGCTGACAGGACTTTTGAGACATGCTGGTGGCCTGGGGTCAGTCAATTATTCCTGTGCAGAGCTCTCTTGGGTCTCAGGGTTCTGAATCCACAGGTCTTTCCACTGTTGTCTGTGCTTACACACTCAGTTGAGGGGCTATTTAAGAATTTCTGGCATGCCAGTTACTGAAATCTCTATAGAACCAGAATGGTATTTCAAACCTAAGAAAGTACTTCAATTCAGAAACTTAAGATTTGAACACAAAGATGCCAATTATCTTCATATGCCTAAAATACTGCAGTCATCTTAACAGCCCAAAAAGCTAATCTAAGTCTTTGCAAAGTGAGCAAATGGAGGTTGAAAGCACCAAGCATCCATGGCAGAGACTGAAGGAAAGGACAGAAGATAATCACAGATATGATAGCTTACCTTACTGGCTTGAACCAGAAGCACATGGTCCAAAAATAGGCTGGGATATATGCTGATAGAAGCATCCTTTAAGAAAACCACAGTGGCAAAAGGAGGCAAGCTTTGGAGTAGTACCTGCTCTGAAGGCAGTTTCATAAGCAGAGGGAAAAAAAATGCAGAGCATGCCAATGCGCCCCTTGGATTATGTGAATGGGAAATACCAGATCTGAGGCTGAGCCCATTCCCCAGAAGCAGCTCCTCCATCGCTGCAGCAGTCTGTCCCTATTATTCCAGGCTGTCAAATAAACTTCTCTCAAGGAAAGGGACCGATAAATTCTTTGTCACAATTCGCTTCAATGCTGCTACAATGAACAAATAGCCATAAATAATATATATACAAATGAGGCTATGTTCAATAAAATTTTATTTATGAACACTGGAGTTTGAATTTCATATACTTTACTCATGCTACAAAATATTTTTCAACTTTTAGAAAAACATTTGTTATCCTTTATTCCCCCAATGTTTTAAAAATCATTCTTAATTCACAGGTTGTGTAGGTACAGAGGGAGGTGTATTGGCCCACCGACTGGGCTACTGACCCCTAGGCTAGAGTTAAAGAATTTTTTGCCCACTTAATCCTCAACATGCAGAGTGTGAACCATGGTACCTGAAAAGGCCACCGCAGGACTACTACATCCACTTCATCAGTACTCACTCACTCACTCACTCCATTCAGTTACTCACTTGGCAGCGCTCCGTATTTAGTACTATGTAAGCTCCTTGCTTGGGACACTGAAGAAATGTGACATGGCTCTTCCTAGGTTCTCAGTCTCTGCAGCATCTCGACATTGTAACTTCTCATGAGTATCAGAGAAGATATAAACGTGTACTGATGTATCAGGCTGTTTTGTGAGATAGTTGTATTCAATGCTTAGGTTGACTGTAACAAATTACCACAAACTAGGTGGCTTAGAATAGAAATTTTCTCATCATAATAGAAGTCTGAAATAAAAACAGCAACAGGGTCGGCTCCTTCCAGAGGCTCTGACACAGAGTGTTCCATGACCCTCTTCTAGCTTCTGTGGTCCAGGAAATTTCAAGATATGATGTTTACCTTTGCCTCTATCCTCCCAGGACCTCCACTGTGGCTGTTTCCCCTTCTTTTCTCTTAAAAGACTTGTCAGTGGGGTTAGGGCCCACTCTAATCCAGGACGGTGCCATCCATAGGTCCTTACATTCACCTAAAAACGCCCTTCTTCGAAATGAGGCCACATGTACAGGTTCCAGACAGACATTACCTTCTGTCGGGTGCACTATTAAACCCATTATAATACTGTTAGAAGACTCCTAGAAGACCCGGCCAATGTCATCTGAATGGTTTTTGGAGGAAGTAAAAGAAACTGACTTTTGAAAGATGAGAGCTGGTGTTGGTCGGACAGACATGAAGGAGAGAAGGAAGACCAGGTTCAGGTTGTAGCCAGATCAGTTACGAAGCAACACCACATGGAACAATCTGTAAACAGCAAGTAGTTAAGCTTGGCTGGAGACCAGGGTACGCAAGGGGACAGGAGTAAGCAGGAGGCCAGAGAAGTCAACAGGAACTTTATCATCAAGTGCTGTGTGCACCACAATCTGGCGCTCTGATGGAGAAGGTCCAGAAGGCAGCTTGTGATCATCTTCCATGGTTAACCACTTTAACTGTATCATACCTCAGATCCCCTTGTCATTAGAGCACTGACAAGGCTGACTTAGACAACTTTCAAGCAGCTTCTCTCAACCAAGACAAACTTCTTTGCCTTGGGCTTTATGATTTTAAATTGTAACGCATGGTCACTTCCCTACCACTAGTGAGGTCAGTCTTTCCTTTCTTTCCTCTGGAAGTACTCTTATTGCTTACTGTCCTCCAGAATCAAGGGCTCCTCTTGCCTTTGAGACACCCTGTGCTTCCTGTTGCCGCCCTTTCACTCCTGAAACCAAGAGCTGAGAAAGTATGATTTTCCTTCTATGACTACGCTCACAAAGATGAAATCAGAACAGAAGTCAAGTTAATGACACAATCAATCACTGGTCATCTTATACACAACAGTTTTAAAATCAGTTTAACTTATGTACATAGACAAAGGCAAAGCAAAACAACTGAAAAAGACATAAGTATTGCCTAAGAGAAAGAAAAATTATGTAATGTGTATATGCATTCCACAGAAATATATACAGGGAAAACTTCCAGAAACCTCAGTAAACCAAGCCACACTTAGAAAAAGGAAAGCTGATTTTTATTTTATCAACAGCCATTCTTAAACATGAACATGCATACGTAATATTCTACGCACACATCACAGTTTTTAACGTTAGTTAATAAAGGTTAAACACACAACATACAACCTTACAAAAAAAAAAGTCAAAATGCAAACTTAAAACTTTAAACAAAAGTCTTACTAATTTAAAAAAAGTTTGTGTTGGGTACCATTTGTACAACACGGTTAATTTAAACATTTTCATTTTGGCTGCACATGAAAAAGCGGCAGTAGAAAATAAATTTATGAGGGTTTTAAATAGCAGAATAGGCAGTTTCGCCATGCAGGAGAAGCAATATTAAATATTAGTTTTCAAAAAAAAATCCACATTTAAAAATATTTAGTTCAAGTCACAGAACTTTTCTCAGTAGAGACCTCAATGCAATGCGTAATTAGCTGCCTTAGATGGCCTGTTTTGAAAGGACAAAATCCCTTTCAAAGTATAACTTTATTGATTTTGGCACAGAAAAGAAGTCTTAAGAACAAGAACATGATTACAAAAGTGGGAAGAGGAACAGAGGAAAGAAACCAAAGCAAGAGTAAGGAGATTTAATGGCATTCACTAAGACTGTGCATTCTCGGTCACTGAAGAACACTGTGTGCTCCATCTGCAGCAGGGGCCTGCTCCACAGCTCTTACTGCAGCATGGACCTAATTTGCTTGGAGGTAGTCTCATCATTCAAATGTTTTGTTGTGTACCTATACGAAGGAAAGAAAACAATGTTAGGAAATGGAAGTCTGTATGGGCTGTGTAATATGCCAAGATGAATAGCTGGTCAATTAATATCACAAATTCATGCCTTAGGATGGCAGTTTTAACCCTAATCAGGCTCACACTACTTCTCTCCACACCCAACAGGAGCAGCTGGATGGTGGTCTCCTGGTTATAAGCATCTCACTGAAATGGTTAGCCAAAAATCTGAATCAATTAGCTACCTCTCATTGATAGGAAAATGACAGATCTATCCCACATGTTGGCAAATTATGGCTCCTGTGCCAAATACAGATTATTTTTGTATGGCATGTGAATTAAGTACATATACTCTTAATAGATTTTTGGATCACTAAGGGAGTAAAACAAAAGAATAGGTAATATATTCGGTTTTAGTATATGAAATTCAAATTTTAATATTCACACATAAAAGTAGTATTGGAAGGGGAGGAGTGGGGAGTGGGAATAACCATTGGATGCATATATGAAATTCTTAAAGAATAAAAACATATTTTAAAAAGACGTACTGGAAAATACTAAGTTGGTTCATGTATGTATTATCTGAGGTTTCCTTCTTGACACAATGGAAGACTTATGAAGCTAGTCTAGAAAACAGCCTTCAAAGTCTAAAATTTTACTCACATCCCTTACAGTTTCACTTTATGCTGTACCCTGGAATACTTACATTCTCTAAGTACCTTATTTCCAGGTAGGTACATTTTGAATAAGCCTATAAGTTCAAACTCAAAATGAATTCAACGAGATGAAATATTCAACTTTAAAACTAAACACTGACTCTTTAAATAAGACAGCACCAGCCAGCAAGTCTCCAATGTCTTCTAGGAATTACTACCCAACAGGAGAAGGAAAATCAAGCACCATCTTTACAGGAGGCCTGGGAGCAAAGTGTAAGAAAGAGACCAACTAGCTCAGGGGTAGGACTCTGGAGTCAAGAGCAATGAAAGAAGGAGTGACAGGATGCTGAGTGGGTCCTGGGGGAAGCTACAGGACTTTCAACTGAGGAGCTGCTACTGAAGAGTAAAGGAGATGATCAGGCCTAAAACTAGACCTGATCAGTAGTCACAGACAAAGGTTTACAATGTTAGATGTGGAATGTTTTCAGAAGGTAATTCAAATAGGTTGATATTATTTCACAAATAACTTTCAAAGACTAAATTGTTTTTAGTATGTATATAGACAATATATGTTAAAGAAATTTAAGCAAATGTTCAGTTTATTCCAAATAAGCTTTAAAAGTAAAGATCCTATCTGTACTCTTCGTAAAGGTGAAGAGACAGATATGTTTATCACACACCTGGCATGAACTATATGTCTCTTAGCAGTTACTTCCAAACTGTTCTCATTGAAGAGATACTGTAGTGTCTGGTACATAATTAAATAAAACTCATTATGTTAGGGAAGTTAGGTTGTGACACTGGAAAGGAGACGCCTACAGAGCAGCGGTTCCGTCCTAATGCGGTGACCCTTTCATACAGTTCCTCATGCTGCGGTGACCCCCAACCATTACATTATTTTCACTGCTACTTCATAACTGTAATTTTGCTACTGTTAAGAATCATAATGTACATATTTTTGTAGATGAGAGGTTTGCCAAAAGAGATCACAACTCACAGGTTGAAAGACAATGCCAAAGAGGAATATCTAATGAAATGGTAGCGATGGGGCAACTGTTCTGTTTTATTTAGATTGACAAAGCATATATGACCACATATCACCCTATTCAATATCAGGAAATAGATGTCATCCATTTCTATGGCTTCTTTTCCCTTTCCTTTACTGGAAATAACTAAGGAACATGGATAGCTAAGTCCCTACCGCAGAACAGTCAGCAATCTTCACACTACTTGGGACTTACCATGGAAGACCATGCCAGAGGTGCTGCACACCACTCTTAAGTCAGCAAAGGCAACAGCACTGACTTTGAATGAATGAACCACACAGGAAGAGTTTACTATCCTTTGTGCACAAACCCCAAGTCTCCTTTCCAATGCATGTGACTTCTCTACTGGAAAACAACTGCTGCCTTTATCTGATGTTCAGCAAAGAGGCAAGTACTGGAGCACTACACCTGAATTTATAACTCCTTCTCCCTTTCCTAAGTAAAGAGAGTTCGTCCCAGATATAAAAAGTATTCATGACTCATTGCTTCCCCCTTTTAGCACACTAAAAGTAGAAGATATTGGATAAATAAATTAAAACACATATACAAATATAATTCCATTCAAAAATCTTTTGGTCATTAATTTTGCAAGAAGTGTGTTTGGTTTTGCTTGCTATGAGAGAAAGCTATACTAGGCTGTGATATCTTAGTTTCAACAGTGTTCTACAAAGTACTAGCCGGGGTTATTTATTTAAAATGAGGGAGCCTGAGTCTCAACTCACATCTAAGGAAAGAGACTCTAGAGGTGGTGACCTGGATTTCTTCATGTTTTACAATCTATTCTGAAACACACCCAAGTTCAATACATAATGAACCAGACTGGGATATCAAAAGGACATCAATTTCAGGAATGAAACCCTGCATCAACTCTGGTTCCTCAGAACCTGCACTACTTCTGGGTTCGTGTGATAAGAATGCAGATGCAAACAGTGCCCACAACCACCCGCCCCACCCACAGCTCGGGTAAACAGAGATCTCACATTCAAGACTGCATTGGAAATATGTGGTAACAAGAAATGGTAATCATCACTTCCATAAAGTATGATCACTAGCATTATAAAGTGAGAGCCAGGCACAGAATAAGCTTACTATGAACCGATAGGTTCAAAAGTTTTCCTTACAACTTAATAAAACTAACAAGATACTTTTGCTTTCCTCAGCGCTGCCTCCTATGGAAACACTTCACACCAGTCCTGTACTCAACACTACTGCCCCTCTTGGCTCTAACACTAAGAAAATGAGACTCAACTAACCCCACACAGAAGTTCTAAAAGCAGCACTGCACTGCGGGAGGTTCTCAACTACTCTTTTAGCATGCTTCCTTTAAGGTAACATAAGAAATACTAAAAACCTTCACAACCTCCTTTACCTCTAAGCTGTTTTGGATTTTTGAGATAGGTTCTCCCTAAGTAAACTAGATTGGCCTCTTGGGTTTAAAAAGTATACACCACCACACCAGGCTATTTATTCCTAACTTTTTTTTTTTTTTTTGGTTTTTCGAGACAGGGTTTCTCTGTATAGCCCTGGCTGGCCTCGAACTCAGAAATCCGCCTGCCTCTGCCTCCCAAGTGCTGGGATTAAAGGTGTGCACCACCACTGCCCGGCTTATTCCTAACTTTCAATAATAAATTTCATAATAGATTTCCTGACACCTGTTGACTGCAGAGACTGGCCCTTCAGGAAAAAAATAGATTAGAAAAAAAAAAAAAATCAGGCACACTGAGACACAGATAATATCCAGAAAGGCTGTAAAGAGGCCCATGCCCTACATAACTAAATTTAAAATGTAATTTGCAATGCAAAAGAAAATCTCTAAACATTGGGTGTGTGGCTGCAATACCCTGATAGTATATGGATTTAATTAAACTAAGTTTTTGTCATTCTAATGTTCATTTAAAGTAGCTTTCCTTTATTCAGGCTGAAACCACTTGCACAGCACTTTCCATAACAGTTGTATATAGGTTCCAGTCAGTTGAAATAGACATTTTGCTTTATGATATGACTACCACCTCATAAATATTTCTTTGTTCATACTGGTTTTTTTTGCAAATAATAAAGCATAGAAAAAATTAGCTTCTAGGTTGTGACATTCTTTTACGTTGATTCTGTGCCAGTACGTTACAGAGCATGGAGGTGCTCACTTAAAAGGATGTCATGCAGCACAGGAGAAGCTTCATTAACTAAAGCAGTAATGACTCCTCAAAACAAAGATAATGCCGTCTTGGGAGCATGAACAGAAATGTTACCAGGTTCCTCAAGAGAAGAGGAACTACCATAAAACTTTGTACTGTTCTATCAATAGGCCAGTAATTACACTGAGCTATGATTCTCTCCAGGTGTAATGAAAAAACCCACTAGGAGCTACACCTGGTCAGATCATGTGGTTTTTCTTTAAATTTTCCTATGTTCATGAATTAGCATGCATTAAAGTTACAAGAAGCAATCCTGCTTCAAAGTGGCAAACAGTAGAGCAAAATGTTGAGCCAAGAAACAAAGCTAATACTGTCCTTTGTCTACACATTGTCCTCAGTAAACAATACTATATCACTGCTTTGAAGCAACATTACCAATCAACAACATCTCCAGCGTGAACATTACTGAGGTGCTATTCAAACACTTAACAAACATTTTTCTGTCATGTTTAGGTACATATACACACCTGAGAGCATTGAGAAGACCTTCTACACTATTAGGAGGTTGGTCCTTAAGAACTTTGATACAACCTTTCATCTGAGGAGAAAAGAAAAAGGCATTATCACTTTTTTATATAACATTCATTTAAAAAAGGCAAAACTAAAATTGGAGCCTTAACTACAGAACTGAAGGGACCATACACTAGAAATGCTAACTTTTTCATTCTTGGGGGTGGAGCTAGCAAAGGTTATTATTTTCAGTCTCTCATTGTGGCAAAACTTTCTGGGAATACAACCAGTCAAAATAAAATCCTACTCACACTAATGAACTAAGGGAACATCCTGAAAAAGATACTATATACCAGAATGCAAGAATAGAATGGATCTGGTGCAGGAAAGAAGAGTTTCCCAGGTAGCCTGTGGCACGCAGGGGACAGATGGGAATTCTGTAGAGCTGAGAGGGGAGCTAAAGAGCCCTGTAGTCCAGATGCTGGAGGTAAAACTGACTGACGTCAGATAGCAGGCACTTCTACAGGCTACGCAGAGGGAGAAAAACTTAATGAAGATCTCATTTTAAGATTAGCCTGGTTGTCTGAAAAACACGACAGCATACATTTGAAAGAAGAGGTGTGGGTTTAAGCCTCATACTCTACCGCTTCCTAGCAACTGTATTACTTAACCTCCTAAAGTGAAGCTGCTGTGGTGAATGGAAAATTCTAGAATAATGTTCACAGGCACATGGGAACAAGGTAAAAATTCTGGAACATGGTTACTACATGAATAAGCTAATGCTAAATCATTTTTCTTTATATAAAACAGATACATATGAAAGCTAGCAATTCACAATTTAAAGCTAAAATGCTAAGAGTTTAAAGTAGTAATTATCAGACAATTCCCACCAAATACTAGTTAGAATGTTCAAGAGTAAACATAGAAATGAGAAAAACCACTTCACTTCTAATAGGATCTTCCATTCCCGGCAGATAATGAAAGTAGAAAGTAATAAACTATTATGAATAGGAAAGGAAACAACAATAACAACAAAACAAAAAACACAGGCTCTTCCACCAATGTTGACTTTTAATGTTCTGAAGACTTTATATGTTCTGAAGTAAATCTTATCTTTGGTTATTAGGCAAAGAACAGGAAATTTTATGTAATCATTAGAGATACTACAAAGAAATACTCACTACTACCATTCACTATCAGTAACATCACTCAGTCATCTAACATACCCACATACTGGCTAGCAACCAGAAGTACATGACAGTGGAGAAAAAGGAATTCCAACCATGTCACAAAATGTGATCAGAATCTGTGAGTCCTATTTTTTAAATAAAACTTTATTGATTTCCATGAATAAGATCAATCTGAAATCACATAAAGCAATATGTAACTTACATCAATTTTAGAAGTTTTGGCAAATGCTCCCACTGGATGGACGTGGTCATAGAGTATTATGACACCCACCATTACCCTCAAGCAGAATGATACTGTCTCTTCATTGGTAAATCTGCTTCTATATTCCCTGGAGGGCAGAAGATTTGGGTGGGTGAGGTACATTACAAACTCTATAATGAACTGACTACACACACCCACACTTGATACTGACTACTTTCATATCTGAAAAGAATGTCAACATTATCCCTTTTCTACAAGACCCTTAGGGCAAGGAAACGGACATGGTGAAGTCTTACAACCCACATATTGTGGTCTCCACATTTGTACCCACCAGGGTATTCTATTACCTCTTCGACAATTTCAGAGAAAGCAAAAATCGCCCTGAAATAAGAGTTTGGCGATGGGTGCTTAGCAACATGAGAAAAGTCACTTGTTCAATGGAGCAAGCAGGTTTGCTATTTATGTGTTATTATATTATAGGATTCAATCAATTGTCTCATTTAGAAAAAAGAAAACAGAACTCGGATCCATATAGAATACAATGTGGCAAAGCAGTAGACCAGACTCAGAACAGGGACGCGGGTCCAGCAGGTGCGGGCTGGCAGTATGAGTCCCTGTTTTTCCCTACACCCCATTCTCTTACACAGGACAAAAGGAGGAAGGCGCTTGTCTTCCTGCCCCTTGAGTTCATCAATAACACAGTGTGTAGAAGAATACTTTGGGAAATGAGTGATACAAAAACAAAAGGTCTGTAATAAAAACTATCTTATTCAAGAATCCAAGACACATTCATTCTGGTGCTGATACAAAAGCAATCATATGTACCACAAATGCCTTCAGATAAATCAGGTCTCTTAGGAAACAAGGACAAAACTAAAGTGTGAGAGAATGTGGTGAATGACATATAATACAGCTTTCTGAAAGGAATCTTCCCTGGACTCTCAAAAATCATGAAACTCCTGTTCTGATGGGAAAAAAAAAATTGAAGTGCCCATAGTCCAACTCTATATTTCAAAAATAAATACACTAAAATGCCAAATTATTTTGACTTTGTTCATACATTCAACATCTGATGGTCAGGATAAGCTTCATTTCTTTTTTCACAGAGACATGGCTGTGTATGGATACCAGTCATTAAAATACCAGTCATTTCAGCAGTGCTGCTGAGGTAAAACACATCAGCTAATACTCACGGTGTCTCCAGCATGACTCTGCATACACTTGCCATGGTGCTTAAGCAATCTGTGGTATTTTCTATTGGCAAATTTTTATTCTAAAGTGTACAGAGAGAACAAAAGAAGCAAGTGTAAGTAAAATATGTGATAATTTAAAACTTTATAGAATTCAAGAAACCAGCAAATGATCTGGCTTCTATTTCTAACTTTCTAAGCAACGACCATTATTCTGATTACTGTTTCATGATCAGGGGATAGAGTCATGTACAAATAGCCAAGACCTTGTTGTCTTTAAAAGAGATTTCTGTTAGGTGAGCAAGAATAGTAAGCACAACCTTTCAAATACAGGAGATGATGGGCTCAGATATGAAGATTATCCTGAAGGGAAATTTTATTTTATTTATTTCATTATATCTTACTTATGGTATATGGGTATTCTCTTGTACCACAGTGGCGAGCTTGTGGTAGTCTGTTCTCTCCTACTTTATGAGTCCTAGTAATCAGACTCAAATGATTAATGGCAAGCCATCTCTCCAGACCATGGAACACATTTAGTAGAACAAGAGTAGAAATAAGAATAGGTAAGGGGGCCGCAGTCTGATCTGGGTATGTGGCAGGAGCAGGGGTTAAGTTTTCATAGGCATCATATACTTTTAGAGTATTCAGCAGAATTATTCTGTGGATCAGATTAAATCAATGCAGAAAGGAACTTAAAATGACCATCCTTGAGACTTTTGCTTATTATTAGTGAAGAAAGCAGGAAGAAGGGGAGGGTTCTAAAAGACAATCAGAGTACCCTTAGGCTATGTGATCACAGCAGTACTCAAAGTACCTCCAGAGTGACTGCAAAGCAAGTGGGCAGCTGTGCCCATGCAGGTCTCATTTAGGGGTCCCTGTCTAATGGTAGTACTTGGAATCACAGGACTGCTGATGTCATCACATCTGCAGTGAGTGGAACAGCATCAATGCAGAGAACTCACCTCTGATACAAATTTTGTTGTTGCGTCACTTAAAGTTTTCAACATCGGGGTGGCCTCAGCATAAAACAAAGACATTCGATTTGCCAATTCATTATTTACTTCATTTTCTCCTTCTGCCTGTGTGGAAATCACTTGACATTAATTCACAAATTATTAAACGAATGAATGAAAGAAGAGACTGCAAATAATATTAGGCAATTGTTTAAAAAGAAAAACTATCTACTCAAGCATATTAAATGGTATTATGGAATTATAATACATTGATGGGACATCTTACTACACAACAGACTGCTCAGAAGGCTCTGGAAGATGAAAGGATGATTATGAAGTTACACCCCATCTTCCAGTACGAACAAAAGGATCTATCCAGTACCATGATAAAATACAGGCAACAGCAGAAGGAAGGGAATCTCAAGACTAGAAGAAAATGAGGAGGATTGATGAAGACTCGGGCTTTTACAACAAGATATTTCTATTGGCAAAAGGAAAATACATTTTTAAAATGACTTAGCAGAGCACATTTTGATATATTCAGTGTAATAGCAAACGGCAACTAGTGAAAATTAAAGTGAGACTATTGAGAGCCTTAAATGCTACTTTAAGTTTAGCATTTTCCTTACAAATAGGGATCCACTTAGAGGATTAAAAGAAGTATCAAGTAAATGTTTTAAAAAAAGAAAATTAAACCAACCCATAATAGTAGGCAGACAGTTCCAAAAGGTCAGACAAGAAGTTATGTGCTACAAATTAACTGAAAGAGAGAAAAATGAGCTCTGAGGTTAAGAGAGAAAAGAGAGGAGATACACAGCAAGTTGGGCAAGAATATGAATCTGAGCTATCTCACTGAGAACTTCTGACTTTGTGCATAACTCTTGAGAGTGTAAGATAGTTTGAAGATCTCTCTAAAGTCCTGGGCCTCTTGTGTAGAGACAGAGATGGCAAAGAGGGCAAAAAACTGAGCTTTGTTTTTATTTACCAGGTGAAAATGAAAACAAAACAAAACCAGACAGACACTAAAATCAGTTTCACATTAGGTGGTCTGTATAAGCCCAAACTGTTGTAAAGGACAGAGAAACCTTTTACCTCCAACCTGGTACCCATTTTAAAACAATCATTTCATAGAGATTTTTCAGTATCAATAAATACATAAGTAAATGCTACCTTTGGAGTTAAGTCTTCTCTCTGACCCTCTATCACTCCTTACACAGCTCCAGTACAGCTTTATGAAACTACTAACATGAGCATAGAGCTATGCTGTGATTTCTCCTATTTTGACACCAAAGCGGGTCCACTAAACACAAAGAGTATCTTCACCTATAATTCCATGAAAGTAGAAAAAAAGCACTAAACACTATGAGAAGACAAAAGAGACTAGCAGCCCTAAGGAACCAGGAAAGAAGCTATGATGCCAAGGCCCAGGACCAGGCCCAGAAATGACTTTCTCATCAGCATGAGATAGATGACCTCTTGCCACTGGCAGCTAATTTTCTCATTCTGGGTTAATTTTCCTCAGGATTCACCACTGTAACAGTAATTATTCATGCGAAATTTCCTGTTCAGTTAAAATAGAATACAAAGAGATTTAAAGGATTACTGTTATAAAGGCAAAACGCAATTTTATTGAAGTGGTTGTGGAAATTAAAGGCGGTAGAAAAAAAGAATATATGCTACATGGTTTGCTATAGTTTGAGCTCTCCTTCCACAGTATGGTTACTGATAATTACTAGCTTTAATTTCTGAATAAGCTGGAGGCAAAGGCTGGTGGATTTCAGTGAGTTCCGGGCTAGCTTAGGCTACATAGTAAGTTCCAGGACAGCCACTGCAATGTAGAGAACTTGCCTCAAAAACAAAACAAACAAACAAACAAAGCCCCACCCATCTAGTGAGTGGGAGGGTAAATGAATGAACAAAGGGAAGAATAAAACCAAGTTATTCTTACCACCACTAAACCTAACTCATAGCAAAAACTTACCGGGACATTATTAATTCTCATACGACTCAATGTTCTTCTGTAGTAGCTGAAGTCATTTTGTATGGCAGGGTTTGTCATCTAAAGAGGGAGGACATGTATGAAAGAACACTGTAATTTATAAAAGACGACTGCTATGTATCAAATGCTAATGTAAGCTAGGTGAAAATCTAATTTAGTTTGAACTGGTAACCTAACATTCTCATGTAGCTTTAACTACCACCTGGTATACTCACAAAAGCCTATAGTACTTTTGAACTCCTCAGTGCATTTTTTCCCCTTGGACACAAGGTCTTAAACCTCACAGAGTTCAAGGACCTTAAACAAATAGAGACCGTTGGGCCTCTGCCTTCCCCAAGTGCTGGGACTATAGGTGTGTACTACCACACACAACAGCATTCATGCTACCTGTAAACTGTAGACTGTTTTCCAATTGTGGGCTTTATGCATTCCTCCTTTTCAATAACTTTAGGTAATACCTTAAGAGCTTGTTTATTGAAAATATTGAAGCCGGGCAGTGGTGGCGCACGCCTTTAATCCCAGAACTTGGGAGGCAGAGGCAGGTAGATTTCTGAGTTTGAGGCCAGCCTGGTCTACAGAGTGAGTTCCAGGACAGCCAGGGTTACACAGAGAAACCCTGTCTCGAAAAAAACCAAAAAAAAAAAGAAAATATTGATATTACAAAACCAAACAAACAAATGTAAGGGTACTTGCTTTGAATGAAATATTATGTGTGTACTTTATATTTTTGTACTTTTGTGCCCAAAGTATTAATAGTTATTAACAGTTGTCTATAATATTACATGAAGTAACACAGAAACATGATTCTTCCATTTTCTAGAAAAGGTACTCAAAATCCTTAAAATTCAAGTCTCATAATTTGAACTCAGGACTTTGATTAAAAAAACAGAACAGTGCATGCCAGGTGGTGGAGGTGCATGCCTTTAATTCTAACACTCAGAAAGCAGAAGAAGGTGGATCTCTATGAGTTCAAGGCCAAACTGGTCTACAGAGCAAGTTCTAGGACAGCCAAGGCTGTTTCAAGACAGAGAAACCCTGGTATACTCACAAAACCCTGGTATACTCTTGGAAGAAAAAAGTGGTTTTTTAGACTTGCCCCATATTGCAACATGAGAATTATAGGTGTAAACATAATAAAAGGCTAGATGACAAGATAAGTGGGGAAGAAGAAAGTAAGTGGTGGGGAAGGGAGAGAAAAATGTTTTATATCAAAAAATTGGACAAACAGAAAGAAAAAAAAAACCAGAGAAGCAGCTCGGGATTACTTTCTGCTGACAAATTCACTGCAACAGTGAACACCGACTCCTGTGTACTTGGCTGGCTGCCATTTCAAAAGAGCTGCCATTTCAAATCCAGCTTTTCAGTGGGGTAGGAATCATTTAAATACAGGTTTTAAAAGGTTCCTCCTCTTATTTAGTGAAAAAAAGTGTATCAGCAGACTCTACCTTGAGCTCATCAAACCGGAGTGTGAAGTGAAGAATCTCTGCAAACTGTTTAGCAAGAGCCTGCTCTCGCTCTAGATGCTGGGTGGGGGAGTACGGAGTACTAGTCAAGGCTCCCAGAAGGCCTCTTAATGCTGCTTCTAATGAAAAGAAGATGAAGAAGTTGTCAGGGAGCTCAATTCCCAACCAACATTCAGATGCACACACTCTCCCTCTGTAACCAAGACAAACCAACACCTTACCACTCCTAATAGTGCACACACTCAAACTATCTACTGCAGTAATACTTAGTTTAATAAAAACTATAAAAGAGCTAATTCTATCATAAACTCAGATTCAAAATGATGCAAAGCATGAATCTAAACACCAAGGGTACAGGGTAAACTGTCCTGTTTCCCTTGTATGGTATCTCTGGCATCCGAAGCATCCCAAATGCTGAAATTAAGCCTGAAACTTGATCAAATGTAGGCAAATGCTATTTTTTTCTTTAACATCCTGTTAGATTTTCCATAATTTTCTTCTGCACCAAAGGACCTCAAATTTTGTTTTCTAATGACATTAACATATGTATGAAATGAATACAGAGAAAAATTAATCCCTGCTCCCAAATTGAAATTGTTCTCTCCTTACTTGATCTTCTCATTCATTCTTATACCTTATAAGGCACATGTAACCTCACATTTCAGCCTTTATACTGCAGGTGAGATAGGGTTTTAACATGGCAATTTGATTATGACATTACCCAGTTTACAAAGTTCTTAAGCTAGAACAAGAGGAAACAACAAGTTGACCAGAAGAGGGGAAGCCTCTGTAAAGAGTTCTCCTTTACAGACAACTGTTAACACCAGAACCTTTAATTGTCGTAAGAAAACTCAAAGGACATGGCTGGGGGTGGGGGTAACAGACACAACACAGTGAGCACATAGGAACACAATTATTGTGAATGCTTTTGCCTGTAAATCTTTAAATGTTTTTGAGCAATGCAGCATGCTAGGGGTGTAACTCGGTTGAGACAATGCTTGCCTAGCAGGCTTGAGGTCCTTGGTTCAATCCCCAATACCACATAAACCTGATATGCTTGCCTTAGCAATCAGAAAATTGAAAGTGAAATACCAAAAGTTCAAAATCACAGTGGGGGAGGAGGGAGCACCAAACCCTACGGAGGGAATGGCAGACAGATCTGTAAGTTCAAGGCCAGCCTGGTGGTCTACATAATGAATTAAGGCCAGCTAGGACCACATAGTAAAAGCATGTCAAAAAAAGAAAAGAAAAAAAAAAATCAAGGTAAAAGTCAAGAGACCAGGAGATCTACAGGACCCCCATAGTGGGAGAATGAAAAAAAAAAACCACCAACTACTGTAATCTGACTTCCACACCTGTTCTGGGACATAGATAAACATGCATGTATCTGCCTGGATTTATGTATGTATGTGCATTACACGCATGCAAGGTGCCCACAGAGGATAGATTCTCTGGAAGTGGGAATCACAGATGGTTTTAAGCCAACACACGGGTGCTAGGAATCAAATCCTGGTCCTCTGTAAGAGCAGCAAATGCACTTAATTACTGAGTCATTTCTGCAGGTCCTAAATAAATAAATGTTAAAGAAAAAAAGATGTTCAAGGTCATCTTCAGACACAGTCAGCTCAAGACCAACTTAGGCTATCAGAGATCCTGTCTGAATCAAGAGCAAACGAACAGTTCACTACTTAAAAAGAAAATTGGCAGTCTGGTAGTGGTGGTGCACGCCTTTAATCAATCCCAGCACTTGGGAATCAGAGGCAAACAGATCTCTTACTTCAAGGTCAGTTTGGTCTACAGAGTGAGTTTCAGGACAGCCAAGGCTACAAAGAGAAATTATTTCTTGAATACCAAAGGGGAGAAACACACACACACACACACACACACCCATGATGACTGTGCTCCATAGGCCCTGGGACAGAAGGTAGACCTTGGTGAGAACAAACATTAAGATTACTATTAACACAGGTAGTTGCCTCAACAGGAAAGGCCTTAGACCAACACAAACACAGACAATTTCTCTGGCCAATATGAGTGCCAACAAAACTTGTATCTTCCAATTAGTCTGGCAACATTAGCCTTATAACTCTAACAGGATTCAAATAAGCAAGGCACCAGGATCTCTCTTCTGAAGTACATGATGTGTATGTCTTCAGCTAAGGCCAGGAACTCTCTCATTGGTACTACAACACTCTGAAGGATTTGTACAACTTGATAGTTGTTGGTATCTCTTGAGCTGTCTGGTATTTATTCTCATCTCTGGCTCCACAATAGAGGGGTAGGTAGAAAAGTAGGAGAGGTTTAAGAGACTGAACAGACTGCAAGTCTAGATAGAATACTGAAGCTCTGGATATGATCAAGATTGTTCAGCTAGTAAGAGTCAAACAGGGCTGATATGCCTCAAAAGCCCATCATGTATTATTATTGATTTTAAGGATACATATTTGAGATACCAGATTTGTGTAGCCATTAAACTATTGGACACTCATTCAACAATAGAGTCAAAGAAATGCATCCTGTTAGCAAGGGAACTAGAAGTATTATTCACCAGGTTACCGATTTGTGAGGAAGGGTAATCTGTTAGGTCTCAAAGTTTTACTTTACTCATGACATTAGAGAAACACGTAAGAGTTCTGATATGAAAGGCTCAAGGCCTGCTCTAGCAGGAACATCAAACTTTTGCTATGGATTGTTACTATATCCTCTGCTGGAGTAGAACAGCATCCACAAGTCACACTTACCAGATTAATTCTAACATCTAGAACATCAGGAAACATTGAAACCCAACCACTTGGGTTTGCTTTTCCGTTGTTCAATAATATACACTAAGGGACTAAGACAGCTTCAATAGAATCTGAGCATCTTAACTTCAAAGAACGCTAAGTATTAACAGGGTAAGAAGGAGTATATACAGTAGTGAAAATACTCAGGATGATAAACTGACAGAGATTACAGAGGGTGCAAAGCTATAGACTGCAGAGACACTTCACTAAAGTCCAAATAACTGAACAAGAACTAATTTTCATGCTTCATGCTTCAATTATTTTTTTCATGAAAAAATAACCTAAGCTATAATTTATAGTAAGAAGTGCTTGGAGGCTGGAGAGATGGCTTTCCAGAGAGCATTGGTTGTCTTGCAAAGGACCAGGACCAGGGTTCAATTCCCAGCACCCACTTCAGTTCCAGGGGATCAGGTACCCTCACACACACATACAAGCAGACAGAACACCAATGTACAGAAGGAAGGAAGGGAGAGAGGGAAGGAGGGAGGATGGGAGGGAAGGAGGGAGGAAGGAAGGAAGGGAGGAAGGGAGGGAGGGAGGGAGGGAGGAAGGAAGGAAGGAAGGAAGGAAGGAAGGAAGGAAGGAAGGAAGGAAGGAAGGAAGGAAGGAGAAAAATAAACACTTGGTGCACAAAAGTGAAGACTTGAGTTTAGATATCCAGGCCCCACAGAAAAGTCAAGCATGGAAGCATGTGCCTGCAACACTAGTCTAACAGGTAAGCTTCTGGTTTAGCAAGCAACCCTGTCTGAAAGATGCAGAAGAAATCATTAAAAGACATTCTAACAACATCTGGCCTCCAAACACACATCACACCACACCACACCACAATCACCAAGAGTTTTTTAAAAGGATATTTATTATAGGAATACTTCTCCAGTTCTTGTCTGATTATATCTAGTGTCTGTCCCTAAGGGTTTGGTTGCCCCACAGTGGCCATTTGTCTATCAAACACAAGGCCCTGGGTTGTATCCCAATATGAGGGGTGGGAACTCAAAACAGTGTGTCATCAGGCTAATGTAGTTTCTTATACTGAGATGCAAAGAAATCAGATCTCCTTCTGTAAATCACAACTTGCTGAGGAAAACAGTCTAAACAATTCAAAAGCCTGAGAAAATTATGAGCACAATACCAAGAGTTCAGGCAGAGTCTGTTGTGCCTGCACAACAGACACACAGCCAGCTTCAGTACTGCAAACAAAGTCATCCCGATAATTCTAGACCTAATAAGCATGTTTGTTAACCAGGAAAGTAAAAATTACAAAGTTTTAAGCTTACCTAGTCTCTGAGAAAATTCATAAAATTTCTTTAATTTGCCTACTAGTGGCACGACTGCACCCCATGCCTTCTCTTGCAACTTCTCATCGGCTGGATGCTGGATTGCCTTAAAAATCCGAAAAACAAAAAGTTGAGATTTATAAAAGTTACAACAGTCTTTTTTTTTTCTTTACATCAAGGCAAAAGTTTTAGCAAATGAAAGAGATCTTTTAAAGTATAGAATGACAGACACAGAAATTCCAAGTTTGGACTTTCTTAACTCCACAAGTTTTTTTTCCCCCAATAGAGACTATACTAATAAAATTAACATAGTTTGTTAGCTATATAACAACTTGGTGTTATTTAGATCCACAAAAAGAAAATGTCTTATACTATTTCTTCTATTGTAGAGACACTATTGGTATGAATTCAGGAAGAAACAAAGTAAGACAATACATGAAAACACCAACTCTGAGAAAGGGCCAAGAAGCTGAATTCAACTTGCATGGTCCACATCAGCTCTAAGAGACCTGGCCAACAGGAACCCAAATCAACCTGAAAAATGCAATTTAGAAATATTGCAAATACTCATAGTTTTGAACTAAAATACTTTTCTGGATTCCAAGTTTTTTCAGGCTTTCCTGAGTAAGATAGAAAACAAAACAAAACAAAACAGATCTAATGGAAGAAATCACGACAAAGCTGGGGCTCACAAACATACAGAGACCTCTGTCGGTGCAAGTCCTTCAAGCCATTATGCTGTCTCTTCTGAGTATAGAGTCATTCCCAGGTGAAAGAGTTTTCTTACTTTTACTTTCCATTTGCCTACAGATGCTTTCTTAATCCTTTATCAAACTCAGTGTAGTTTTTCCTCCAACAACTTGCTTTGCTTTCTCTAATATTTTAAATAACCCAAAATTACTACCTGAATGCCGGGTGGTGGTGGCGCACGCCTTTAATCCCAGCACTTGGGAGGCAGAGGCAGGAAGATTTCTGAGTTTGAGGCCAGCCTGGTCTACAAAGTGAGTTCCAGGACAGCCAGGGCTACACAGAGAAACCCTGTCTCGAAAAACCCAAAAAAAAAAAAAAAACCCCAAAAAAAATTACTACCTGAAAGACAAAACTCTAGCTATGGCCGGAGCTGCTTGTAAGAGTCATCAGGCATAACATGTTTAGTTCCCCAGGGCACTAGTACTGAATCTATGCACACAAAAACAAAACTCAAGATGGCAAAATAAAATTATACTCAGATTTAAAATTTTTGTGAATAAATTAGGTGCGAATAAATAAATAAATGGGCTATGTAAGTAATTCACTATATACACTTCTTAAGCATTTTCAAAATCATGGTCCTACTATGTAGCCCAGACTGTCCTCAAACTCATGATCCCTCTGCCTTAGCCTCCCAAGTTCTGAAATACAGCTATGTGCTACCACATCTAGTCAATATTTTCAAATTTTGAGTTTTTTAAGTTTTTGAATAATTCTTAGGTACAGCAGGAGTCTAAAGGCAATATTACTCATGTTAGAAATACTATCTGCAAATACTGTAACTTATTTCAATGATCATAACATGTAATAAATAATCCTAACTTCATATAGACAATTTTTGATAACATGCTAATATATCTGGTAGGAATGTAACTTTGTTTATTATTCAGGAAACAAGCAAACAGTTAAAACTAACTTTCACTGATTTCCTCTTAAGTATCCCAACTTCTTTTATGAAGGTGTAAGCACTAATGCATCTCCATAATACACAATGTGCCTGTAGATGCTGTCTACTGTCTCCAGTGAGCAAACTACTTCCTAGGACCTTCTTTGCCTTATGGAAGTAAAGACAACATGTTCCTTCATGGCTAACATTCTCTGGATCCAAGTGTCTACTTCCTTCATCTGTCACTTCAGACTCACTGCTGTTGGGAATAAGGTTTTGAGACAGTATTCATAATAGCTCAATATGCAAGATGGCACTTCGTAATGTCAATGGCAAAGCTATCTTGAAATAGTTCCTACAACTCATTTTCAAATCGGTTAAACTTTAGGGCAGAATTCAACATTAGTGGAGGTTCTTACTCCCTCACTAGAGGTTTATACTAGAGAACATACTTGTCTTAATTAATAATTACTCCTTTTAAGGTTCTATGTTTAGCATACTGATTTACTTATATGTAAGTTTTGCCTGCATGTATGTCTGTGAACCACATGCATGGCTGGGTCCTGGAGGTCAGAAGAAGGTGTTGAATCCCCTAGAACTAGAGTTACAAATGGATATGAGCCACCATGTGTGTGCTGGGAACTGAATCGACCCACAACCTTAACAGCTGAGCCATCTCTCAAACCATATTTATTCCAGTGTGAAGTACTAGGATCATAGAGCAAGGGGAAGTAGGTTACTGACATGTGAAGGAAAGAAAGGAAGGGCACCCTGCACCAAAGCAGAGGTGAGATCGCTCTGTAAGACAGCTTGGTCACAAACAGGAAAAGACTTCGAGTCATATCCGTGTCCCTCCTCCCTTACACTTTAGAGCTAGGAAGTAACCACAGCATCCTCTTCTTTCTGCACTTTCTACGAGGTGCTACTACTCCAGGCGTCAAAGGATAATCGATTGGGAGCCCAAAAGACTGGTCTTTGATGACCTCTGTACTACTTGATACTGAAAGTAAGAGAAGCAAGGAAGGCATGAACAAATCACAGGCATCGCCTTCGAGAAATGTGATGCTCTGTTCGGTCCAGAGGCCAGAGAGCTTGAGCGCCGTATCAGAGTGAAGACATTCAGAGGAAAGAAAAGCAAATAAAGGTGTAATTAAGGGAAAACAGTGAAAGAGTGTAACGTTCTAGATTGGAATTTGAGAATAAAGGTAGAAATAATCAGGGGAGTTTCAGTTTCTGAAAAATAGAAATACAAAAGGGAAGACAATTCAGAGTCTAGAACAAAGGGAAAGACACTTCACACTTTCCTAGGGAAGAGGCGGGTGGGGAGGGGCTGGAGGTGGAAGAAATATCTTGGGTGGTTTCACATTCTCCTAGGAAGCTTAGAAACTGAAAAATAGAGTGGGAGGTGGGAGGGTTTTGGGGAGGGGAGCAAGAAAGTAATATTCTCCACAAGAGGAAAACATAAATAAATAGTTCCCAAAGGAAAACTCAATTTTCATGACTATAAAAAACAGAGATGTTATTGAATCACATGAGTAGGTAGCACTGCCCCCTTTGTAATACCTCTCTGTCCATGTAACTGTAACCACTTTTGAAATAATGCCAAGTGATCTTTCATATATCCAGGACAGGTCCAGAACACAATAGAAATTAAGCCAGTTGACAAGTAGCCAATTGGCCTTTACTGATAAGTGCCTATAAAAATTATAAACTTTACCTCTCGTATTTCGTGGCCAGCTCCTCTGTATGACTGCAAGTCCTCCAAGATGCCTTCCGCATCTTTTAACACTACATTCACCTGATTATATATTTCCTTCTCAGACTCTGTAGGCTGGGCATCTAAACAGCATGAAAGCACAAGAAAATTTACAGTGGCATGAATATTTAATACATGTATTAACTAAAAGCAATTAACAACCCAATTTCCAAGGATAAGTTAGATTTTATTCAATATAAATTTTACACTTTTAGAAGACACATTTAAACTAATTTCAAATTTATATAAACTATGAAGCAAGAGAAAAATAAATGTAATTATATGTTTAATTTACAAATTACTGTGGTATATTGAACCAATCTGAGAATTCTAATTAAAATTTAGACTGGTACTACTTATAGTTTTGGGATATATATATATATCGTTTCACTACACAGTACACACTGATTTTTAACATATTATGTACCCCAGGCTGTCCTTAAACTTGTACATCTTCTGCCTCAGTCTGAATGTTGGGATTACAAAAAAGCACATCAGAGTCTCATATGCTTAATAATCACATTTTTGTACTGCATGCCTCACTGTCACTAATGAAACAAATGAAGCATCACTATTTTATTTTAATGCAACAGAAATGAAGTCTACCTATTAAAGTATCCTGCTCATCTACAGTTTAAAGATACTTCATTTTCCCATGCAGTTCATTTTATTTTTAACAACTGAGGTTTTCTAGGGGCCACTTTAAAATGTCTGAACAATTGGGATCATAGGAGGTTATGAGAAAGGATATATGCTTAAGACCAAGCCTATGGTGCTATCACTGAACTTCTGTGGTGAGTATGAGGGCCAAGGTTCCTGAGCAGGAGTTCAAACTACAGAACCACTGCAGAACTCTGAGCAGCTGAGGGGAGATACTTTAAGCCACATGATCACTGCTGAAATTCTGAAATGACAAAGCAAAAACTGACTTTTTACATATCTAGGACAGAGAAGGAAGAAAACAAGAGTAATTACAGTTATAAATATTGGGGTACAAACATACGGACAACTTTACTACCAGTGGTGCTAAAAAGAAAACATATGTTAAAAGGTAATAAAATTTGAGTTTCTTTCTGCCAGACAAAAGGTAACAGAAATCTCATTTTTAATGGCATAGTCATTTGTTTCCTCTAAGGATAATTTTTTTTTTAATATACTTCTATTTTGAGACAAAAAAGTGGACTGTTCAAGCAAAGAGTTTTTCATAAGTCTTTCCAATGAGAGCATACTCAATTGTACAAATAAGGTACAGAGTATGTAAAATAATGCCTTAAGGAAGAACTATGCTGGCAAGATTCCTCTATGCTACATGTTATTTTTAGGGGAAGGAGAGCTAATCCAAATTTAAAAAATGAGTTTAGACTATTTCTGGCCAGACTCCCTGTTTATCTTGCTTGCTAGGCTTTATACCTATTTATCCCTTTACTCAGAAAATTAAAAAAGAAAATTTTATTTCACACATGAGACTAAATGTAAAAACATCTTAAATTCTATTTTATTTTATGTTTGGGGTAAGTAATGATTCAGTTTCCCCTATTATCTTCCAACTAGTCAATAATACACAACATGTTTAAAATGAACCAATTATAGTACCCAAATAAATTTAAATTTAATATACATTAAGACAGTATTACAGAAACAGTAAGAAAACATTAGTGTGGAAAGCCAACTTTAAAAATGTGTTTAGATATTTGTTCCCTTAATTAGTCTTTAAAAATAAAAATATAATAATTAAAGAGTAGCCATTAGAAATATTAAAAGATGGTGTTTAAAGTTACAAACATTCTACTAAGAGCAAATACTGAATTGTAAATAAATGTCTAGATTTATAAAAATCAGGCTGTCATTTTAAAGCAGTACTGTTTCCAGATATAGCCAGACCATATTTTCAAGGCAATGATTAGGCACACCACTTTAAAAAAAAATAAATAAATAAAAAAGCACACCCATCGCTTTTATACTTACACCAGATGCAGCATAGAGAAAAGCTTTGTACATGCAAAAATGAAAGTTCAGTTCTTTCTCATATGAACTGTGGAACTACAGACACAACATCAATAGACACATAGTTTGAAGCTATGAGGTGGGATTTCATGACAAAGAATAGTATTTTACATTTCGAAGGCATTTGTATCATCTGAAGACTAAAATATGTATTTTGGGTGTGGTCACTAGGCTAGTAACATAAAAATGTGACACTGAGTTTACATATAAACAAAACATTAACCAGGAGATTTAAATAGACCTTGTAAGTAGTTAATAACTAGTAAAGGTTTAATGAGTACCAAGAAATTTAAAATAAAGGAGAAGATTCAAGTTTCTCTAAGAGGAAAAACACCCAGCACCACACTGATCAAACATCTTTTAGACTGTCACAGGAAAGTCACACTTAGAATTTTGAAAGCTGCTGAAGACTGCTGTAGAAATGAAGACAGACAGAGCAGACAAGTAAGCACTGCTTTACTGAAAGCAAATCATGCAAAGGGTGAAATACTAGGAAGAAAAGAGTGTAAAATAAAGCATTTCTTTTTTTTTAAAAAAAAAAAGCATTTTCTATATAATGCAACCAAGACTTGTCACTTTGATTTTTCATAGCTTTATTTTTCCAAGGAAAACACACCACATAGCCTGATAAAATGATACTCATTTAAATGTAAACAATGAATCTACTGAAGGAAGACATATTCATTGCTCATCAGGCTTAAATGTATCTTCTATTAAATGGAAACCAAGACATGTTCCAATTGCTCTTATTGTTTGAAGGCAAAATTAAATATATTAGCCATACCATACCAATTTCCTACCAGGTAGAAGAATTTCCTACAAAATACTAGCAAAGAATCACTAAATAATCACTAAAATGGGAGACAGTGGGTTTTTTTTTTAATATGAAAGAAGAAATAAAAGGGGTCAACATAACAATTACAATTGTGATATACGAGCTTACAGCTCCAACCTTATGATCATTTACTCAGTAAATACTTAAAATCTATCTACCTAAGTTCCATCAAGTCAGGAACCAAAATGCATACTGTACCCCACTGGCACAGTACATAAGCTCAGTACCTTGTAGACTTTTCCTAGAATAAGGCAAAAGATATTGAAAATATGCAAGAGATTAACTGAAAAAACAAAGTTAGCCTTAAAAGTAAGTACTGATTTTTTTTTTTTTTTTTTAAAAAAAGAGGGAAGACAGGCAACACAAAAGATTTGGGAAGAAGAAACATGTGACTTAATAATGGGAAGGCACTTTAGACAAGCAGAAAAAGAAGACTCTATTTCTCGCTTATAATCATTTTTATAAAAACTCTATTTTGATTTGCTTTGATATACATAAATCAAGTTTAACAGATACTAAGCATTTAGGCTGAGAAATGGCACAAAACCAAGTCCCTCTTCTGTTCTATGATCCAGAATTGTGTGAACCACTGACAAAACAGTTGCTAAAGACTTACTTGAATGAGCTAGAACTTTAACAGTAGGTAACTAAGACTTAGAAGAAGCTATATAATGCTGCCATTTTAGTATGCTATTTTAAAATATGCTGTCATTAGTATATCTGCTGCCAAATATTATGGAACAATTCTGAACTTATTATCTTAATAGAACTTAAGAGAAATTCCTGTATTTAATGAATATGTTTGCTGAGCACAGAATGGTATCTGTGTTAAACCACTCTGCATGTTGCTGCTTCTTTCCACAGTAACCTTCCTAACTGAGCTGTAATTATGACAATTCACCTTCCAACACCCAAGTCTAGCATCATCTTATTGATACCTTCTGATCTACATCCTAAATGTAAATATGTAAATGAGATTGTGATTCTTCACTTCTCTCTATTTTACTTGACTAAGGTCCCCATGGCAGCAATGAAACAATAGCCTTTGCATATCTAGCTTACTGGCTGGTATACAAGAAGTGTACATGGACTCAAGTGTAAACCTGTAAAGGGGGTATGGGTTAAGGGAATAATGATGTTGACACAGTTTTCATTTATATAACAAATTATTAAGTACTACAAATTATGTTTAAAATGCATAAGATTATATAATTTGGTACATTTTGATGTCCAAAATCTGAACACAGAATGGCATCTGTCTTAACACCACTATGCATGTCTCTGCTTCCTTCCGATGTCCTTGGAGATTATATACAAAATTATGTTTGTATCGCTTGATTCTGAAGGTGTGCAAAGTTGGGTCCAACCAGTAAGGATGACTGGAATAATAGATCTAAATTACTTTGTTGGCCTGAGTATTATTTTACATCTAGAAAAATATGATAGATCTAACTACTTTAATCAAATAATATGATTATATTAAAACAGCAAAAAAGAACTGGCAGATCTAGTATATAACAGTTACCAATTAAAGAGGAGTTATCTAATGGTCTTTATAGAAGCTTAATGATAAAAGTTCCCAAATTCAAAAGTGAGCATTTCTTTAAAAAGAGGAAAAATATGTTTTAAAAAAAAGTGTAAGTTAAAATGTCTTAATTTCCCACAAGTATCAGTAGCCAAAGAAAATGTACTTCAGCATTTGAATTCTTAGGAGCAAATTCTAGCCTGGTACACAGTGTGTCTTCAATGAGGCCTCCTTTAAGGTATACTAGCAAGTGGCAAAGCAAAAGTTCTATACTGGATGATAAAAGTAACAAGTATCATTTAAAATGTTCTAAGCTGGAGAGTTGACTCAATGGTTAAGAGCACTGACTGCTCTTCCAGAGAACCCAGGTTCAATTCCCAGCAACCACATGGCAGCTCAATGCTACCCGCAAACTCCAGTTCCAGGGGTAGCTAATGCTCTCTTCTGATATATACCAGCACCACACACGTGTGTACAAATATGATGAAGGCAAAACACATTTTTTAATATTAGCATGTCTTGAAAGTTTACTTTTAAAGGTTCACCCACAGTTTTACACTATTGACTATTTTTGTTATTGTGACTTGAACCTTTCCCTACCACTATATTAGGTATTTAAAATGTGAAGATAATGGTGCAAATGCCCCCAACTCATCCCTGCAAGCCAGGATCTAGTAATCTTTTCAAGTTCTACATTTAAATTATGGTTCATACTTTAACAACACAGAACGCTAGCTTTATAAAAAGATCAAGTGCCAAGTCTTGAACAAGATCTTGACTACATCAAAGCCAAGATTCTGCAAATGTAAGACGTTTGGGACAAAGGAAAAAGAAGACAGAAGAGCGGAAAAATATAGAGGACCAAGTTTCAAACAGAGCAAATAAACTAATACAGCTTTAATGTAAGTTGCCTCATCTAGAAGAACATTCTTTAAGTCAGCATCTGCTCACATCCTCAAGCTGATTAAAATCCATGCTGAACATGCACTTAGACCAGCACTGTCCAATTGTTGAGAAGGGTCAAGAAAACTAATGTTCATCTGGTGCACTTTCCCCAAAATCTCAACAATTTTAATGGTCTTGATTTTGGCCATCCTCCTTTGTTAGCCTACACATAGCACCCAGACAATTTTTGTACAAATGTACTAAAAGTAGGAACATATTAGAGACTACAAAGAATTCTATGAAATGAAAATGTACGTATGTATGTATGTATGTATGTATGTATGTATGAATCATTACCCTGGCTTAAAGGATAAAATTGTGAAAATGGGCCATAAAATAGAATGAACTATACAAAAACTAAGTTGAATGTGAAAAACAAATGACTCTCTTTTCAAGTTATTTGCTTTTCAAAATCAGAAAGTCTAAAATTAAAGTACTTAAAAATCTGTTCAAATATAACAAAACACATGATGTACAAATATCTCTTCACCCTTTCCTAACAATTTTCCAATTATCCGTTAAAATAGCAACATTCACACTATAACATCAATTTAAAATCACTTTTCTCAGTTTCACCATCAGACAAGCTGAAGCAATGCTGACAGCCGGAAGCCCAAGCAGAGCTTGCCCAGAGCTCAGTGGCACTTACCTGCCGCTCTCAGACCACAGCACAAGTCATGCAACACAGAACAGACACAGGCAAATTACTTAAAGGTCTGTGAACCTATTAGTTTTCTTTTTACTCAGAGTCAGAATAAAATGAATTCCTGAAATGCATAAAATCATTTTAAAATTCTTAAATTATCTGTAAAAATTACATAATTTAGGTTCACACTTACCTTTTAATAGTATGCCCAAATTACTGAGCTCTGAATAGCCGTCATGAACTGATCCAAGTTTAAAATAATTTATATATGCATGAGGAATAAACAAAACCTGCTCCATTTTTTTTCTCAATTGTAATAAAATTTTGCCTCAAATACTGCTTTTATTAGCAGATATGGAGGTAGTGATTTTTTCCTTAATTTTTTTGTAAGTGTTTTCATTATTATAGGACTTAAATAATAAAATAATTGCCAATTAAGAGACAATCTCTTGGAAATTCAAAGAAACACTTTAGTACTATAAGTAACTTTATAAAATGATTCAGTTCTAGAAGGCACCAGAAGAAGTTTTAATCAAACAATTCACAGCTTAGTCATGCAAAGCAGTTAAAAAGATGGCAAAGTGGAAACATTCATTAGTGCAAGACAAACGCAGTCTACTGCAGGCAAAGAGAAATAGATATAAAATCATCTTCTCACTTTCAAAATCAAGGAAAAAATTTGGCCCCTGCTCAAGGTCTGTGCATGTCAAAACTTTAAGAAGATTCCCCATGTTAAGGTACCTGTCAAGACAAGAATGAGAAAGAGAAAATATCCCTTTATAAAAAGAACATCTGAAATTGACTTAAAGAAAAAATAGTACCAGGGAAATGTTCATTAGGCCATGAATTCGTCCTTCAGGTTACCCAGACTGCGCTCTGGCAGACAGCAAGCCGGGTTCTCAAGGTGTTGATGTGTAGGACCTAGAGGTGAAATATGGTTTTTCCTGTACATAATGGTACAACTGTTGCTCTAATTCTTCTCAACATTCTCCCAAGACAAGTTTTATTAATGGCCTTATAATGAAAAATTCTTTAAGTATTCCAATAGTGCTAATATTCTGAAAAAAAAATTCCAATCAAGAATTATTCACATGAAACTTTCCAAGTATAGAAATGAAACTGTAATTTAAGGGCCAAATATTAAGGTTTGGCCAAAGCTCACCTTCACATCTCATTTTAAAACGTAAAAATTACTTCCTTTATGCCAATGAATACAGCAGGTATTTCTCACCAAATCTGATTTGTAAAATTTGTGGAAGCTATTTAAAGTATTCATTTTAGATATGCAGCACAGCTTTTATTTCTTATAGCAAATTATTATAGGATGATAAGTGGACAGACTTTGACATAGTCACTAAAGCATACTATTAGAATATTCATCATAAGGCTACTTGCTTCATGGACTAATGAAAGGACACCACTGGCTACAGACTCAACATGATTTTAGCAAATGAGAAACTAAAGATTTATACATATGATGGTGATGTTTGCCTACGATTAAGGGAAAAAAAAATCATGCAACCTTTGTTTGATTCCCCATGTTTAATTAACAAATATTCTGGCTGGCCTTCACTGTGGTGTGAGTATAATTAATCTTCCACCTTTACCATTATGCACCAGCTGTGAAGGGCTAAGGAGACTTACTTTCAAAGTCCAAGAAAAAATGTGCTGCATTGTGGTCTATGTCCCTGGTTAGCACCTTAATGAGATTACCCATGCCAGCAAACCTAAAAATAAAAATGGCAACATCATTTAGTTCCAGTAAAAGGCTGAAGTAGAGGCCTGGGGTTCAGCAAGGCTGGTTTGCTCATAGATGCCAACAGGTGCAGGTTCACATGTTTCTCACATTGGTAACTTGGAACAAAGGTTTACTCAGCTGAGTTTATAGCTCCTGTCCCCCTGGTTTCACATAGTAAAAAAGTTACATAAGCAAGATGGGGAAAAGATATTTTTACATATAAGTTCCAATATTTACACTTGATTAAAAATTCTGCTAATGTTCTTTTTAAAGACTTCTGAGGTACATATTCTAAACTTAAATTAACAGCAGTGTTTTTCAAATATCCAGACCATTATTTTTAAATTAATGAAGGTTTTGTCCTTCAAGTTGAATCAAATCGTATTAGAAATACAAAGAAGACGGTATTTTAAACCACTTTTAACCATTTGACTGAAGGTTATCAATTAATTAACCACTTAAGAAAATTACTATGCAAATCACAGTATTTTTTTCTCCTCTAAGATTCACCAAAACTTTATTATCAATTCTTAACTGAGTGTTTGGCTATATGCATGACATGTGGCTGAAAAGTTAACCCAGCAAACACCACATACAGAACCAGCGACTGTTCCAACTTAGTTTGCAGACAAAATGCAATGAAAAAACACAGGCATAAATCTTGCCCGAGGATTTGACATGGCTCTGTGAAGATGTAAGGTGGTATCAGGAAACCAGACTCAAACCTAGAAGCTAGAGTACAACAGCACCCTCAGACAAAGAATACTGCTCAGAACCCCTTCCCCACCAACTACACTAACCCTTTTCCTCTGCTAAACTGCACAATAGTTACATGATACAAAATTAAAAGTAATGATATTTCCACCAAGGAAAAGAAGATACCTTATTGCTCACTCCCATTCAATAGTCCTAACAGAACTAGGACTTTAGTGCCTGTCCTGACTCCTACCTATTCTCACCACTAGTTTGTGTCTCTGTCAGTTTCCCAGTGAGGATACATGTATACAAATGCTAACAGTTTCTTATTAGAGGCCAAAGTCAGTAAGACAAAAATATCTTGTATAAAATGCTGAACTATACTAAGTACTAAATTGGTTCTATTTCTTTTAGATAATATCCCTTCCAAATCATCCCCTCCTCTTCTTTGGTAGTACACTATGCACACATCTGTGTGCACATGTGTGTATATGTGGAAGCCAAAGGTTGGTGACAAGCGTTTTCTCCAACAGCTTTCCACACTGGTTTTTGGTGGTGTTGTTCGTTTGAGGTAGGGAACCCACTGAACCCAGAGCTTATGACTCAGCAAGGCTGGCTGGCCACTGACCTACCTATCTCTTCTTCCTCAGTGCACAAATAACAGGTGCATACTTTTACAACCAGCTTTTAAGTGGATGTTAGGGAGTCAAACTCACCCTTAAAGGCAAGCATTTTACCAACTGAACCACATCCCTAGCTCTACCTTTTAATCTATACTATTTTTATTACACTGTATGTCATGTCATGTTCAATAGAATGTTCAACATTCTGTTTTGTAGTGTTTCATGAAAGTGGATTCAGTGAGTTAGAAGAAAACATCTAATAGTTATCACTAATTATATTACACATTGTAAAAAGTTTAATACCAAGCTGTTTTTGAGAGAGAGTTTCATTATGTAGTCCTGGTTACATGGAATTCACTATGTAGACTGAGATAGCCTTATATCAAGCTTTTATATCCAAGGAAAAGGTAATCATTTTCCTTAAACCATCAAATCCAAATTACCTCAAACTGGTCAGGAGGAAGAGGAAAGGGAAGTAAAAAGTGGCTCTATTCCTTTTGACACAAAATAGTAGTGGTTGTTTGAATGAGAATGTCTCCAACAGGCTTAGGTATTTGAATACTTGTTCTGCAGTTGGCAGTGCTGCTTGGATAGGCTTATGAGGTATGCTCTTACAAGAGGAAGTATGTCACCGGGGGAAGGCTTTGAGGTCTAAGAGCCACCTAACATTCCCAGGATGCTTTCTCTGCTTTTTACTTTCAATCCAAGATGTGAGCCCTCAGCATCCTGCTCCAGCTTGTGCTAACATGCTCCCTGCCATAAAGAACTCTTAGTCCTCTAGAGCCCAGTTGAACCCCTTCGTAAGCTGCCTTGGTCTTGATGTTTATCACAACATTAGGGAAGTAAAGGCCTCTAACTTATCAATGGATTTCAAAGGTCTAAGTAGAATAAGGCCCATTTTTAGCCAATTTGTGTCAATCATGTTGCCAAATGATTTTAAAAGCAGTCTTCCTGACATACCACCATCATAGTACAAGAGGGAGAAGGAAGGGAGCAGTATGTACACTATGCCACCTGCAGGAACAATGTTGGTACTAGTTAAGTTTGTTTTCCCATGTCCCCTTCTATAAATCTGCTGGTTTCCAGAGATTACGCTCTCTTGTCTTTTACCCCAATATAAATGCTTACTTTGAAAATGATTATCTGGTGTTGCTCAATCTTGGCACCACTTGGCTAGGCAATTCTCTTGTTACCGAGGGCTACCTCACACAGTGGCATATGTAACAGTATCCTGAGCCTCAACCCACTAGAAACCAGTAAAACTGCACATGCTCATAACCACAATGTGGTAATCAAAAAATGTCCCACAAATGTCCCCTTAGGGCAAAATCACCTCTGAGAGAATGACTGATCTGGTACAACTGTTACCCAATGTCCATATTCACTGACGGCTAAGGGTGCATCCAAATAGTGACAAGTGTTTCTCAGGAGGCACAAGTACTCCTGGTTGACAGCTGTAGCTTTCAAATACATGACCATAAATACCAAAACATGCTCGGAATAGCTACACCAAGGGACAACTCCATACATTAAAAAAAAAAAAAATTCCTCAGAACTCCCACCATTCTCACGCAAGAAATGACCTTACTCCATCTTTCACATGCAAAATGCAAATGTTTCCAGTCTGTGACCCATTATTGAAGGGATGGAGCCAGTGGACTCCAAGAGCTTGCTGGTCTGACAGGATAAGCTACAAATGATTCATGTGAGAGACTGTCAAAGTGGGGGACACTGGAAGACACTCAATATCTCCCTGACTCCTCATGTACACTGATAAGCATTCGTACCATGCACTAATATCCAAATATACACCACACTTTGTGACATCACAAATTTTAATACTGGAATACATGTCCTTAGTTCAATTTTCTAGCCCTTCTTTTCCAAGTATGGCTATGCTTTAAGGTGAGAACTAAAATGAGGCAAAGCTGTCCATCCCTACTTGCTTTACTAGTAACCTCAGGGTCCTCTCTTTGTACCTATTCTTAAGCCAACTCTCCTTCCAAACCGTGGCTCTGCATAGCCCAGAACCTCCGGTCTGAGCCACTAATGTACCATGTTTCCTATCTTCTTTACACGCGGTTGGTAAGTATAAATAATACTGTCTGCCATCAGTCTTCTCCACTTTTTCAACTCCCAATCTTCTAATCCATTCCTATCTGCCTCTTAACATCTCCCATTACAATGAAGCTTTCCCTGTCAAGGCCACTTAAACTTGCTTCTTGAGAAAATTTAAAAGGCAATTATCATATTTCAACTTCCAAAGTATTTGACTAGGTTTATACTCGTGATTTCTTTTTTTAAAAAATTTATTTATTGACTGTATGAGTGCTCTATCTGCACATGCCAGAAGGGGGAGGGTATCAGATCCTATTACAGATGGTTATGAGCCACTTGTGGTTGCTGGGAATTGAAATCAAGTTCTCTGGAAGAGCAGAGCGTCTTAACCTCCAAGTCATCACTCCAGCCCCATGCTTTCATTCAGTATAATACATTCTCCCAAGTTTCCTTCCTAATTTTTTTTTATTAAATATAATCTTCATTTATATTTCAAGTGGTAAAAACCTTTCCCGGTTTCCCCCCTCCCCAAAACCTCCCAACTCCCTTTCCTTCCTATTTTATGGTTTTTCTTTTTGTGTATTCTCCCATTAGGATACATGTACCATTAGGATACATTTCTCCTATCTTAAAAATAAAACAAACGTATTATTATCTTTTTCCTTCCCTAGCTTCCCACATTACTCCCTTGTTTCTTCTTTGCAGAAAAACTCCTTAAAAGCAGTCTGCTGTGCTTGTCTGCGTCGCTTCCTCACCAATGTCCATTCTGTTAAACCTAATCCACTAAACTCTATGCCAAGTCCACATTCCTTAACTGCTGTGGCAAAGTCATCAAGTTATATTGCCTGTTTTCAAGTCCCACCTTATCACTGTCAAAAGCAGCTAATATTCTGGCATTATCAATATACTTCTTGTCACTAGTTTATGGCTTACTGCTTCACCATCCTGGCTCTTGACAACACTGCTTCTTGCTAAGATTATTTCAATGTCCCTAAGCGGTCGCCCTGCTTTTTTTTCCCTGACAATCTCTTATTATAAGACAAACCAGTCTTTTAACAACTCACAACAAAGTACTATGTGTTCACTGTAGCCGATTATATTCTCACCATGATTTATTAAAGGCACATGCCAAGATCAAAATTTTAGTATGGTAAAATTAGAATTGAGAAAGCTGACTTTTTATTCTGTGTGTTTCACAATGTGTGTCTCATGTAAAGTGAGTTTACTTGTAAAATTGTACCCTTGCATTGCTTCAGCTACAGCATACATGTCTGACATCTTTTCTATAGTGACATCTACTGGATACACTTTGAATTTTTATTTTAACTTCCAGCTTTAAAATGAAGAACCTTAATTCAACTATAAAATTTAATTAAAAAGCTATGAAGTCATGTATAAGAAATTGAGAGATCAGTACATGGAAGTAGAAGTGAACCACGACCATGGTACTATAGCCGACTTTAATAGCACCTGAGTTTAATTAGAATGGCCTTCAGCCATCACAGCTAACAGAGAGTATGCAGGCAATCAATACAAGAGTATTCAGAATGCTGTGAGGGAAATGCTCAATATGCCTCTTAAAAATACTAACATTAAACAACTATAGTATTCAAAATTCACTTTCTTTTTTTAAACATCTATCTATCTATCTATCTATCTATCTATCTATCTATCTATCTATCTATCTATCATCAATCAATCAAATATACAATGTTCTATCTGCATTTATGCCTGCATGCCAGAAGAGGGCCCACTACATGGTTGCTGGGAACTGAATTCAGGATCTCTGGATGTGCAGTCCATGCTCTGAACCCCTGAGCTATCTCTCCAGCCCAAAATTCACTTTCTTAAACTTAACACTTTTTAAAATTCATAACAGCAAAAATCATATATTTCATTTCAAGAACTCAAAACATAGCCAATTCATTACTATTCATATCATGAATATTCAATATTAATAGCAGTCTTATTTAAGTATCAAAATATCACCCTTGATTTTTTTCAAGTAGCATTTTGCTTTGAACTATGGCTTTCTTTGTATGCTATGTTCCAAAATAAATATATGCCAATAGTTTTGATAATGATTAACCTGGAAACACAGCCTTTAAAAATGATTTTATTCTAGTATAGATTCTAAAATTGTACTATACGGATGTGGGAAGGAACAATATGAGTACTGCTAATCGAAGTGTAAATGGGTATGGCTACTTTGAGAAAGACTTTGGTGTTCAATACAAAGAACATGTGCTATATGTATCCAAAGAATTACAATACAGTACAAAAAAACTAACTCTAGCTATAAATTCCTTAAATGAGAAGCAACACAGAGTATGAGAACTAAGTGAGGAGACTCCATGTCATGACATTAAAAGACATATTACATACAGTAGCTATTTGGAGGGGAATACCCATAACACTAGGTAACTCCAAAGTCCCAATAATGTTCTAGTTCCTCAATTACTGGTATATCCAAGTATTCTCTTATTTTTAGATTACTATTATGTACAAATAAGGTAAAGCACTTAAAAATGTGGTCAGTCACTACAGAGCACATAGGTTTCAATCAAATGTGCTTAACCAAAAAGTTTGGATTAGAGTTCAGTCACCTTCCTTTACTCCTAATACATATGCTACAAATCGTAGACAACCTATTTTATTTGATTTAGCATTACATAAAGACTCAAATGGTTCTATATGTATTATATATTATCTGGTACTGCTGGTAGTTAATGAAAATCTAGAATTGAGGAATTCAGAGACAAATGGAGATACCAGATTGATAGTGTGAAATGTGCAAAGGAAACTATGGACAAAGGAATATCTCATCCAGTCTCATTAAGGTTGGTAAAGACTACCCAGAGAGAGAATAGTTTTAATTCTTTAAGTTGAGAAATAACTGAAAATAAATAACAATTTTTTTTTAAAAAAATACATGCCCTCTTTCTGTGTTTACACAACCTGTAAATGACATTTCCCTATAGCTCAGTCTCTGCTAGTAATGCCAATGGAAGGCTCTGGAAGGTAAAGATAAGGCAAGAGGAAAACAGAAGTACCAGGCAGGACAGGTTAGCAGTTGCTGAATGGTGGGAATGGGATGATGGCAGCAGACTATCTTTAATTTTCCTTTTTCTGTAGGTGGAGTCAATATTGAACCTACAGCTTTGGGTATGCTAGGCAAAAACTCTACCACTGACTTTTCTTGTTATTTGGGGGAAAGGGTCTCACTAATTTGTCCAGGATAGTCTTGAACTTCTGAGTCTCCTGTCTTAGCTTTCTGAATAGCTGGAATTATAGGCCTATCTTGGCTTTCTTTCCTTTTCACTGCTCTAACTCATCCTGACTTTGGTTGTTCCACTTTTTCTAATACCTCTGTATTAGAAATTCTCCATATCATATTCTATTCTAAAAAAATTCCCAGGCTGATCTGTTCTCTTAACTCAATGCTAACTGGTCTGCCACTATTTTTTCCTGAGTTTTGAAAAGTCTAAATAAGGACTTCTGTAATACCTACATAATAGAAAACTGCCTACATAATAGAGAACTGCTTCCTCATTTAGTCCATAACACTTCTTAACTTTGCTCATGTATTTATAGTAACAGCTCAATTTGTCACCTTTTCTTTGTGCTCAGTACTAACTAGTAATTCTTCAGAATTGCCTCACTTATTCTTAGCCTTTAATTCTGTGTGGTTATCAAATTCTACAAAAATTATCAAGTGGTTGGGGAGATATCAGTCACCGAAGTGGTTGTCAAACAAACATGAGGACCTCAGTTTGAACCTATGGTTGTCTGAGTAAGAATGCCTCCCCCCCCCCCCCCCCGCCCCGAGACTCATATATTTGAATGATTAGAGAGTAGCATTAGGAGGTGTGGCCTGGCTAGAGAAAGTGTGTCACTGGGGGTGGCTTTCAAAATACTCAACCCAAGCCCAGTGTCTCTCTTCCTGTTGCCTGTTGATCCAGATGCAGAATTCTCAACTACATTATCCAGCACCATGTCCGCCTGCAGGTTTCCATGCTTCACACCATGATAATGGAAACTTCTAAATGTAAGCAAGCCCCAATTAAATGCTTTTCTTTTATAAGAGTTGCTGTGGTCATGGCATCTTTTTACAATCAGGTCCCAAAACCCATGTACAAAAGTTAGGCCCAGAAGAAACAGGCAGATCTGTGGGACTGACTGGCCACATAGTGCAGCCTACCCACAAAGCTCCAGGCTACTGCGGGAGGGCCTGTCCTAAGACTCAAACGGGATGACATCTGAAGAGCACCGTCTGAGGCTGATCTGGCCTCTACGTACCCATATGAACATGTACCAGCACACCCCTTTTATTCCCACTCCTACAAAATCCTAAAGAGATTTTTATTTACATTTACTATATACTTTATTCAGGAAAAACTATGTCACCTTACAATATCACCTACACGGTCACTAATCTATGAATACAGTAAATTATTTGAGTTCCTTTTCTACTTCTAAACCATTTTTGAATTCTCTAGGATCAAACCAGTTTTAAAGTGCCTATGGTTAGATTCTCTTAGCTTTCTAGATCTTTACATACTTTTAGATTCAGTTCACATTTTTTGTTCTTTGTTCTACTCTGCTTACTGAGACAGGGTCTCACTAGGTCGCCTAACCTGGCCGCTAACTCAGGATCCCCTTCCCTTAGACTCCTACATTATCAAGCATGGCTTCCTAACATTCTGCTCTAGATTATAAGTAAGACTGGACTGTAATTTCTCTCTCTGCACTTGAATGGCATTTTTATCAGAACTATTTTATATATAAGCATCCCTTAGAGTGATTTATAAACTATAAAACATGTTAGTTCCTCAATGAGTTTAACAGCAAAATTGGCCAAAACTGTAGGCAGTGTTCATCTTTTTCAAGTTTCAAACTACTCTGTAGCAGACATACTCTCACAGTTCATTTCAACAAATATTTATTGAATTCATGAGCTTTTTAATGAGTATGTCATAAAACTTATTCATCAAAAAAGCAAATACCTAAATGAGAAGCACCCCACAAAACAGTATAAATTTTTAAGTTAGGAAATAGGTTTATAAACTGTATTACCTATGAAATGATCATTCAAATACAAACTCCACAAAGATTAGGGAAATCAAGAGCAAGGTTGAAAAGCAAATGCTTATCACTAAGATACTAAACTGGCTAAGACTGCAAGACTTTTCCATGAAGTTCTTTCCCATCACCAAACTCATCATCTTCAATAGAGTTGCGCATGTTTATAAACAGTACAGCAAGGGCCAAAATAAGCAATACCAACATTATCAATAATAACATTGTTTTTAGTTTTTCCATGGAGAATAAGGGCTATAGAGACATTACTGTCCACTCCACACCAACGTTCCATATCATGCCCTTAGACTTCTTAGGAATAAAAGGAGGAGCAGCTCAGAAATCTGCCAGAATTTCTCAAGTAGGAATAAAAGTTCAGTGCTAACTTCACTAGGACTGAAACAGTGAGACCTTCAAATTGTGTTTCCACTTTCTTCTTCTCATAATTTCTATTAAGAGATAAAGTATTCTACTAAGTCAGGTGTCCCTTATTTTCCATGTGGATCAAGGGTTCTTAAGTTAAAATCCCTGTAAGGACTAAAACACATCAAATCGTTTTTACATATGGTTACCAATAATCATGGTACCAATAATCTTAGAGAAGGGACCATCCGTGCTAAAATGGAAGGTTCAATCAATCATAGCCATTATTATCATAGTTTGAATTTCCCCTATAGCATCCAAGCAGCTATCCAGCTACTGTTTAAATGTTCTTTGTAGAACTTATTTATTTAGATTTCAGTCCAGTCAATTTTTAGGGGGGGAAAAAGAAATCTCAACTACTCACTGAATATACAATGACATAAATCCTGACCTCAAGAATATGAAATCTTTATACTAAGCTGAAATCACTCATGTGCTAATTTTTCTTCATTTGTTCTAATTATCAGTGGCTATCAATAACCAAATCTTAAAAATGCCTTCTATTTAATAGAACTTGAGGTATCTTCAATTATGTGAAAAGGACATTGAAAGATTGTTACCCCCCATTAGATTACTATACTATACTCACACAGGCAAAACTTATTTCTCCTAATTAGTAATTATGAAGGTTGACTTCTAAAGAGCAGAGCTTGTACGTTTAGGAGACACTTACTATAAGGAGTTTCTTTACCACTGAAGACTAAAGGAACAATGGAAGTGGACCTTTCCATGGGGTATTGGTTCTTAACTATTTTATCCAAACTGTCCTACAGAAGACACAGGTACTTTATCTACTAAATAACGGTGTAATGGATGAAATTGAGAAAAATCTCAGATTTCTAAAATTACTAGTACTAAAATTTGTAAACTGAGAAAAAAACACTTCAGCATAAAGATGTTTTGCAAGAATGATTATTAGAGGACACAGGTGCTAAAAAGTCTTTAAATAGTACTCAGTGTTGTTTACTGGGTCTGAAAAAAATGAAGCAATTTAGCACCGGGAAATTGTTTCCTCTATTCTTACACTTAAAAGCTTATAAATCATTCTCTTAAACATATCTCCTCTAGGCTCATAATTAAACAAGATACAAACACAAAACTCCATATATTTTTCTCCTCTTGGTAATTTTAAAAATACGTACTTGTGATGGTGGTTTGAATATGTTTGACCCAGGGAGTGGCACTATTAGAAGATGTGGTCTTGTTGGAGGAATGTGTCATTGTAGGGGTGAGCTTTGAGACCCTCCTCCCAACTGCCTGAAAAACAGCAGTCTTCTGCTTTCCTTCCAAACAAGATGTAGAACTCTCAGCTCCTCCTGTACCATGCCTGCCTGGATGCTGCCATGCTTCCTGCCTTGATGATAATGGACTGAACCTCTGAACCTTTAAGCCAGCCCCAATTAAACATTGTCACAGTCTTTACAACCACACCAGGTGTCTCTTTTCTTTTAAGATCAGTTATAAAGGACCAGGAAAACTACACTCACTAAAGGAGGATGAGAAAGGAAGGAGGAAATGTTTTACCAACTCTATATGAAAAATGAGAAAGTCTTTTAATCAAGACTATAGTCAACAAGTTATAGCAAAAGTAGTTGCCATCAACTTGTTACTAATTAAAATTACAAATATTTTTATAGTAGTTAGCAGTTATTCTAAAGCAGTGGTTCTCAACCTTCCTAATGCTGCAACCCTTTAATATAGTTCCTCATGTGTGGTGACCCCAACCACAAAATTATTTTCATTGTTACTTCATAAGTGTAATTTTGCTACTGTTATGTATTAAACTGTAAATATCTGTGTTTTTCAATGGATTTAGGCAACCTTGTGAAAGGGGTCGCAACCCACAGGTTGAGAACTGCTGTTTTAAAGCTTATAATCTGGTGAAAGGACAGATTAGCCTACCGTAACCTGTATATTTGTGACAGTATTTCAATTTAACTGGGTTCCTCACACAATCATGAGTCATTAGAACCATTACCTTGGGTCAGAGGTCACAGGCTCCTACAGATTACCAAAGATGTCCTTAGCATGACAACTGGTGACACAGATCGGGGAAATAATATCAATTCTGAGGGGTCTTCATGAGGATTGTCATATCCACTTTAATAAAATTACTGGTTTTGAAATATAAGCATGTTTTCCTTTGTAACTTAGAAGAGGACAGAATTTTAAGATAAAATATTTATCTTAAATATTTTTAATTATTTAAACATTTAAATACTAGATATTTAAAAATACCTTAAAATTTTAAAATAAGATTTTTTACAACAAATTTTTAACTAGAAAACCACAAAGTACATTTATAAAAAACTAAGAATATCTATAATTTTCTGAAAGTAAAATATTGGCAAAATAAATAATCAGAGGATTACAAATATTTATGTACTCGAGACCCTTTAATGGCAATTGTTTAGCACTCATTACTTCTAAGATTTTTTTAAACATTTTTATTTAATCTTTGCTATTTAATATGTATGGGTACATGTACATATGTATGTTTGAGTGTGCACCTGGAGGTCAGAAGGCACCTTGTCAGAACTAGTCATTTGCTTCTCTCATTTAGGTTCTGGAACTCCAACTCAGCTCTCAGACTCATGGCAAGTACTTTCACCTCCTGTGCCATCTCACTGAAACCTTCAGACATTTTTCTTAAAGGACTAAAACTAACAAGATAAAATTCTTATTTAAGATAATGTATGAAAGCTTCTAATTCCCAAGGGATAGGTACCATATTTCCCCCCCCTCACTTATTATACTATTAAAGTTATATCTTGAACTTTTATTGATCAATTCCACTGGTTACAGAGAAACAACAAAAGAATCCAAAAGAAAACATACCTCTCCTATTTGAAGGGCTGTCAGTAAAAGTTCTAATTAATTTATATGTTCCCATTACTACCTATTCTTAGACAGAAATTATGCAATATTATCTAAATATACTTTTAGTTAAGCTTTATATTGACTTCAATATATAAAAAACTTTTCCCTAAATGATTATTTTCTTAATGTAGGTTTATATTTTTTTTTATATTTCATATATGCCTCAACAATCATTTCCCCCAAAGACATATTTACCTTCAGCCAGTGCTGGTGATTCTGTCCTTGTCCTTCTATCTGTTTAAAGAAAAGAAAGGGAAGAAGAGTCTAAAACATCATTATACTTCCAAATAAGTCATTACAACTAACCTCAACTATAAGTACCCAAGTTCCCCAGAACCACATACAGAGTCCAGCATAGTGGTTACCATATGACTCATCATCCCAGAGTCAGCGCAGAAGGGAACAGAGATTCCTCCAAGCTCACCAGCCTGCCAGGCTACCCAAACTGCTTCAGGTTCAGTTAAAGACTGACACACACATATCATTCATACACACACACACACACACACACACACACACACACCTCTGCCCCTCCTCTTTCAAGTAAAGAGTGGTTGAGGAAAAATACCCAACTTTGATCTCTAGCCTCTACATATACACACACACAACCACCTACACAAAAAAGCACATATATTACATATACACACATGATACATTCATGAAATGTTGTAACATGTGAATCCAACCACTGTATATGAAGAGCCTACTATAAGTATCATATTAGCCCTATAAGACCATAAATAAGTGATCAAACAGCTGGATGTATTCAAGACACTCAGTATACCAAGAATATAACTCAATTCTCTTCATAGAATAAAAAAAGGTTAACGAGAGAAACAATTAGAAATTTCTCGGTATCCTTATCACAGGGGCCAAAGGAACCTATTTGTACTTCTTACCATAGTTGAAGCTCACCTGGTGAGAAAGTCTTCAATGCCAGTCTTATTCAAGGTGTTAAAATACACATTCCATGGTAACAGCCCATCATTTGCTACTGGCAGATTTGGCAAAACCAAAGTAAGTCACAATGTGCTTTCAAGCAGGTTTTACCACTTCAAAACGACTGCATTATAATTTTGCAACTAAGTACACCTGTAAGATAACCATTGTAACTGCTTATGTCACATATAAAGTTATCTAACAAATGTAACTGCTGACTTTTATGTGGAAATTTCTTTCCTTGATAGTTTATAACTTGGGAGTCCTGGATTTAAAAAACACAATTTCCATGTGATATTACTGGGTAGCATCTTGAGGACATGTGGCACTGTGTTCCCAGATGGCAAATGATCTTATGCTTAACACTGTCCCCTACATGCTAAAATGTGTCTCTGATTTTAATTAAGTCAGTCAACAGATGGAAACAAAAATAGCAAAGAAAGTCCATTCATCCAAGTCTTCCAGATCAGTTTTTTGTTTGCTTGCTTCCGCCCCCCCCCCCCCAATAAGGGCAGGGGTGGGAAAGAGAAGGTCTTCTATAGGGGAAACAGGAGTCCTCTGCAGAACTCTAAAGATTGACTGTTGTCTGGCTATTTTCAACTCCTTACTTTGGAACAGTGTGTTAAACTTACCATGGGTAGAAGAGGGAAAGAATGGGCAAGAAACTAACCCTAACAACCATAAAGCCCTATGGATGCCACTTCATAGTGCAAACAAGAGGGCAGATACCAACCAACTAGTAATGAGAATAGTGTCTTTTCTTATCCAGTGCCAACTAAGCCGGCAGCTACTACAATTATGCCACAAAACATAAAAATCAACTAAAGCAACTTGACCCTAGGAGAAGAAGGCTAAGTCACTCAGGAATAAGCCTACTGCAGTGTTAGCTAAAAGGAAGGAAGACCAAGAACATAGGAATGAGCCTTTTTCTACTGAGTTCTGCTAGACATCTATTGTGATTATGACCACCATCTTAGAGACAGCACAGGGGGCAGGCAACACAGGACATCTCACTCCAATGGAATCTCAATTGCATTTTCTGTGGCTCATTGACAGTATTTTGCCTAAGAAATGCCCATAAAATTCTGAATCCAGAGAGACAGACAAACATAGAAAGTAAAAGTGTTAACGTTATGGACAACTTTTGACCAATAGGAGAGGAGATCTGGAAGATACTCTCTCTCCTTTGAAGGAATAGTTCTCATTTCTTTTCTTGTGCTGTTACTGAGGTCAAACCAGGTGATTTCCCTTCTAAACCATCCTACATCACTGGGCAGTCCTTACTCTCCTTTCTTAATCTCTTCTTCCTTTAAACTCCTGAAACTGTCATACCAAGGGCATAGTCTTAGGTTCTTAGCTCCCTTCAAGATCTCATTCTGTCACACAATTTTACTGAACAGCTCAAACTTTCACATTGAGTCTCTCTAACTTGGTACTCACACTGTTACTACCTACTCAGTTTCTCCAAGGGATAGTCACACTTTACATATCCCAAACTGAACTCTTCATTTTTACTACTCAAATTTGATCTACTTGAAGCAACTTCCATCTCATGTGACAACTCTGCTTTTCTAGGTTCTCCAGTTAAAATTTTGGGTTCCTTTCCACTTCTTTCTCGTCACTCCATGTTCTACTCTAAAAGCCTCATCTCAATGTTTGTATTAAATCTATAAACTCTTGAGGTTCTAAATTAAGACATAAGTCAGAAAATACAGAGCTGTGACCACTTTAAGTAGAAGTGCTAACTAAGTAGGGCATGCACACATTTGTATGTTTTATCCAATAGTAAAGTAAACAAAGTACTCTGCAAACTATCTTTAGCTATTAATCCATTGATTTAAACCTGTCTTAGAACTTCCCACTATCTAAAATATATTACAGTATTAATTCTAAATCATTTCCACCTGCATATGTGGGCCACTCATGATCAAAGTCTAACATCACTGTGGTTATCCACAAGAAAGCTTCTTGGATAAATGTTATTAATACTTATGGAATGAACAGCTTTTTACTTTCTTTTTCTCACAAAAACAAGATACTTTCCCTAACGACTATTGCAACTACCCAGAAGTAAGTGGCTTCTTGGTTAGCCACTTTAATAAACCACAGAGACAAACCAGAACCATAAGGAAAATAAAACCATGAGGAAATCTGAAGTCATATTGTCAAGCTCTTAATAAACCAATACCTGATAAAACACCAGCAATTATATTTACCTTTGGAACAAAACATCAAGTTATAAATACTAGGTAACACTTTAGTTGAGTAATCCAAGTACCACTTAGTATCTACAAACCAAGTATTAAAAATCATTTCTTAGCCTCCAGCAAAAGGTAAGACATAAAAAGTTGTGACTTGAGAGCATTTGGTCACTGTATTAGAGTTACACAGAACTCAGTAACTAGCTACAAAACCTAGGTACAAGATAAGACCTAACTGAACTCAATTTGTTCATGGTTCCCTCGACAATCAGGGAAACAACTTTCAAAATCATCTTAGAAACAGAAAGGAGCATTTGGATTGATTAATGGGCCACTGACAAGGTTCAAAAATCTGTCAATAAATACTATAAAATATCCTATGCTTCTTCAGAGAGAAGAATCAAACTAACTATAGTGGTCTGAATGAGAATAGCCCTAGTTGGTAAAACTACTTGGAATAGAAGGTGTTGCCTTGTTGAAGGTGTGTCACTGAGGGTAGGTTTTGAGGTTTCAAAGGCCCACACCATTCTCTTTCCTTCCTGCTCTCCTTCACTCATGCTTGTGGATCAGATGCAAACTCTTAGATATGGCTCCACAGCCATGTCTGCCTTCCGTCTTGCTCCGCACCACGATTGTCATGGACTGTACTACTTTCTGGAACTTTGAGCCTCAAATTAATTGTCTTCTTTTATAAGTTGACTTAGTCATGGTGTTTCAACACAGCAATAGAAAAGTAACTAAGATACTAACCTGTAAAAATTTTTATGCAAAACAGAATAGATGAGAAAGACTCATATAGGCTGTAATGTTGGAGAAAGGGAGAAATCAGAAAAGGTTCTATTAATATATAGCCACTAAAAAAGAATTCAAAGTTTATCATGTACTTAAGCCAAAACAAAGACCACAAGAAACATGATGATGAAGACTGTGCTCCCTAGAATCAGAACATAATTTACTATGAAAGTTAAAATATAAGGTAAAAATGTATTCTGAGAAATTGTTCTAAACAGTGCTTTGGCAAACTTAAGAGTGTATATTTATAGCTAGATGTAAGGCACAGGAATTAGGAGGTAGTAGAGATTTTCTGATGCCTTGTCTAAGGTGAACTTTGAAGAATGGATAGGTATTAGAAAAGTTGGAAAAGGAAATAGAAGTTCAAGAATATTCTACTATGTACTCACTGATAAGTGGGTATTAGCCCAAAAGTTTGGACTACTCAAGATTCAATTCACAGACCATATGAAGCCTAAGAAGAAGGAAGACCAAAATGTGGATGCTTCAGTGCTTCTTAGAAGGGTGAACAAAATACTCACAGGAGGAAATATGGAGACAAAGTGTGGAGCAGAGACTGACGGCAATCCAGAGACTTCCCCTTCCAGGGGATTCATCCCATATACAGCCACCAAACCCAGAAGCTATTGTGGATGCTGGGAAGTGCTTGCTGATGGAAGCCTGATATGGCTGTCTCCTGAGAGGCTCTACCAGAGCCTGACAAATAGAGGTAGATGCTCGCAGCCAACCATTAGACTGAGCGCAGGGGTCCCCGATGGAGGAGTTGGAGAAGCTGTTGAAGGCACTGAGGGGGTTTTCAGGCCCATGGAGAGAGCAACAGTGTCAACAGACCCCCGAAGCTCCCGGGGACTGGACCACCAACCAAAGAATACACATAGAGGGACCCATGGCTCCGGCCACATATGTGGCAGAGGATGGCCTTGTTGGACATCAGTGGGAGGAGGCTCTTGGGCCTGAGGGTGTTCGATACCCCAGTGTAGGGAAATGCCAGGGCGGGAAGATGGGAGTGGGTAGGTGGGCAGGGAAGCATCCTCACAGAGGAAAGGGGAGAGGGGATGGGATAGGGGGTTTCCGAAAAGGAGACCTGGAAAGGGGAAAACATTTGAAAATATCCAATTAAAAAATAAGAATGCTCAAAAACAAAAAAATAAAAAGAATATTCTAGAGGAGGAAGGTATTATATAATACAATGGAAGATTTCTTTAATAAGTAGTATTAGAATAATCTCATGGAAAACTGAAAGCCTTTGCAGTCAGTATATTGTGGATAGATTATAGCTTATTTTTCAGAAATAAATCTCAAAAATGTTGTCTTATTGACTAATGGAGTAGTATATTAAAATTTAAAGGGTGATAAGAAATTTATGATAGAAAGTTGTTACCAGGTATTTAAAGCTAAAGTAAGTGCTGGAGAGATGCTGAGTGGTAAGAGTGCTTTACTGCTCCTGCAGAAGACCTGGGTTTGGCTCCCAGAAAGCACATGGCAGCTCACAACCACCAGCTTCAGGGGCTCCAAAACCCTTTTGAACTCCATGGACTCCTACACACAAAAATAAATTTAACTAAAAGTCAAGAATATACCAATGTTTAAATAAGTTCTTTAATATTCATAATCAGGAGGAAAACTTATAATAGCTTAGAACAGGTAGATAAAACAGTAAACACACACACACACACACACACACACACACACACACACACACACTCCCTAATAATAAACTAGAAGTACTACTGCATGATTTAGTTCATGGGTTCTGGAATAAATAGACTAGAGTTGAGTTTCAATTATTTAAATTAATATTTTTTGAGTGTTTTACTGTGTGTAAAGGGAACACTTGCACATAAGGTTCCTTTATGAAAACAGCAAATAAAATCTCAAAGACTGTGTGATGATTAATGAAAATGATGTTTTACTGAACATGGTCACAACTGGTCTCATTTATCATTAAAAATAGAATAAGATATACATTATTTCACTACATTAGTATTATTATACTATTAAAAAAATAACCATGTTGAAGATATACCAGAGCTCAAATTCCTAAATAAAAATCTTGACATTCAATGCATTTTATGCCATGATTACTACTATACAATCAATGGCTTTATCATAAAGGGAAGGTTACATTAAGAGCACCCTCCTTGCTAGAAAATTAGATACATAAAATATCAAGGTATATAAAATATAACCACAGGCTCTGTATACAAAGGTTCAACCAAACATGGAGCCTAACAATCTGGGATGAAAACTATTCATGGATGATAAAAACTGTTTATGTTTTAAATGTTTCCCTGTGGTTAATCCAATGATAAGGTATAACTATGTAGCATTTATATTGTATTATGTATTATGCATAACTTATACATTATTTAAACTATATTATATAAATGACTTCCAAATGCTATGCAATTTTATGCAAGGGACTTGAGCATTTGTAGATTTTGGTATCTCCAGGAGTGGCCATGGAACCAATGAGAATTTAGGGAAAGTATCATCAATTTTAAGTCTCAAGTGTATTTTAGTATTTTTAAATTGACAGTATCAAAATATTTGCTGGATGTGGAAGTACAGACCTGTAATTCAAACACCTGGGAGGTTGAGGCTGGAAGACTGCCACGAGTTTAAGGTCAGCCTGTACAGTACATAGTGAGTTCCAGGAGCATGAGCTACAGAATGAGACCATGTCTCAAAAAGAATAGCATACAAAATGGAAGAAAAATTTTACCAACTATCCATTACGCAAGGAATCAGTATCTAGAATATATAAAGATCTTCAAGTGAAAAACACACAGGCACATGTACACACACTCATACATGATCATCCAATCATCTGGGCATGTAGCTAATCTCAGCTCCAAGAGTGCTTACCTGGTGTCTTAGGGTTTCTATTATTGCAATGAAGTACCATGACGAATTGCAAGTTGGGGAAGAAAGGGTTTATTTAGCTTGGCTTCCACACTTGTAATTCATCAATGGAGGAAATCAGGACAGAAACTCAAACAAGCAGAACCTGGAGACAGAAGCTGACAGAGGCCATGGAGGGTGCTCAAAGGCTTGCTCCTCATGCCTGCTCAGCATGCTTCCTTACAGAACCCAGGGCTAATAACCCAGGAGTGGCCCCACTCAAAACAGGCTGGACCCTCCCCCATCAGTCACAAGTTAAGAAAATGCCCCTCAGGCTTGACTATAGGCCAATTTTATGAAGGCTTTTTCTCAATTAAGGTTCTCTCTTCTCCAATGACCCTAGCTGTTGAGTTGACATAAACTAGCCAGCACACCTGGCACACATGCAAGGCTGAGTTTAATCCCCACTACTGCATAATCCCAGTGTGGTGGTGCAGATCTGTAATCCCAGCACTCTCAGAAGGTGGAGGCAGGATAACCACAAACTCCAGGCTGTCTTCTTATAGCATTTGAGGCCAGCCTGGATTACAGGAGATCTTGTCTCAAAAAAATGGGGGAAGGGGAAACCAATTCCATCAATAAATGGCTAATGAACTAGCATAGTACTCAAACACAAATGACTAATATATGTTTGAAAATAAATGTTCAATGTTCTTAGCTGTCAGAAAATGCAAACTAAAACTATTGTAAGAATTAGGAAGTGTTGAAGTTTTTAAAGTGTTGAATATCCTTAGCCATCAGGGAAATGCAAATTTAAATTTAAACTACTTCACACACACACACACACACACACACACCCCGCCCCGCACATCCTCCATAGACTGGCATATATATATATATATACACACACACACATATATACATATACATACATATGTGTGTGTGTGTATATGTATAAAGACAATAAACACAACATCCCTGGTAAGACTGTAGGAGCAAAGGAACACACTAGGGTTTATAGTCTAGAACAGTGGTTCTCAATATGTAGGTTAGAACCCCTTTGCCTAAGTCCATCAGAAAACACCAATATTTACATTATAATGCATTAGAATAGCAAAATTACAGATATGAAGTAGCAACAAAAATAATTTTATGTGGGGGATACTACAACATGACGAACTATATTAGGGGGTTGCAGAATTAGGTAAAGAACCTCTGGTTCTAGAAGACCTCATACTAGAGGCTGATGTGACAATCTCTAACAGCCAAAGCTACTTCAAGTCTGGACATTAGTCTCCTCCTCATGGAAAGCAGCATCATCTTCTCAAACATTTTTGCCCTTAAAAGTTCAACTTCAAGTTACTCCCATTTTCAATAAACCTTGCTCTTGGACTCCAACCACCAGAGAACTGAAACCTCTGCAATTCTCAAGCAGTCTTACCTGGCTATACAGTTATTTTTGCATCTGTTATTTTTCTTGTCAGTGCTCTTTAAGTAGTTAAACACAGTACTAAGTGAGAACGTACTGTCTCCTCATCATGGCAAGATACCTGACAGAAACTTTTTACTGTCACTGTTTTAAATGGTGAAACCCTCAATGGCAGGAAGTGTATGGTTGCAATAGTGGCCTGTCTTTGGCATTGGTGCTCATAGTAGCCAGAACTTGGTTGACAAACTTCAGTTGATAACCCTCAACCCTCAACTCTGCAGTGATCCACCTCCACCAGTCTGGCTTCACCTCCTGAAGTTCCACAAACTCTCCAAAGAACACCACTAGCCTGGGACCAGTGTTCACTCTATGGAAGACATTTCACATTCAAAGCACAACAGTCACATTATTGAAGGAAGGCAATCTGTTTTTCAAAAGAGCAAGAATCTACTTTAATTGGTTTACTCTCTATTAATTTCAATCCTTGCAGGGTGCAGCATCCTATGGATTGTGTCTCATGGTAGTTGTACTGGCTGGTTTTGTGTGTCAACTTGACACAGGCTGGAGTTATCACAGACAAAGGAGCTTCAGTTGGGGAAGTGCCTCCATGAGATCCAGCTGTAAGGCATTTTCTCAATTAGTGATCAAGGGGGAGGGCCCCTTGTGGGTGGGGCCATCCCTGGGCTGGTAGTCTTGGGTTCTGTAAGAGAGCAGGCTGAACAAGCCAGAGGAAGCAAGCCAGTAAGGAACATCCCTCCATGGCCTCCGCATCAGCTCCTGCTTCCTGACCTGCTTCAGTTCCAGTCCTGACTTCCTTTAGTGATGAACAGCAGTGTGGAAGTGTAAGCTCAATAAACCCTTTCCTCCCCAACTTGCTTCTTGGTCATGAGGTTTGTACAGGAATAGAAACCCTGACTAAGATAGCAGTAGAAAGGATGCTTGAGAACTGGGTACCATTTACGCCACTGCTTCCAAGAGCCCAACTACAGGTTCCAGGATTACTCTTGCTTAGTTGGGAAAAGCTGTGTGCATCATTGAGCTTCAGAGACCTCTTATTCAAGCAAACCTGGCTTTATACCACAGTCTTCTAGATGTAGTTGCCTTCAGAAGTCCTGTTGCTAGCAGGAATTTGCAGACTTCAAATGACAGAAAGAGCCTTTTTATCTTCAATTTTTTGTACCCTATTCAATATATACTTATATTGACCAGCAACAACATAAAGGTGGAAAATATTTGACCTAAACTTTGAAACCAGCTAGATCCCAGTCTGAATTCTTTGCAGTGATGGGGCTAAAACTTAGGCCTCAAAAATGCCAGGTAAGCACTACACCAAAGCTCTAGCCCTAACGAAACCTAAATTTTAGTTCTGACAACTGCTACCTGCAACATAGGGTCACACAGTTCTGAAACATAGGTTTCCTGTAGCACTATGCAAGGATTAATGAAATTTGGTAAAAATGAACTTTTAGCATTTAGCAAAAACAAAACAAAGAATTCAATGAACTGGTGCTATGATTAGCAATACTGATTAATAAACATTTACTTTTTTGTTGATGCTGGAGCAGGTTCCAGAAACACACAGGTCAAAAACACCCCCTCCAAAAAAATTTTACCCTAAAAGAATTACTGTTGAAATTTTATATAGACAGACAGACAGACAGACAGAAGTTCATAATAATCTGTCAACACTAGTTTGGTGGTTTGAATAGGAATGGCCTCTACAGGCTCAGAATTTAATTTTTGGTCAGTAGAAAGACAAAATGAACTCAGAAAGGTAAATATATAAAAGTAGCAACAAAATAAAATGCCTTGTCACATAATCTAAAATTCAACAAAGTAAATATGGGCCCTCTAATACACCAGATGCAAGGCAAAGTCAAAAATTGCTGAGTAAAAAAAAGCCTGCCCTCAAGATGTTCATGGTTTATGAAATGACATGTAAACAGATTACTACAAAAAAAAAAACTGTAATTAAATAAAATGCCATGCTAGAGCTCTGTGGTTAAACTGGGGAGATAGATGAGAAATAATTTGTGTCTAAAAAGTATCAGAGAAAGCGAGAGAAGGAAAGATTTCTGAGTTTGCCTTGTGTTTAAAAAAACACCAGAAGCACCAACAACTTCCAAAGACATTTTCATATGTTTCAAATTTAGTAAAATAACTTTTAAAAAAAGTTTTGTATTGGTATATCCCCTACACTGGAAAAGAAAAATATTCAATCCTAAAAAAGGCATTTTAAACACCATTAATTTGATTGTAACAAAGAGATACATGATGAAATGAAACTTAATTCATTAAGAAACAGGTTTTGCTAATCTAGGGCAACAAAAAATTAAAAAACACAACGGAGGTTTCTCAGTACAACTAAAAAACACAAAACCACATTAATTCCTCCAGCTTCTCCAACTGTAACTATCTCATCTGCCATGCATGCTTGAGCCTTCTACTTTTTTACTTGCTAGGAAGTATTTCATATTTTGACTATTTAAGTCTGAACTTGTAAATTAAAATAGGAGACACATTCAAATATAGCTATGTACTCTATCAGGCCAGAAGTACAAGCCTGTAATACTAACTGGAAGAAGCCTGAGGCAGGATGATTCAGTTCAAAGCCAATTGTACTACACAATGAGACTGTATCTCAAAAATATGTATAGTAAATAGGGAAATCCTAAATATGGAAAGTGGTAATTATTCTAAATGGACAAAAGATCAATGATTAACAATCCATCATTTTTTAAATTTTTTAAAAATTACTTTATTGTACATGTAGAAGTGTTTTGCCTACACATACATTTTTGCACCAAGTGTGTGTCTGGTGCAGAGAGAAGCTAGTAGAAGACACTGGATCCTCTGAAACCAAAGTTAGTGATAGTTGTGAGCTACTATGTGGATGTTGGGAACGAAACCTGAGTCCTCTGGAAGAGCAGCCTGTGCTCATAACTGCGGAGCATCTGTCTTATCCTCAATCCATCAATATTTATACAATATTAGAAATTATCCATTTAGTCTAAGTTAACCAACCACTTCCTAATCTTTTTTCAGACAAAGTATTCTTAAGCCCACAGGCAACTGTACAGTCAACAGCTAATTAGGAAATAATTGCCAATATTGACTAATGGATTATTTACTTATCTTTTTTGTACTAAAACCTGAAACGTGTTAAAATGCAAATTACATAATTTAATGATAATCAATAGCTACTATTCAGATAAACATTACAGCCATTTTTAGAGTGCCTGCCACTCCTATGGTAAGCATCTGGGTCCAAGTTGGTAAGAAAAGAGATATTCACAGGCTCTGAAAGCATTATCAGAGAGAAAGACCTGAGGAGAGACAGACTAAAGGTACATTTTTAAGTGAGAACTGTAACAAACAAGCCTACACCTCATGAACTGCAACTATTTGAAAATTAAATAAGAGAATACTGTGAGGGACCTGCCCCCCAACACAGCAATTACTTTTTAAACTATCAAAAAGAAGTTTAAGACTTCCCAGGAACAGAGAAAACAGACACATATTTTAACAATGTAAGAACAATTTAAGAACAGCTGATAAGTTTTTTCTGGTTTTTTCTTTTGAGACAGGGTTTCACTATGTTGCCCTGGCTGGCCCTGGAACTTCCTATGTAGACCAATCTGGTCTGGATCTCAAAGACCTGCTTGCCAGTGTTGGTTTATTATTATTATTTATTATTATTATTATTATTACAAATTATTCCCTCTATAATAAAACTGTTCCTTTTATTCCATAATTCCAACTTACCCAGAAGATATTAATGAAAGGCTCTCCATCTCAGTCCATTTCTTTAATCCCCTAATTTAATTTATATATTTTCTCATGTACATCAATGAAATTACTTTTTATTTTTTGAAAGTATTCCTACTCTCCAACATTCTGGATATATTTCCTATCAACAGGTAGGACAAATATCAGAAGTCCTAAAAGCCATTTCTGGTTCTCTTTAAAAATTATATGGATGTGTACACATATGTATGTGGTAGCTCCCTCAATACCTCACCACATTTTTAACCTTTTTTGTATGTTACTTTATTTATTGCACATGTGTGCACTCATTCCACAGAGTGTGTGTGTAGGTAGAGGACATCTTGGGGAGTCAGTTCTCTCTTTTCATTATCTGGATCTGGGTTCTGGTAACTGAATTCAGGTAGTCAGAATTTGGAGGCCAAGAGCATTTAGCCACTGAGCCATCTTGACATGTTTACACTTTTATTTCCTGAGATAGAATCTCTCAGTGAATCTTAAGTTCATTAAATCAGGTAGGCTAGCTGGCCAATGAGCTCCTGAGACTTGCCTGTCTCTGCCTCACCTGCACTAGGGCTACAAATGCTCACCACCAAGATATTTAGCGGTTCACATGTGTGCTAAACTCTGGCCTCATGCTTAACACTGCTGCCACTAAGCCAACTAAGGGAGGGAGATGGGGAGGGGAGGGGAGGGGAGGGGAAGAGAGGGGAGGTGAAGGGAGGGGAGGGGAGGAAGGTAATCCCACAAAAGTAGCTACAGTTAAGACTTCACTTTGTACATATTTGTCATGGGAAAACTTAGTTTCAACTTTAAAACAACATACAATGCTGGGTATATAACTCAGTGGTAGAAGTCTTGTCCACTGTGGGTTAAGTGTTTGGGTGGGTTTGAGATGCAACAAAAATTAAATACAAAAATATTTCACTTAATTTTATTACACAAGTTTCCTAATTAATTTAAATATATCTTTTCAAATTTTAATTTCTACCCGATCAATGTTATAGTGTTTTTAATCTGCCTAGTTTTATCATTCTTCAGCTCTCAAAACTTCTAAAAGCTTCCATTTATAAAATTTATTTTCCTTTTATAATAGTAAGTACAGTTTCTACAGCCTTTTATAATGGTACATCACTAATATGATTTTTAAACCACATATTCATGATAATAAATACTGTGTAAGAAAAATTCAAACAGCAGGGGAATTTCTGATAGCAGGATTTGATCTTCCCTGGCTATCCAAAGTCCCTCTGACCTTATCAAGGCTATGGAATTAACTCACAAAATGCAAAACAGCAAAGGCTGTCACTCCTCTCCTCACGCTGAGCATGCTGAAGGAGTTGTTCTCATGATAACAAACAGAACTCTCTCCCCCTACACATTTATGGACTTTCTGGTTCTATCTATATTTCTTGTCACCAAATGCTTAAAAAACAAACAAACAAAAGAGCAGATTTTTAAAAACCTAGGTTTGAAATTGGACTCAGGGATTAGTTTTGTTCAAGCTTCACATGGGATGTTATTTATACAATGCACATTTGAACATTTGTTTGAAAAGTTATCTTCCCAAAAGTAAAATAAGTAAATTCTACTTTCACTACCAACAAAAGACACACCCAGTAATTAATCTCAAAAGTAAATATCTCAAAGAATTACAAACGTGTCTTAAAAAAACTATCAGCTCTTTTTAAAGCTGTCAATAAGTGTATTCACAAAAAAGAAAAAGTCAAAGCCCAGGAAGATCAAGTGTGGGCAAATGTGCCCTGTGTGGAATGTGAAGAATGTGTGTATTCACATGCCATGAGTACATCTATACAGATAATTGGGAAGAAGTTCACCAGTGACTATCAACATGGTGGTTTTATTTTTCTATATTGTTTAAATAAACATGATCATATAGTTTGACAAGAAAGTTATTGCCTGGCATGGTGCCAAGTTTATAAGTCCAGCTATTCATGGGCCTATAACAGGAGGATCATGAGTTCAAGAACTGTCTAGGCATCTCTTTCAAAATAAAAAGAAAAAACAAAAACAAAACAAAAGGGAGCTAGGAACACAGTTTAGAGGTGGAGTGGTTGCTAGCAGTGTGGGATCCTAGATTCAATCCTCAGTTCTGAAAAAAAGGTAGACAAGAGAAGGAGGTTATTGTTATTTGACTATTAAAATATGGTGGAAAAACTATCATTATCAGGAAAAGGGCATTTGGATGGCTCAGCTACTGAAGTGCTTGCTATTTAAGCATGAGAACCTGAGTTCAGAGCCCCAACCCCCACATACAAAGTTAACGTTTGTAATATGTGCCCATAATCCCAACCCTAGAAAGATAGAGGCAGTTAGATCCCTAAAATGTGATGGTCAGCCAGTCTGAGAAGCTCCAGGACAATGAAAGATTCTCAAAGGTAAGGTAGAGAGTGATAGAAGACATTCAAAAGCAACCTCTAGCTTAAACATAGAGTAGTAGTAGTCATACGGTACTAGCAAAAACAGAGATCAATGAAAACAAACTTCAAAGTCTAGAAATGAACACATTCATCTGCAACCAGCTGATTATCACAAGATGCCAAAGCAGATACTGATGCAACTGGACACCCATATGTGAAAAGATTAACTAGAAACTTACTTCACACTCTTAAGTTGTGCCAAAGAGCAAGAACTTAAAAATCATGAAACTTTTCAAAGAAAACATTGGAGTGAATCTTAGAACCTGCTGCCAGACATATATTTCTTAGACCTGCCACTAAAAGTATTTGTTTGCTTTATAGAGACAGGTTCTCAGTCACCCAGGCTGGCCTTGAACTTGATAAATACCTGAGGCTTCCACAAACTCCTGATCCTCCTTTTTCCACCTCTCATGTGTAGCCAATAAGCACCAATCTTTTTTATTTTGTAATGTTTACAATTCTTATGAAGATGTTTTACTAGCATATGTTAATTACATAACAAATGGATTTCATTAGAACATTTCCCTACATGTACACATATATTTCAATCATGTTCATCCCCGCTACCCTTTTGTCCTCCTCCCTGCATTCTCTGGTCCTTTCCTTCTCCTAAACAGTGACCCTGCTTCTATTTGTTTTTATTTTGGTGATCTAATGACATCTTATCAGTGGCTACACTAAGAAAAATGTCTCTCCCTCCCCATTAACTATTAGTTGCATAAACACTACCATTTCTGTTGCTCTGACAAAACACTAAGACCAAGGCAACTTATAAAAGAAAGCATTTAATTTGGCTCATGGTTTCACTGTTAAGAGGCCACAATGGTTTAGAAAAACAAAAGGCAAGGCAGCCTGAACAGCTGAGAGCTCACATTTGGATCCACAACTAAGAGGCAGTGACATGCTGGAAAGAAAGCTTCTGAAACCTCAAACCTCCTAATCCTTCTCAAACTGTTCCACCAACTGGAAACCGTGAATTCAAACCTATGAGCCCACAGGGGCCATTCTCATTCTAACTACCAAATACCTCAAAAGATATCACTAAAAAAAATTAAAAAGCCACAAACTGAGAGAGAATACTTAAAAAATAATGTAACTGATAAAGAGCTTGGGTCCAGAATATAAAAAAAGCTATTAAAACTCAACTTAAATACAAATAGTTCATGTACAAAGTATACTTCAATGAAACTGCTTTTTAAAGAGTAATGAAGTGAATTATAATTCTTTACAATCATTGTGGAGTTTGGGTAAATAAAACCAAACAATTTTAAAGCTTCTTTTCCTTTTTTTTTACAAAGACAGAGGCTGGTCATCCACTACAATTATTAATAAATACATACCTAGTATGCTAACAGACCCCTAAGAGTTCATACTACATACCAAAGACAACACTGGCCAGTTGCCAACACCACTCATACCATAGTGGAATGGACACATCTACTTCAAAGGATGCCAACCCCAGGTTATGTGTACTTGTTTCTACATACTATATAAATACAAAGGAAAAAAATTAACTACATCCACATTTTAATATGGAAGTCCTAATTATCAAGAAAATGATTCGCAAAATGCTTTAATCCTTGATTTTGAGGTACCTACATTTCCCAGAAGCAACTTACAACCAGCTCTGACATAGACTGTTTGACAATTCAAGTATTTAAATTCATGAACACTTGGATTTAAATGAAGTAAACAAAGTTGACTATTTTACTTTTGAAAACAATGTATGACATGCTGTAAGACATGTAAGACAACACAAATTTTGAAGGTAATTAATAATCTTCATTGACTAAAGTTAACTTGTTTAGAACCAGGCATAGTAGCTCACATGTGCAATCACAATACTTTGGGAATCTGAAAAAAGAGGAAGACTGTAAAGTCTGAGACCAGCCTAAGGTACAGACTGAGTTTCAGGCCAGCCTGGGCTACAGACACATGCACACGGGCCCACGCGCGCACGCACACACTACAAACTTAACAAAAGAAATAACTGAAAAGAATAGTGAACTTATTAAGTAAGAACTAGAAGATAAAAGAGTCCTAGTCTATTTCAAAACTTAAAAATCAAAGAAAAATACCAAATATAAACTTCTTCTAGCTACCTGTGTTAGGTGTTCTAACCACAAATCTATACTGTCACTCAAAGGGATTCAAACTGAGAGCTACTGCAGTTTCATGTAATAAAAGCAAGAGTCTCAAATCTTGTACACCATGAATGTTTCTCACATTTCACTTTAACACCCCTGAAAGACCACAAGTAATAAATAATCTTCAGACTGCAAGATATCAAAGGTTTCAGTAATTAACTGACCTACACTTACCCCAGAGAAAACTAGTTAAACCTCCATGAAGGTCATACTTATAGGTTGACATATAAAAATGAATGATCAGGGCCGAGTAGACGGCTCAGTTGCTAAAGGCACTTCTCTTTCAGAGTACCTAGGATCCACAAGACAACTCACAACTACTTGGAGCGTCAGTTCCAGGAGATCTACTGCCCTCTTCTGGCCTCCACATATATGGGGCAAGAATGAGGTACACATACAGATAAAGGCAAAAGATAGATGAGGAAAACACTTACACAAGAAATTAAAAATAAATAAATCTCAAAAGAAAATGAACTCCAATCACAATGTGTACTGTTCTTATATGTAGGAACCTTTTTTAAAAGCAGATTTACCAATACAATTTACATATATATGAAAATTACACTTTGTAGATAATTCTTTGCTATTTTGAGGAGGTACCAACTGTCCTTTACTTTACATCTAAGATTTCTATACAGCTATAAAAAATAAAATTCTGTCTCCTTCCATAAGACAGGGCTGCTGTCAGTCCTTTCTACATTTGATAACGTGTCTCTCCAGAACAAAACAATCAGCTCCCTATGAAAGGTCTGGGTTTCCTAATGGCAAAACTTGACTAAAGTATTAGTCCAATGTTTCCAAGTATTACCTAGTATTATCATCACCGTTGATAATCTAGTTACCACTACTTACTACAGTATATGACACAAGAATTTTGTGGCTTCTACCAGCATTCATAAAAATATGAGTGGGAAATTTAGAAACTTGAAATAAGGTTTAATCTCAGACTAATGATTTTTAATATTAAGTTTTGGCCTTGAGACTACAATATTGCCAAGAGCCATAACTTTCTAAGAGAAAGGATAAAGACTCTGTGTGGGGTCTGAGTTCTGGGGGAATAAAACAGCATCCCAAAATCCAAGAGTGACCCTGGTAGTTGGTAGGGAGATGATTAAACACTTCTCCATCCCCCTACCCATACCACTGCCCTACCTGTTAGCTGAATTAATGATTTGTAACTGCACAAAAAGAAGTGAAGTGGAAATGTGATACAAATGGTAGCTTGGCTGCTTTCTCTCCTCTGCACTGATGGAGAGGATACATAATGAAAATGGGTCAAGCCTAGTGGCCCAGGTCGAGCTGGGCTTGCAGGGCCAATGGACCTCCTAAGCTAAAATAAGTACTGTACGGGATGATAGTCATGCTGTCATTTATGCAAGTCAATCAAAAGCTTTAAAACTCCTTTGGATAATGAAGAGGGAATCCTGCAGTCAACAGTCCTGACTACTTACACATTTACCACCACCACCACCACCACCACCTCCACCTCCACCTCCACCACCACCACACACTCCTTGATTCCCTGTTTGCAACTATAAGGAGAGCTATGACTAAGAATATGATGAAGTCTCCCTAACCTTCAGAAGCACTGAAATCCAGACATACCCAGCTGGGCTACCCAGCAAACTCTAAGGAGGATTCAAACTCTACAATTCTTTTGGATGCAGGCAACCTGAACATCACCCTATTTGGTCCCATAAAGGGAAGGGATATTCAGATACAGCTAAAAAGGATTTGGGGCAGGTTTCCAGTGAGTAAAGAAATCAAATGCCTTTGGGTGGGGTTCTTTGGGTTAATTCAACTTGCTGTTATCATCTCTACCCCTTATATAAGAGGAGGAATTTGTCATATGCTTGTACTTTATGATAGTTTGAGTGAGAATGGTCCTACAGACTCCTATACTTGGTCCCCAGCTGGTGAAAGTTTGGAAGAACTGAGAAGTGCAGCCTTATTCGAAGAGGTATGTCACTGGGGGTGGGTTAAAACATTTCCAGTCTGTTCTCTCCACCACCTGTTTATGGATTCAGATATGACTGACCTCTCAGCTCCTCCATCCAACACCATGGACTCTAATCCTCTGAAACAGTAAGTACAGCTAAGTACGTTCTTTTATAATTTGCTTCAATCATGGTGTTTTGTCACAGCAACAGGAAAGTAATTAAGACCCTGCAAGAGAGGGTTTTTCTGATCAAGAGAGGGCATTTATAGACAAGTGCTAGTGCTCTCTCTCTCTCTCTCTCTCTCTCTCTCTCTCTGTGTGTGTGTGTGTGTGTGTGCGTGTGTGTGTGTGTGAGAGAGAGAGAGAGAGAGAGAGAGAGAGAGAGAGAATAGTGATTATCTTTATAATCATTTTACCAATTTCTGTAACTTTTGATTTTACTAACTGAGCTACAGGCAATGAGAAACAGCCTCCACTTGGACTCTCCCTACTTTATACAGTTAACATTAGATCTGTTTTTAAAAGTAGCTATTATGTGGAGAAAGAGGAACACTCCTCCACTGCTGGTGGAATTGCAGGCTGGTACAACCACTCTGGAAAGCAGTCTGGCAGTTCCTCAGAAAACTGGGCATGACACTCCCGGAGGATCCGGCTATACCACTCCTGGGCATATACCCAGAGACTTTACCTGCATGCAATAAGGACACATGCTCCACTATGTTCATAGCAGCCTTATTTATAATAGCCAGAAGCTGGAAAGAACCCAGATGTCCCTCAACGGAGGAATGGATTCAGAAGATGTGGTATATCTACACAATGGAATACTACTCTGCAATTAAAAACAATGAATTCACGAAATTCCTAGGCAAATGGTCAGAACTTGAAAATATCATCCTTAGTGTGGTAACCCAATCACAAAAGAACACACATGGTATGCAGTCACTGATAAGGGGATATTGACCCAGAATCTCGGAATACCCTAGACACAATCCGCATATCAATAGATTTCTAAAAAGATGGAAGGAGAGACCCCTGGTCCTGGAAAGACTGGATGTAGGGGAACGCCAGGACAGAGTAATGAGAGGGGGTTGAATGGAGAAAAGAGGGAGGGAAGGGGGCTTATGGGACTTTCGGGGAGGGAGGAAACGGGAAAGGGGAAGTGATTTGGAATGTAAATTTAAAAAAAAAAAAGTAGCTATTAGCTTGCTTCTGGACACCTGTGGCTATTGAATGCCTGGCTCATAGAGGCTTTCTGACTTTCTAGCCTGATATGATGATTTTAGGGTGCGTCAACCTCATATTCAATGACATACAATGGTGTAAGTCAATGGAAAGTGATGACTTGGATGCTCCGAGGAAGCAGAATTAAGCATTAAGTGCGAAGTGGCACCCTTGGCGAGAGGGAGATGACTTTATCCTCCCCTCTACCTCTGAAAGCAAGCTAACAGACTCCACTGAACCCACTGCTAAAAAGTCAAGTCTTATAAGCTGAACATCACAGGCATTATCACAAATCACTAATAATTACTTCAATTTAGCTTGTCTCCCTATAGCTAATCTTACTTCATGTTCAATCTGTCCCCTAAAAGTGAACAACAGGCCCAGCATGACCATGCACACCTGTAATCCCAAGACCACGCAGACCTAACCAAAATGAGCCAAATATGGGCCACATACTAAATAAAAGCCAAACTGGACTCTAGAGCCCTGCCTCAAAAACTTGAAAATTAGATTAAAAACAAAATAGTAATAATAAAAAAACCCAAAACCCTCCTTTTCCTAATTTCCAAACTGGAGATGGACTCTAAGGTCTCTTGCCTTGAATATAAATCCCCTAACACTAAGCCACACTCATTCTTTTGAAAAGACAATCTGAGTATTTCACTCACCCAACAAGGCGCTTTATAATGGTCTCCCCATTGCATTTGGTCAAAACTGTGTTACTATGATTCTTGCAGGAGGCCTTACACTTACTCCTCAGCATCTTTCCCAGTTCTCCTTTAAGCATGCACATTACTGACACACAGAACAAATATCAAGATTCTAATATGATCTCTTGCCATATTTCCATGCACTATTTATCTGCCTGGTTCATTTCCCAGGTCCTAACTTGGAAGGTAATACACACAGCAGGACAGTTCACCCTGATTCTCTAAGACTGGAAACCCACATAATGTATTAGTACTTAAGTCACTGTGCTTAAGCTGACAAAAACTAAAGTCAGCTGGGAAAAAGGGACCTCAACAGAGGAATTGCTTCTAATAGACGACCTGGCCTGTGGACATGTCTGTGGAGCGTTTTCTTGATTAACTACTATGTATGTGTAGGGGTGGAAGCTCACTGTAAGTAGTGCTCTCCAGGGGTAGGGTCCTGAGTTATATAGGAAGGGAAGCTAAACAAGGTACAGAAAGCAAGTCCTAGCAGAGTCCTTCTCTAACTAAGTCCCTGCTTTAGCTTCCACGGAAGGACAATAACTTGTGCCAAATACATTCTTCTCTGCTCCATGTTAGTTTTAGTCAGTGTTTAGTCAGGGGAATAGAAAAGAAAACCAGAACATTCACATTTTCTAGTTTTTCTATCTTCTAGGAGAAGGGACCACAATTGATTTTTTTCACTGTTAGACCAATTTGTACTCAATAACTACTTGGGTAAATTAATGGCCATTCACATATCAAGAATTATACCATATGTCAAAGAAAATAATTTATATCCAGCTTCTTGTGTTGTGTGAAGACATATAAAATACACCAATAACCATGTGTGGAGGCTACAATACCAAGACTAGGGAGGCTGAGACAAGGTTTCAAATTCAAGACCAACCTAAACTACACAATGAGGCCCTGTCTTTAAAAAGAAAGAAAAAAATTACAGTAATGTCACAGAGTTATAAGAAGACTGGCATTTCCATTTTACTGTTTTAGAAGTTTGTTAGAGATACAGTCTCATGTAACCAAGACTGGCCCTGAACTTGTTGTAATCTACCTCTACCTCTCAAGTGCTAGGATTATAGGTGTGATTTGGTACTCCCATTTTATAATCTCAGGACTCTCCTATTTCAAACTAGAAATTAAATGTCATGTTTTATGTCCACATATACTGTTTTTTAAATGACATAAAAGCACTACAATTTTACAATGAAAAGAATCTCTTAAGTTAAAAAAAAACTACAGATGTGTACTTCAAGGGACTAAAGCACATAGATCAATCGTAGAGCATATGCAAAAACTTGTGTAAGGCTCTGGTTTTAATCTCAATCAGGGAAAGGAGAAAGAGTGGCAGGTGACTGCTCAAGACCCAGTTAAATCTCAGACTCATTTCTATGAGTGCATTCAGCTCTCTAATACTAAGGCGAGAGAGGTGGCAAAGGTAATCCCAACTAATACCATGCAGAATGTCATAACTCTTTCCTTAGCAAATGATACCCAAAAATGCGTATTCTGACCTACATATAACTCAGTGTCATCTGAATTGTCTGAAAGCATGCCAACTCATGACCGGAAGAAGTTTCCCAAACACTGTTGTCAGTCCAAGGCTTAACATATGCCACATGATGCACTAAGCAAAATACACTAAGTAGAAATTATTGCAGAGTAGAAAAGAATGCAAATGTTCAGAGCTTCAGGATCCCATACAATATATGCTACCATATATACTACTGAATCTTTCCCCTGAGGAGTATGTACTTCATCAAAACAGCTACAAAAATGGTTTTGCATCATGTCTTCTAGCTAGAAAAAAAGACCCCAAGAGTATATTTTTACAAACCTGCCTTTCTCACCCCATGACTGTTATTATTCAGATGTGAAGATATAAGAAATAAGTACATATATTCGGTATGTGTATGTTTGTATGTTTATTTATACAGAGAGTACAAAAACCATAAGAATGATTTCCTTGTGTGAAGAGTTTTACAAATGGCACTAATTAGTGGAACAGGGAGGAAGTTGTTACTGGTGAGCAAGAATGTATGCACTCCAAGGAGATGACAGGACAACCAAACATCTCTGTGGTGCCTGAAAAGACTTCAAACTAATACCTTGAAATAAAAATGTATTTAAAGACCATGAGTCAAAAAGGTATTCCACCTAGAAGCCACCTGAACAAATAGCCAAAGCTCTTTGAGACTTAGTTTCCTAATGTTGATCAAGAATGAATTAGAAGTTAACCTATGTCTTCCAGGGCTGTCATCAAGCTAATTTAGTGGGTGTAAGGGTATAAGGCAGCTGCTCAACATTGCAGCCTAGCACCTGACTCCTCATCTATCAGACAGCAGTATAAGTATTTGTCTAACAAGACTGTTTTAAAACTGAACCATGTCTTAAAATAATGCCTTGGCCTAAAGAAACCTAGTACAAGTGTTAGATAACATAAAAGCATGACTGTCCAAAACTGAGTTACCACTGTACTGTTGGATTATGCCATCTTTGTTATGTGAAAAAAAAATCTTTGAATAAATTAATCTACTTTAGTAAACAAATATAGGAGAGTTACCATAACCAAAACACTTTATGCTAACTCTTAGAAAACAAACAAAATGCATGAGAAATGCTCTAAATTGACTACTGTTCATGAATGCTGGCAAGATATATGTATTTGCCATAAACAAATCCAGTCTATAAATTAGAACATAACACAAATGGTATGTCTATTCTTCTTTGTCCCCTAAAGATCTCAAAATAACTTAAGAATGCAACATAGAAAATTCAAAATATTTAGTATACTTGAGAATCTGCAGCTCAGAGCAAAAAACATCTTTCTCTAAAACTTTTGCCACATAGTTACAATGGTTCCAAAGTGCTGTTACAGTCTAGAATGCCCAAAATATTAACAATTCATACACTAGACACCAGGCAGAAACTGCTAAGCTGTGCTAGAAAAGAATAACCAAAAATAATAGACAGAATATAAACACCAACACAAGTGTTTTCAAATAATATAGTCTTTGCTTTCCTAAACAAGGAAAGAGAAAATTACCAGCTCCAACAACGGAAGCATCAATACTTAGTACGAATGATAATCCAGGCTTTTCCCTAAGGAGACTAGGAGTAATATGAAACAACATCACTCTGTACTTCTCCATCAATTACTGTTTACTAAGTGAAGATAAATGGTTACTTCAAATGCAAGTCAAACAGTCTTGAACATGGCACAATTCCACATGCACTATTTTTAACCTATTTTCAGAAAGCTCAGAGAAATGAATTTTTAAACTCCATTAAATATCACTTATACCATGTAAGAAATCAACTGCCTTCACTCTTTGCTGGGACAACCAGCAAATATAAGGCAACTTATTAACCTAGCTCCCCTTAATCAAATGGTCTCTTTCTTAGTGAAGAAAAAAAGTATACTCTGCTCAGTTACACTTAACACTATAGAACCACCAGCATTTTACAAGGCAAGACTTTCCTCCAAGGCAGCCACATAACTACTGATGTTATAAGGGATTTTCTAAGTCATCCAGCAAAACCACTCTGAAAAAAATAAATAAATAAAAGAATGAGAAATCTTATTGCTGGGGCAGGGTGACATAGTGGAAGAAGAAAACAGAGAATCAACTCCACAGAATCACATACACACTCCTGCACTTTCACACACAAACACAAATCAATTAATTTTTTTAAAAAAGAGAAATCTGTAAAGTGGCTATTCAAAACCTAAAGTGGGGGGAGGGGGGCAGACTCCTAACTCAAGGGGGGGGGGGAACTTGCTGCTCAGAAAGAGTATTAGAAAATGTGGCCATTACAGGGTGGCATGGCTGCAGTGGCATGTGGCATGTGTGCTCTGAAATGAACTAGAGTTCACCATAACAGATCATGAAAGTCACAGTGCGGAAAGTGCTGTTAGTCCATTTTATAGATGCTGATTAGGCAGTTTCAGTTAAACTTTACAACAGACTATCAAATACGCTCCAACTACTGTCATTCTCAGCACTAAGCTTCCGTTTCCATTATTAAACACAATTAAAGAATTAAAAGGATCTGTGTTTTTTCCTTGGGATATACTAATCTAAAATTATGTGCAATAAGAGGCCAGACACACAAGTGACAGGAGTTCCTGCTACAGGAACATCAGTATACCACACTGTAAGCCTCAAAGAACTCAAAATTGATTGACACACATTTCTCATGCAGCAGGGTTCAAAGGTGTCAAACTTAATATATTTCAGGAGAAGGTAGAACGTGTCAGCGAATCAGAAAACTCTGCTTTGTCCAGAATGGCATTTTGTGGTTCTGCAAGGGTCCAGGCATCCCAGCAGTATTTGGAACAGAAGGGGATACAGGAGTGACTGTGAAGTGTTGTCAGAGACAAGAAAAAGTCTAACAGTACGAACGGGTGATGCTGCAAAGCGGGCATGGGATCACAGGAAAGAACACTTTTTGACTCATTTTATGCTCAAGAGAAAAATTAATGTACCAAATACGAGGGAGGCGGTGTGGTCCAAAGAAGCCTCGAGATTACACACACACACATCCCGATGGCCACTCTCACGAGACTCTGACATAGATTTGGGTTAAGTATAGTAAAAAAGCTGTGTGTGTGTGTGTGTGTGTGTGTGTGTGTGTGTGTGTGCGCAAGCACACTAAGACCACACCCTAGGACTGAGCATCTGGACTTTAAACGCGGGGAATTAAAAGTTGAAAGGTCTGGCCTCACAGGGGAAAGACGCATCACGGGAGCACAGACACACAAACGCTCCGCGGGCGCAGGGCGTCCCGGCAAAGCGTAGCGTGGTTCGAGGAAAGGAGGGGTGAGGGCCCCGGGAGAGCTGGTCCGGGAAGCAGGGGCGCCGGGGTGCAGCGGAGCTCGGGGACAGGAAGGCAGGCAAGGAGGCAGGGGAGCCGAGAAGCGCCCGGCGCGGGGCTGCCGGTCCCGCACGCGCCGCGGCCCGGGCGGAAGAGCGGACGCCGAGAATGAATGGGCGGAGGCCGGGCCCAGGCAGGGCCGGGAGCGCGCAGGGCGGCCGCGCGGCCCGCCGCGGCACAAGGGGCGTGAGGAGACGACCGGCCGGTCACTCACCCGCCGCGAGCTCCGACACTCGGCCGCGCTTCTCTCAGCCGCCGGCGGCTCGTCACGGCGCTAGGGGGAGCCCCGGGCCCGGAGCGGGCGGCGGCGGCCGGACCGGGAGCCCCTCCGCACCTGCCCCTCTGGCGGAGCCGCGAAGAGCCAGGCGACGGCGGCGACGGCGGCTCGGAGTGGGGAGGGCAAGAGACCCGGATGTACAGGGTAACGGCGGAGGGGGGAGGGGGAGTGCCAGGAAGTGAGGGCGCCGCGGACCTGTCCGGCCGTGCGCATGCGCGGCACGACCGCCGCGCAAGGTAAAGCCTCGAGCGTCCTCTCCGCCCTCTTCTCCCGCCCCTCGGGGAAGGGGCGGGGCGCGGCCGGAGACAGGTGGTCGGGCGCGCCCCACGGAAGGCTGGGGGCGCGGCCGCCCCGCACGAGACCACGCCCTCCCTTAAAGGGGCAGCGCCGTCGCGGGAGGCAGCGTCCCTCGAGTTGCGAGGGTCTGACCGTGGCGGTGAACAAGTACGGATCAACAAGCTCAGAAAGAGACTAAGGCTCTGAGCTAAATCCGGGAGACGCCGCATTCCATCATCCCAGCATCCCGCACCTGGAGAGGCCTGGCTCCCGCAGCAAGCCTTTCCCCTCGGGCCTGGAACTGAGCCTCTTTCCAGCTTCCAGAGGCAGCTCCCGGCGCTAGGCGGACTCCCCAGGGCTCGGGGAGAAGCACCGTTATCACCGGCGATGCTATCGCAGAGACGCCCTTGGGAGGTGTTAAATGATCAGTCTGGGAACAGAAATGAGACTCCTCTTGATAACGTGGCTTACCACACACCATCTTTTAGATAAATCAGACCCTTGTTTTGGGGTCCACGACTCGACAGAAACGCCCGAGTGGGCTGCGATTCTGATGTGATGTAGGGCGACGCCACTTAATTACTTCTCTAATCCCACTGTCACTCTTGGAAAATAAATGCTCCCTTCCCATCTGTACACACAAAAAAGGGCTCATCTAGCTCATTCGAATCCTGCTGTAAAACTCAGAGCATCAGCACTGAAATATGTTTAGCACAGTTACCTCTCCCACGACTATATTTAGTTTTCTGAGCACAGCACTAAGATGGAAGTAAAGGGTTTTGAGCATTTTGGGGTTAAGACCCCAACTAAAAAATCCCATGAAAGTATGGACTTTCTTTTTTCTCCTTCGGAGGATGGATAAACAAAAATCTGCATATGATTTTTCCCAACTCATGAACTTAGGGACAGTTCGAAACCCTAATCACAAGCCTACCCCTTTACTCCCCAGCATCGATCATTTGAGAACCGCCAGCCTTGATACATGTAGCCAGTTAACTCAATCTGGTGTTTTCTCCTGTAGTAAGCCTTTGTCTCGGTCAGCCTGTCTGTCTCTTCAATTTCATGAAGACAAAATGTTATGCAATACAGCCAGGAGAGCCTGGGGTAGCATACATTAAGGGCAAGAATAGGACACCTCAGATCTTTATCCTTCAGGAGGCTTTGGATTCAACACTATATCGGGTTTTCATCATTTCCTATTAAACTCAATGATAAAACTATCATCACCATCCAATAAGGCTTGGTCCGCTTACCTGACACACACTGGCATTCACTGGCCCATGAATATAACACCATGGATCTGACTGGTCCCTCACACAACGGGTCAAAGCAACCACACAACAACTGCAGAAATCTCTCCCATGAACATCCAGTTTAGCTGGAACCCCTCCACCCATCAGGCAACTGTCAGCTTCTTGTCTGAGGGACCTCAGATTTCACAGTGCAATCTTCTTCCACTGGCCTTAATGCTATCTGTAGGAATCAAAAGTGGACATTGGCCTGAGGCGCTTATACTCTGAAAAGAGTTGACTGGTGACTGAGAACAATAGGCCAAGCCCTGTCGAGAGCACAGAATTTCCCCACAGGACCCATTTCTGGACATAGCGAGAAACACAAGCAAAGCGCCACCATTGCCCATTTGCAGAAAGCTGGCTCGGGAAACAAGCCCCCTACAGGAAAGGCTAAACTTATTCTTCCACAGTTCTTTCTCCATCCTTCTGCCTAACCACGATCACATTTCATTCAGCTGAGGCCAAAGGTTTAGGAGTTTTAGATTACAAAAGCGAGCAAAAGCTCACCAAGAAGACGTTTGTGAAAGAGGATTGGCCAGTCAGAGATGCCACGGTCACGGCAGCTACCTCAGATCTCTGGAATCCTCACACTGCTTGCACGGTGCCAAGCATTGTACTCAGCCTTTGACTTGCATTTCCTTCTTTGCTTTTCATAGACACCCCATCTGGTACTGTTTTCATGTCCCGCTTTGTAAATGAGGAATGCGGGGTTCAGTATGTGACAGTTCCAGGATTCGAACGCAATCTGTCAGCTCCAAGACCTGTCTGCGTCTCCACATATATATACTACACTCTGTCTGCATTCTTGAATTTCAAAGCACAACGATGATGACAGAACTGGAGAGATGCTCAGTTAACACTTAACTCTTCTTACAGAGGATGTGAGTGTGCGTGCATGTATATCAGTTTCCATCCCTCACATCAGGCCACTCACAACTGCCTGTCATTTTCCACTCCTCAGGAATCTGATGCTCTCAGGCCTACACAGGCATCAGCATACACATGGTTACACATATGTGCATACACACATACACACACACACAAATGAAAATGCATAAATCTTTTTAATGTTAAGTAAACTGTTCTGTTTAATCAACATTGTGTACTATCCCCTCTCTTATAGCCCAGGAATCATGGGAGATAGAGAACACATGGTCCCTCTCTGAGGTCTCTGGAGGATTCCATGAGCGAGCGAGAGCTTGAAGCAGAGAATGTTGGGATGTATGACGTAAGAAGGAGCCATTTCTACTTGGAACAGCTCTGAAGGTTTTGCCAGAGCCGGGACCTTTGGAGTTGGTCCTGAGGAATTGAGGAAAAGACAAGAAAAGCGTGCAGCGAGGGAGCAAGAGAAGTCTGAGAGATATCTGGGCTAGGAGAGAAGGACAATAAGAAGCCAAAGCCACGGCAAATCTTAATGCACTGACAGGAAAAGATACTTGTAACCAAGAGAGAAAGAGTCTGATATATTTCCTATCAAGACCACTTGGAACGCGATGTCCAAAGGGACCCACTGTGGGAGACAATAGAGGCCAGCAGGCCAGCAGAGAGGCTCCGGAGGGGTCCAAGATGACAACAGTCTGGAGCTGTGGGGGGTGGCTTAGTTGTGGAACACTTGGCTGGCATGTTCAAGGTCCTGTAGATATCACTCCCGAGCCAAGGAAAGAATAAATGCTAAAATTAAGACATGTCGTCATGTGTTCTCCTTGGTTTATGACTGATTGAAACTGGGGTCAAAGAAAACAGGAGCTGTACGGACAGCAACCAAAGGGTTCTTAGCTGAGGACAGTACTACATGGATGGCGTCAACATCAGGCCCCAATTACCTTGACCCGGTTTCCATGCCTCTTCTCCAACCATCACCCATGCAGGCACACACCGCTTTAACTGCTATCTTGAGAGGAGCATAACCATTTCCCAAGCCTTTCTCCTTTCCCCACAGATGCACTCAGCATTTAACAGCTACAGAGTATTTCATCATCACACTGCAATAGTTCAGTTCCCTTCCACTGCTATGTCCGTATCCAATATGCCAGCTGACCCTAGACCTGCTCACAATGGGCATTTTTTGGAAGGGTGGAGAGAAGCCAGGAGAAAGAGCCTTTAGGTAAAGGGTTTTGAAAAAGTGTGGCCTCGGGGCCAGCAGACTACAACACTCCCTAGGAAGAAGAGGTTTGTGCAACTGAATTATATGTAAACGCTGCACAACTCTAGGGGAAAAAAAAACTTCCTGATGTCTAATTCCCTACAGAAGCTGCTGTTAATGTCCTCATCCCTTCAAGTTTCTCTCTTTTTTCTTTTCTTCCTTCCTTCCTCCTTCTCTCTCTCTCTCTCTCTCTCTCTCTCTCTCTCTCTCTCTTTTTCTTTCTCCCCACATACATTCTTGGGAGGCACAGGGGAATAGCAGAGCCAAAGCTACTTCAAACCTCTGGATTGTGCAGCAATCCCTGGTCAGGCTCAATACCTGCTCCGGGACTTACCCAAATCCAACCTCTTGCAGTGTCAGTTTCTCCAACAATGTCTAACAGTCTCCTTTCCTTCCTGACAACTTCCTGATTCCTACCACTGCACCCTGCATTTCCAGGCAAGCCCGAGGACAAGGGAGCACATACCAGAATGCTGAGTCTAAGTGTACCAGGGAACGAGGGCCATTCATTCAGTATCTCCAACCTCCCATTTCCTACCTGGCCAATGGGGACAAGAATCTACTGTATAGGAAGACACTTTCTGACCCCAAAGAGTTGTCCTTATTAACTGCGACTGCTGTGGCAGCCATCTCGGCTTTTGTTGTTCCGCTTTTTGAGAATGAACTATGACCACATAAGTTCCCTCGATTATAATTGCTGGGGTCAAAGAATCTAAACACATTTATGGTCTTTAAGCTACATTATCCAGTTTCCTTACAGCCCAGCTGACATGCACACTCAGGATGTGTAGCCATAAGGAGAGCAACTGTGCTGGCCTTCCCACCTCTCTGACAGTCAGGGATTAGGCTCATCGTCCCACACGGTACTTACTCTTGTGCAGCACTGGCTAACAGCAGAGCCAAAGTCACCTCAACATTCTGGAGGCAGCCAGGTCAGATTCAAAACCTGCTCTATAACTTCTCCCTTCCTCCTCCCAGGACAAGTAAACAGGGAATCTTCAAGGCCAGAGGCTCCTTCCAACCATCTCCTCCACAGCCCGGGCTTCCAAGCAAAGACTCCACAGTCCCCCAGTGCATGAGGAGCCAATGAATATTTGATGAGAGCAGACAGTGAGGCCTGGGATAGGGCAGGAAGCTCGTTTCACGCTGGAAGAAGACATCAGAATGGCCATTTCAAAAGAACCAAAGACAAAGTCACCCTATCCAACCCAAGACCTTCCTGCTATTTAACCATAGTTAACCAGCCCCCTGAAGCCCATGACGTCCTCCTGACCAAGCTCCCCTTAAGTTAAAAGGTCTGCATATGAGTCCCAGTCACATTTCCAAATGGAACACATTTCTCACAGATGAGGCATTGAAGGCTCTTTTTCCAGCCCTCTTAGTGAACTACATCAAGGAAAAAGGACCCCACTGTCCTGCATCAGCTGTGACATCTCAGAACCGCACATCCACATTCTCTGCTCATGGCTGTGTCTCAGCTCTTGGCTGCAAAGATTCTTGCCAGACTCCTTCCCTAAAGATGAACACCTACTTTCCTTCATTCACCTTCAGAGCACTTAACTTTCATAAACTGTCATTTTTAATGCTTTTTAGCTTAAAAGAGGAAGAAAAGAAGAGGAGGAGGAGAAGGAGGAGGAACAGGAAGAGTAAGTAGGCTCTACCACACTAGCACTACTATGAGCACTGCACTCCCTGCTACAACACCCAACTTCTAGAAGACTCCCCACACATATAAGGCATGATTGAGCAGAGGGCCGGGCAGTAACTAAGATGCTGTGGACCTCTATACCATTTTTTTTCTCACTTTGAGTAATATGTTGACTGAAGCAAAAATTTGAAAATACATATGAGCAAAGAGAAAAATATATAAATACTCATGATCCAACCACCCACAACATATGTATACCCTTCCAAATGTTATTATGTATCTATATAAAGATAGTATATTTTTGTAAGAATGGCTCATATTTGATTACTAATCTGCTGTGTTCTACCGCAGAGCATATCTTAGCTACCCCTCCTCAATGAGCGTACTAAAGTTACACCACTGTTAGAGGCTATATAATAACCATATAGACACAGCACGAAATAAGTAAGCAGTTGAGTGTGAGGTGAGGTAACAGAGGGCTTTCTTCAAAGTCAAGGAAAGCAAAGGCCTTATCCCTGCACCCGCCTTGGACGGGTTGTCCACTTTCTCCCCATGTTTGTATCGCTTCGGGGCTGTATTTCCGCACAGCGACCTCCCGACCGCCCATTCACCACCCGGAGCTATTAGCAGCCCCATCACCCAAAGAAGCAAACTGGAACTGCAAAGGCTGAAATCTGAGGGGATGACGGCTCAGAGTTCGGCATGGGCATCTGCAGCTGAGACTGCGGACAGGCATGGCAAGCACGGTTTGGGGCCAAGATCTCAGTTGGAAAAAGAAGGAACGATCTTCTGTATACACTGTCCTTACCCCCTCTAAGCCTATCCCAAGGCAAAGCTTTTCCCATGAGGGGTGGGCTGGCGCGGGAGCTGCTGATGCGGCACGCAGTCTGAAATCCAGAGCCCACTGCTCTATCTGCAGACTTGGTGGCTGCCGGAAAATTCTAGAGGCACGCTCAGGATGCGCGGCCCTTTGCCACAAACACGTCTTTCAACCCAGGGTGCGATCCAGCAACAAGGACTGCTCACTGGGCCTTTAGCGTGCCCTTCGTAAGCAAGGACACAGGCTTGGGGTGGTGTCACCTTTAGGAGGGGATGAGATGACATGAGATCTGGGACAGCACCAGAGCAATGGGAAAGGAAGGTGTCTGGGTGGGCCGTTCATTTCCGAGCCTCACGCCACTGTCACTCCATCCCTAATCTCTGCTGTTACATCCTCGCACCTTCATAATGCACCCTCCTAAGCTCTGGACTGGTGAGAAAGTTCGGAGGGAAAGAGCAACAACTTTGACAACCTGAGTTCAATTCCTGGGACTCCCACGGCGGAAAGAGAGACCCGAGTCCTCAAAAGTGGTCCTCTGACCTCCACACACACTATGTTGTACTTACGTGCGTGCACACACACAATATAAACAAATAAAAATAAAGCATAGCATTCCCTGTAAACAAAGAAAATCCCTTGCTGTAGCCAAGGCTACCCAACAAACACACACACACACACGAGGGGGGGGGGGACCGCTGCCACCTGATCCTGCTGCCGTACACAGAACGACTGGTGACTGGCGCCTTTTCACACTCCGGCCTTCCAGCACCATCCTGAGGATTCTCCTTCCGCTCGGTTTCAGAAACTCAGGACCAAAGAGTTCATCAATCTGCAGGAAGGTCCGCCTTCCTCACTTTCTCCTTTCCTTTCAGCTAGAAGTAGCTAGATCCCGGGCTCCACTTCTAAGCTAACTTTCACCCTAATAATAACCACTGTGCTATTGTGATGACTGGGCAGCAAAATAACAAGAGCGAAGTGGAGTGTCAATATTCAAAGCTGCCTTCCGGCCTTTGCGAAAAGAACAGCAGCTGCACACAGAACCCAGCAGAGCTTAAATGTCTGTGACTCCCTCCTCAGAGAAGGAGCTACCCACGCTGCAGGCAGGCGCTACTAGCTCACGGGCTGGGGTCTCCCACTGAAAATAAGAAAACTGCATGTTGAGCAGTATGGTCCAGCGCTGCCCCCCGACTGGCTGCACTGTGTCGAGCCATCTCGGGCTCCGGCTGCCATGAGATGGTCCTCACCACCCTGGACTGTGTCTTCAGCCTGAGAGCCAGAACAAACCCTTCCTCCTTGGCCAGGTATTTTGTCAAAGGCAAAGAGGAACTAAAACCGACGGTTTCTGACATTCCTGTGTTCCTGTTCAGACTGGGAAGGTTGTCGACACAGGCTCCGAGTCAGTCAGGCCTCGATGTTTTGCTCACCCGAGAAGAGAGGGACGTGCAGACACTTGCTACCAGGGACACAGCCCAGCACCTGGCAAATGGAAGGACTCCGTCAACATTGGCCTTTCCTTCTTGGTTCATTCTTGGTGGGAGGACTATTTTCACTCAGGTGGTGCCGGTAGAAAGTGCTCATTGCAGGATTATTTACAGAAATAAAAATAAACTTCTGGGGGAAAGTGGCGCAATAGGGTTCTAAGAGAAACTTCAGAACGAATGAAAGCTATCTTAACTACCAGGTCTCCAGCAAGTCATTTCTTTTCCTTGAAAATGTTTGCTCATCTCTGAGTAAAGGGTTTGTCCTCCGTGACTCACGCATTCTCTGAACAGTCATAGTCCTGACACTCCAATTACACTACAGTGCGCTGATGGCAAAGATCATATATGGTTACGAAGTCCGCGGTAACATGAGAAGATACTCTGTGATTCTTCTTCAGACATAACTGTTTTCTCCACACCTTGATACCTCCTGAGAAAGCACACAGGGTCTACCGGCTCTCTCCAAGAACTAGACCTAGATCTATAACGCCTGCTGTGTTCTGGTTTGCCCCATAAAACAATGGACATAGTAGGAGTTCATTTGCTGATTTAAAATTTCTGAGTATCGGGGCTGGAGAGACAGCTCAGTGGTTAAGGGCGGCTCACTGCTCTTGCAGAAGATCCCGGTTAAGTTCTTGTCATCCACATAGAGGATTTCAACTAGTCATAACTTTAGTTCCAAGAGATTCACTGCCTCCTCCTTCTGACCTCTACGGCACATATGTAGTACATGTACATACACGCAGGCAAGACACTCACATACATAAAATATCTTTTTTTTTTAATTTTTTCAATTTTAAAAAAAAGCTTTATGGTACTGGGAGGTGGGAAAGTAGCTTCCTTATTGAAGTGTTTGCCTAGCACTTATGAAGCCTTGGTTTCAATCCCCAGTACCACATAAACTGGGTATGGTGATGAACGCTAATCTAATCCTAGCACTTAGGAGGTAGAGACAGGAAGAGTATCAGAAGCTCAAGGTCATCCTAGCTATTATAAACTGAGTCCAAAGCCAACCTGAATTACCTGAGACCTTAACTCAAAACAAAAAACAAAACGTATGACTATTAAGTGAAAAGAATAAAGTCCTGAATCGCACATATCATAGGATATGATTTGATATACAATATGATATATTGTATATGCAATATCTATCCTGATCTGTGGGGAAATTGTGGGAGGAAGGACCAGAGAAGTTAAGATTCTGTGATAACAGGGTGGGAGTAGGGATGAATCCTTTAATGTCTTGAAAGGCCTATAGTTCCAAGGATGGCAACTGGAATGGGAGGGCTGCAAGCAGGACAAACACAGACACGGCCAAGGGCTACAGAAAGAACGGGAAGGAAGCACACGGCAGGAGAGTCAGCAACACAGAGAAGACTCGAGGCTGGATATCTATTAATGGAAGCAGGATCACAGGGGAAGAAAGAAAAGTGGGCAATATGACACCACTGAAGAAAAGCCCACTTACCTGAAAGTTTTAATTACAAGTTACTATCTATTAAACCATTCCCGGATGCACACCGGCCCTCCCCCACCCTCATTAATTGCCTCGGTCAGTTGAAGCTTCGGTGACTCTATGCACAAACAAGCACCTGGGGCTGTCACATGCTACTGTTCCGAGTCCCTACGTGCTTTGTGACCTACTGCTGTGGTTGTGATTGATTAGAGTCTCTCACTGATGGGCTGCAGATATTTCTTTAAACATGTAGCCAACACATTCCAGCCGGTGCCACACACTGCTAGTGGGACACCCAGAGCTACATGAAGTCCCCTTCCCTTCCAGGGATGAAAGATAACACTGTCTTACTCCAGTACTGGGCCTTGCAACTGACAAATGATAAAGATAAAACATCCTGTCAACTTAAAAAGTGGGGATTGTTCCTGCAGTTTCAAGAATTCAGGGGAGGAAGGAGATGTCCCAAGAAGGCCTTGTCCTAAGATTCCTTAAGTCACAGCCAAGCTGTCTGTCAGCTGAACCTTGATGCTCCCTCTGGTGCCCCCTGGCACTGAGGACCGCATGCCGCCTTTAGCACCTCCAGCCCCCACCTGCCTGCCTGGGCTCTTGGCCGCATCCGGCAATCGGCAATCCCCACGTTGAGCAAACCAGGTCAGATCCCTTATGTGCATGCTCTCAAAGCCTGGCTGCTTGTTCACAGCCTTTTCCCACTGTGATGGTACGACGGTGTCTTGAACGCTGGGAGCTTCCTGTAGGCATAGGCCATCCTCTCTTGCTAACCTGGTACTCCGGAGCTAGCGCTGACTCTGGTATAATCTCTGACAAAAAGCCTGTACCTGGCACACAGCTACAGCCAGCTAGTCAGGGGCTTATGTGCCCGACAGTGCTGACTTAGCCAGTCCGGGGGCTAATGTCACCCCAGCCCTACCGCTGAGAGCTCATTTAAGTGCCGTGGAGGAAGTTGAATTGCACTCACAAGTAGCCTAAATGATTAAGTCATTAGCTATAGACACTGGTATGTGAAATTCATAACTGTAAACAGCATAACAGGATAACTCACTCATACACGAGCTAAAAGTCTGAATGAACTTAGCTTCTCACAGTTACTTTTTCAAGTTAGAGATACTGCATAAGGTGGGGAGGGATATCAATATGGTCTATGTCACAAAGAAACGCAATTGGTTTAGCCAGGTCCCTCTCTAAAACTGGTACAGGTTTCCTGTTAGAGCACAGACACCAAGAGACTGCACCCCTTTCTCAGCTGCAAAGGAGGAGAACAAAACCTTTAGCCTAAGCCCTAGGCTTGCCTTGACCCATGAATTCAGAGAAAAGTCTGTAGTCTCCATTTCTATGCTTAACATTTTCATGTCACAGGTCGCTAGTTTTGTGTGTGTCCATGTCTTAGTTTCCTTTCCTGTTGCTGTGATAAAACGCGCTGACAAAACAAACTTGGGGGGAGGGGTAAAATGGGTTTGTTTCAGCTCATAGTTCCAGGTTACCCTCCATCAAGCAGGGAAGTCAAAGCTGCAGGAACTTGAGAGGAATGGTCACATTACATCCACAGGAAAGATCAGAGAAATAAGGTAATGCACGCATGCCTGGGCTAAGCTGGCTTTTTCCACTCTAACAAAATTCAGGATTTTCTGCCTAGGGAGTGAGGGGGTCCTGTCTAGGGAGTGGGGGACCCTGCCTAAGGAGTGGTGCCGCTCACAGCGGGTGGGTTTTCCCTCCTTAGTTAATGAAGTCAAGATAATCATCTGCACACATGCCCATAAGCCAGCTTGACCTAAACAATCTAGACAACACTGAGACTCTAACCAGGTGATTTTAGAATGTATCAAGCTGACAAAACTAACGCCTGCAGCCGGCTGGGATTCCAATGAACTACCTAATTTTTGAAGGCAAGAACTTTGAAAATCATCTTTAATATTTTACATTTTAAAAAACCGAGGACCCAGGGTGACAAGAAACTTGTCTACTTGCTATAAGGAGTGCAATCCAAATCACCCACTCCACCAGACCTGGGATCTAGGCCGCGGAGCTCACAGACGCTCATGTCTACACTGCCAGAGAACAACCGGGTTCATGATCAAAGCTCACTCTGACTCCCTGAGGCACAAACAAGAGTCCTGCTTTGTTTTTGTTTTTTTTAATAATTACTAATAAGCAACGCGTAACCCTTGGTTTGGTATCTGGTATGATTTTCCAGGACAAATGGGAGGAGGGCCCATGAAATCATTTTTATCTAGGCCTTCATCACACAAATGCCTTCCAACATTGAAATACAAAAAAAGTAAGTCCGGAGAGGTGTTTGTTGTTTGATGAAAACCACAAGGAGAGAGGCCCCTTTGGTGGACTTTTCCAGTGCCCACAGTGGTGGGGACCGCTGTCGTGCCTGCTGTTGGTCGGAGCTAGCTGTTAGCGCCGGTTCTCCCACTCCCAGGACCACCTTCCCCAGCGTTCTCCCTGGGCTCCGCAGACCGTCAAGGCTTCAGTCAGAACTCTGTGCACACTGGACAAGCATGGGTCCTTCTTTCCCTTTCTGGTAACCCGCAGACCTGTTTATGCCTCCCCATCCCTCCGGAAGGCATCAAACATACTAGCCACGGTATGAGGTTTACAGAGCACCAAGACATGCACTGAGAAAAGTGCTACAAAAATACAAGACAGGGTTTTATTAATTGACTTAATCTGGTTTCTTGAGACATACACAGTGGTTTCCATGAACGAATCAAGCAGGCTAAGATTAATAGCCTGGTTTACTGTGCTCTTTTCTCCTCCCAAGCCGCAAGTCAAAATAAACTCATCCTCAATGCACAACTTTGCAAAATATGGTCTTGAATATTGACTCCTCAATCCAATGTGGTTATTAAAAGGATGGCTGTATCCACCAGGATGTGGACAGGTTATGCTGTGGTAACCACAACAGAAACCTCAACCTCAGACTTGAGATGACCACAGTGGTCTCTCAGGGGTGAAGGAGATGAGCGCGGCAGCCTCCTCTGTGGCCTTTACCTGCCAATCAGTCAACTCCTCAGACATCAGTGAGAAGATAGGGCCCCTCCTTTCTTCTCCAGCCTCACACTGAGAACACAGGGAGGACTAGTGGGAACATCTGTAAAAGTTCAGCAGATGGCCTGGCCTAGAGATGTCAGCCAGTAAATGGCCATTACCATTGCCACTGTGACAATCCCCATTCCATAGAGAATAATTCCCAGACCGTAACCATGGTTTAGTCATCACACAGCCCTGCTGCAGAACCTGTCAGCGACTGCAATCAGCTGAAGCTCTAACGACTACTGACTCTGGCTGGAGAGATGGCTCAGTGAGTAAAGCGCTTGCCGTACAAGGATGAGTACCAGAGTTCAAGCCTCAGCACCAACCTTAAAAAGAAATCTGGCGTGGTGTGCGTGCTGGTAATCTCAGCAACAAAGAGACAGAGACAGATCTCTATGGCTCAACCTGGCAGCCCAGCTTAGTTGGCAAGTTCTAAGCCAGGTAAGAGACTCTGCCTTAAAATCAAGGAGGACAACATCTGGAGAGGGCTAACACCCAAGGTCAATCTTTACAGGTACACACACACACACACACACACACACACAGAGAGAGAGAGAGAGAGAGAGAGAGAGAGAGAGAGAGAGAGAGAGAGAGAGAGAGAGAGAGAGAGACTAAGAGACACAGAGAATGCTTATTCCCAAAGTGTGTAAATTAAACCAGCTACTACTACATTGTCTTTTCATCTTTGAATTTAAAAAGCTCTGTGGGTAATTCTACTCTGCAGACAAGTCTGGAAACCAAGGTCACAGAGGCAGCAAGATTTCTACGCACATACAGATACACACATACACATAGAACTTGGCCATCAACCCCATTCTCTAGGAGCTGTAATTATAACAAAGTAAAGTCAGGTTCTGCTGTGGTGAGTCAATCTGAATGACACCTAATGACAGCCACCAAGGTTGGTCCCTAGCTAGGGTCAACAAGTCTCAAGGACCTTGTTGAAGGATAAACTGTCTACCTGACATTTAACCCTAAGCCTAACCACAGGCGTCTCATGCCCTGTTTTACTTCACACCTTTTCTAGGTCCTGCTGAACCATCCCGCCACGGTCAGGGTCATCAGAAGTGTAAAATTACACAGATGAGAACAGATGGGAGAGAATTCAAGGAGGAGAGGAGGCCCACCAATGGCTGTTTATTAGGAATGGAGTCTGCGCTTTGAATTTCTCTTTGTCCGTGACCCACAACAGTAGGCAGAGAACGTAAGGGAAACACAGGTAGGTAAAGCACCATTCAGTGATAATCCGGAAGTGGTGAAACAGACTCGAGACCTCAAAAAAAAGGAGGGCAGCACCTAGGTTACTGTTGGAATTTCTGTCAGCTTAGCACCAACTCCAACATACCTGACAAGAAGGAATCTCCGCTGAGAAACTGTTTCATTCAGACGGGCCTATACCAGAGGTTCTCAACCTGTGCAACGTGACCCCTCTGGGAGTCTAATGAGCTTTTCACAGGGGTCGCATAGTTATCAGATATTTACATTACGATTCATAAAAGTAGCAAAATTACAGATATGAAGTAGCAACAAAAATAATTTTATGGTTGGGGTTCAGCACAACCTGAGGAACTGTATTAAAGGGTCGCTGGCCTGTGGGTATGTCTATGAAGTATTCTCTTAATTGTTAGTCAACGGAGGAAGGCCCAGCCCACAAAGAGCCCTATCACCCACCGGCAGGCAGGCCTGGGCTGTCTTAAGAAAGCATACCTGAGCAGCCCAGAGAAGTAGCCAGTAACCAAGATTCTTCCAGAGTCTCCTCTTCATTCAGTTCCTACCTGTTCCCGCCTTGGCTTTCCTTGCTTACAGATTATAACCAGTAAGCAGCCAAACGAACCCTTTCCTCCCCCCCCCCCCCAACCTGCTTTGGGTTTCCTCACCAGAGAAATCAAACTAGGACATTTACAAAAAACTTCATTTGTCAGGGAATCACCACCTCCCATTTGGGTCTCCACTTGTGTGTCATTTCTGTTGAGATAGATATGTTTCCTGGGGTACAAGAGGGATAAGGGGCCTCTGAAGAAGCAGGCGCCCTTTCACCTGGCCACTATGTTCAGGGCACGCATGCTCTGCACAGAGCACAGCACACTTGTATCCTGCACCAGCACGAAATGATTTCAGCCAATCAGCTTCCTGCGCTGGGGGGGGGGGGGGTGGAGGGGGATGCTGTCTCTGCAGTATCTGGAGAAAACCAGAAGGCCCGGCTTGTTTGCCTTTGCTTTGGCAGTTTAATTTAGGACTCCCACTAGCTTTATGTAAACTCTCTGCCAACATGAAAAGACATTCTGCATTGTTGGAGGCACGTTAACTCGGGCCCAAGGGAAGGAGGCATTGTATAGATTACATAATGGCTACTCTGTTGCTTACGAAAACAAATGGCAGCCTCAGGCAGAGAAGCTAAAAAGGAGAGAAAACCCATTTTTGTAAAAGCATCTGAGGCTACGTCTTCTGAATCACTGTGAGTCCACAATGACTCTGCTTTGCTTGGGGGCTCACTCAACTATCTCTTACTTCCCAGGACCTGGGAAATGAGGGTTCCTCCCATCCACGGTTGCTAACCAAAAAAAAAAAAACAGGCAGGATTCTCCTAATAAAAGCTGGAAATGAAAAGTGGTAACTATGCCCAAGGCCCTGCTTACTGTGAAGAATCATTAGAAACCCCTTTATAGGGCCTCCATTAAGATTCTATTTTCTCTACAAACTATCCCAAAGGGAAATAGAGTGGAATCCACAGTCCAGACACATCGGGCTGGCTGACTAGTGCTGGAAGGCCAGCAGTACTCTACGCTCCCACCCCATGCTGGTTTCCTCATCTAGAAAATGGAAATAACTGCCCATTGGGAAGAGATACGATGCAAGTCACCGTGAAAATGTGCAAAATGGTAAGCTTTCAAAGATCAAAGCAAACCACCAGTGTGGACTCCTTAGGAGAATCTGCCATGAGGAGAGGCGAAGCATCCCTGGCCCATCTTTTGTTTCCATATTCACACATCCCCCACCAGGAGCCACACACTCCTGTCTTCAATTCCAAAGGTAGGTCCTGAGCAATCTAAGACAATGTCGTCCCACAATGTCGTCCCACCGTGGTTGGTCTGAGAAGTGGGTACAAGTCCTGAGAGGACCCAGTCAGAGAGAAGAATGGAAATTCTGTTCAAGGACTCTGCAGAAAGATGGTCCCTCTTTCTCCTAAGCTGCTGGAAAGGACAGGAATCTGAGAATGAAGCCAGGAGATTGATGTGCAGAGCCCAAAGCCACCACCAAGAAAGAAAGGCAGGGCCCTGATCCAAGTGTGCCTGGAGCCCATTCCACTTTCTGCTACTGTCAGTCACTTCACCGTGATCACCCGGTCTGAACTGGGAGTTCTGTCAGTTGCAGCTCAGGGCACTCCACCCAAGGATCCATCCCGGAATGATTCACTAAAAGGATGGGTGGAAATGTCAGCGCATGTCCGCTGATTCAACTCACATTCAGGTTCTCTCAGAGGAGGACACTAACAGGTCTTGGTCGCCCTGGAACTTGGGCTTAACAGCTTTTCAGTACAGAGGCCCTCAAACAAGTATTTTTTTTCCAGTAAATAAATAGAAAGAAAGAATCAAACTACCTGGAGTTTCAGAAGCATTTAAGGCCCTAGGCTCTAGTAAGGACATTAAAAGAAGCGCCAGGTGTAGAGAAGCACACAGGCCTGGGATCAAGCTACAGCCAAGGCCCCAGCTCCCTTCTCTGCACAGTGGGGTAATTATACCTATCTCCCTAGGATTGAAACAGGCGAGGCCATACCCACAGATTGTGATTTCCCTTCCTTTCTGCAGTTGACCATGGCTCTACTCTGAGATTCAGAAACCAGGGTCATCATATGTGCATAATGGTGGGTTTCACAGCTCCAGGAAGGTGGGAAGAAGAAGGTATGCCTCAACCTCCCATCCCACCTTCCACACCTATTCCTTTTAGGAGCAGCAACCCACAAGAGTGTGTGTATACACTAAACAAGGTCTCCCGACTTTCTGGACGGACTGTCTGCCTACCAATCAGGAGCCCCGGACTAGTTAGTGTGGCTGTCAACATCACAGCCCCGAGTTCCTAGAGGGTTGGCTAACAAGCACAAAGGATGCAGAACTCTAAAGAAATGTGGGCTTCCCTCATTTACTGACACCCCCCACCCCACCCCGGCTCCCACCAAGCACCAATGAAATCATTCCTGAGTATTTGACCCCCAAGTACTTGAATGAGTGGAGAATACAGAAATCAATAAGATCAAGATTCTAGGATTAGATCCTGAGGAAACCCTGATGGACATGGTACAGTCTGGAAGGCAGACAGCAGCCAAGCCAAAGACCTAGAAACCAAAAGGGGGTCCGTGAGCCTGGCAGAAGACAGAACTCTGACCCCGCCCCCAGTACCCATGCCTCTGCAATTCTCTGAGACACAGTCTCTTTCTCGGACAAAAAACCAAATTATCAGGAATAAATAAGACCCTAGTATGGTGGTGTACACTGGAATCCCAGCACTCAAGAGGTTAAGGCTGGAGGACTTCGGAAAGTCCAAAGGCTACACAACCAAACAATCTCAAAATAAACATATAAACACCTAAATTTCCAAAGGCAATATAAGTTAGGAAGAAGACTAGAAGGCATAAAGGCATAACAAGATATTAAATACAATTAGTCCTAGATAGTAAAGCTAATAAGACTTTCAGAGAGAGAGAGAGAGAGAGAGAGCACGCGCACGCATATGTGTGCTCTCGTGTGCACATACACATGTGGAGGTCAGAGAACAAGTTGCAGAACTTGGTTCTCTCCTTCTACATGTGTGTCTGAGGAATTGAGCTCAGATCATCAGACTTGGCACCAAGCATCTTTAACCACTAAGCTACCCTGCTGGTCAGCAAAAATTGATTTTTCTAATAAAAACTAAAGTGAGGTGGGGACAAAGTGTCTATCCAGCACCTAGGACACAGAGCAGGGACACAACTGTTGTTCCTGCCCTGTCAATGCCCTTCCCACACCTAGAAACAGCTATCGCATGTCTGTCTTTCTCGAGTCTCTTGTTAAATATTTCAGTTAATTTAATGGCTAGACTTCAAAGCAGTATCCCTCTTCTTTACAAAGCTCCATCTGTTAAACCCACGGCAAGTACTGTACAACCAGCCCTCGCTGCTCTCGTCTGCTCATTCCTCTGTTCATTCACTCATCCAGTAAACACTAACTAAAATCCAGCCTCGCTGGACTTCCTCTGCTCCTGCCTACCCATCCTTCAAAAACAGTTCCCAGACTGCCTCAGGGAAGGAGCCCCTAGCCTTAGTCTCTGTCCCTGTGACCCAGGAGGCATTCAGAGACCAGCCTACCTTCTCCAGTGGGCGGGCGACTGTCCTAGACTGGCAAATCAAATTACAGAGTACACTTAGCAACAGGGACTGTTTGGGGCATGTGCACATTAGCCAGAGGGACTGCAAGATCGATTCTGTGACTTCCAGCTGGATTACTAGGAAGGTGACCTTTCTAAACCTATTAGAACTGCTAACTGATGCCCCAATCTGGAAAAGAAACAGGTCTCATCCAGAGACGAAAAACTGTCCTGACTTGGCAAGACTTCAGGCTTCAGTTTCTTTATGCCTTAAATCCCATCTTTTCAAGTAAAGAAACAATCAAATCTCCTTTCTACAGAAGGCAACTCAAACCGGAGTTGTTTGGAGATGGAAAGAATCCCAACACGAGAGGTCTGAGTTCCCGTGAGCACAGGAACAGGTAGACCCACATCACCTTTAGGCTCACAGTCTGACTCACGCTGTGCAGAGTCAGTAAAATTACACAAGCCTGAAAGGGGCACCAGGAAAGGATCTCCCAGGGCAAGGGTATTTAAACCCGTTCTCCATCTCCACTCAGGCAATGAAGACAGAACGATCATCTGAGGGAGTCAGATATCACGGCTGATTCACACCCATCTTCCAGTAAACTGAAACTCTGCATCCCAGCTTGCCTCATAGGCAATGGTCTGCCAAGGGCTTAATGGAACCCTGAGCCCCCAGAACTGAAAACTGCATAGCCAAATGAACCATCACTGGGCACCTGTGACAGAGGATGTGATGCTCGTAATGGCATCCCCACTGTAAGCTGAAGTTGCCATGCCCATCTCCTGACTCTCTATAAGCTGGCTGCCATCCCCATCTCCTCACCTATTTGGGTTATTGTTCACCAAACCACAGACAGTGTCCTAAAGGCCTTTTAAGATGTACAACCCCCTTAGGGAACTTATTTCCAAACTAACCAGGGAGCGCCAAGAGGAGAAACCTCTGGTTCTATAAACCAGCTCATGAGTTCGACAGCCGCAGCAACAGCAGCAACGATGAAAGCTCCTCCGGGAACATCTATTTCGCTACGAAAGGCCATAAATGTTCTTTGACAGTGAACAGAAGCCAGTGTCTTTGGGGCCTTTGATGATCTATCCTGGACAGGCGGTAGGCGGATCAAATAAGTCTAAAAAAGGATGTCACAGCGGGACAAATTCTCACCTTTGTTGCTTGCTAAACACATCAGGGATTCATTTGTTCCAGAAACAGAGTTCTGACTTTCCAGAGCAAATAGACTTCAAGTTGAGACAATTAATAACGACAGAATACCTCCAAGTAACCCAGGTGGTGGCGGGGAAGCTTGAGCTACATTCTGAACCCCTTGGATGGCTAAGCAGTGCCTGTTTATAAAACCCCTCTAAATAATGCCACCAAACCCCATCTACTGCGTGCCAGGACTTGACACAAGTCTCAGTCTCTCACCCTCTCTCCCTTACTCCCTCCCCCCCCATACACACACACACACACACACACACACATCTTGGAAATAGGATTCACCGATATTTATCACCTATTTACAGATCCCTTGAGAATCCAGGCAGAGTCAGGCACTGAGGAGGCCTACAGAGGTCTATGCACTGGCTAGACCAGATGGTACTTAGTCCTGGATTCCCATTGGAGACGTGCTAACTCCCTCTAAAATTGGGAAGGGCTCTTGTGTGCAAAGCTCCCTAAGCAGTTTTGTCTTGTCCTCTGTGGAGCCCAGGCTGGTCTTTTACTCTCAGCCTGCCTACCTCTCCAAGTGTTTGGATTACCAGCATGTACCTCCATGCCCAGTCCCTACTCTTGTAGGTACAATTGTTTCTTCATCTAATAGCACTATGCGACCAAACATGGTGGTATAATGACTTGTCTGACACAGGAGGATCACTGTTTCTGGACTGTTCTAGGATACACAACAATTTATAAATTAGCCTGGGATATAAAACAAGACTATCTATAAATAATAATCATTTTAAACTTCAAATGCACATAAAAGGACATGGAGTCTGGTGTCACCTACCCACAGCAGATTTCCAGCTACGCTCTAAGCAGAGTCAAGCAAGTATCCATATTGTGTTATGACGACAAATATGAAAAGATATCCATGTTCCTCTCTTTTCCACATAAATGAATGCCTACTTCTGTGAATATTGCTTTTCTTGCAATTCAAAACTAAATCCTGACTACCTTATAAGCTGTTGGTTAGCAAAGTCCCCAAAGAATACAGGCTCTAGCATCTCCTTTTGATGGCCTACTGAAACTAGATTGTAAGACACCACACACCTTGGTTGTAAGACAGAGAGAAATCGAGCGGGAACTGACAGCGAGCTTCCTTCCTACTCTCTAGCTTGTATGACAATGAAAGGAACTGTGCAGGTTACTAGTAAAGAAGGGTATCAGGAGCCTTGCTCTGCTGTGAACTCTACAAACTACAACCTTATCCTGCCAGGCAAGACGTGCAATGGTGGCACGACTGTCATGGGGCACCCAACTGTTCTATGACTAGATTTGAGGCCCTACCACACAAGATGGAGTTCATACCTGATACTGTAAATCCCATCAAAAACCCATAGCCGGGGAGGTCATAAACCCTGGGAGGATGAGAACTTAGCCCTACATGCATATGGTGTCAAACTGTGAGGACTATGCCGTGCCTCTGCCCGCATTCACAACTGGCTGCTTTCCTGTTAGGTTTTTAAGTACAGGGGAAGAAAGAATGGCAGAGCTCCAGTCCTGTCCCATTGTCTCTTCTTGCCCCTATGAATCACCCGTGACATTACTACTTCCTGGAAATTCCGCTCCTAGGTGCATAACCCAGAATCGCAGCTTAAAATAGCATGAACATGTGAGCCAATGACATGCTGAAGCCAGCTCACGGTGCTTCAGGAGACCTGACCATGTTCACAGCTTCTCAACTCCAAGTTTAGAGACACTGTATTGCTAGCCTGAAACTGGTCATTATGGGAATATTTACACCCCACAGAAAGCAGCAAACACGGGGCTAGTGAAACACTCACTGGTAAAGAACGCCGGCTGTTCTTTCAGAGGAGCTGGGTTCGATTTGCCAGCACCCACACGTTTGCCTAACAACCACCGGTGACCCCAGGTCCAGATGATTTGACACCCTCTTCTGGCCCCCATGGGTGCTACATGGTGTACAGACAGACATTCAGGCAAAACACCCATACACATAAAAAGTAAAATTTAAAAATAAAAAGAAATCTTAAAAAAGAAATCACCAAATGTTGCAAATCAGTTTTTCTTCCCTTTCCCTAGGGAGACTGCTGTAAACATTTATCAGCACATCGATATATACTACAGTGCAAACGGAGCCTCTGCCACTCTTCCCTGCATGCTTTACCCATGATGCTCAGCTGCTCGCAAATTCCCAAGCAAATTCTTAGATCTCAAAGACTACAGGAAATCTCAAAAGGCATTTAATTCTTATGTTTCCTAGTGTGGTTTCTCCTTTAGTCCCACTGTACAGCGAAAAGTACTGCCCTCTATTATATCTCTTTGATATTCTTTCATATTGAGATCCCTTTGCCACTTGGTGATTATTCTTAATTCTTGCTGGGGTCAAATCCCAACTCTGCCCTTACCAGTACAAGTGTGCAACCGTGAATAACAGGATTTAACTGTATTAGTTTTTTTCATTTATAAAATTGAGATGACAACTGTCCGCCATGCAAAGGTCAGTGGGTTGTAGGGAGCCCTGCTCCAATGGACACATCCACAGCATTGGCTCAGGCGACGCTGCAGAAGAGTGGTGAGGAGGTGTGACACTCGAAAGTCAGAGTCCCAGAAAGTCTACTCTGTGACTGCTGAGTAAGAACCGAACAGCAATATCAACAGACATGTTAACCTGGAAGGGGGAAAATCTCATGGCGACCCAACCCCAAGACAGAGAACTACAGGGCACTAATGTCTGCTGGGAGGGAGAATTAGCCCCTCCCAGGTTTGAGCTCCTGATTGGTTATCCAATACAAGTGGTCAGCTCTGAAACCATATACATAGGAAAATTAAAAATGGACTCATCAGGTTGTATCTATGTATTTGTCTATATGTTTGTAACAATAATGAACAGAAAGAGGCTATCAAGTTGAGACTAGGGAGGCTATCAGAAGGGCTGAAGGGAGTAAATGATGTCATTATATTTTAATTAGAAATGTAAAATAAACAAATAAAAAATACAGATGGCCATAATGATGCCCCCTCACAATCTGATCTGACGATTGAGTGAGTTGAGCCAAGAACTCAGAACAGTGTCTGGCACACACTTAATGAGGGTTAACACTGTATGATAGTTCACTTGTTCTCCATAGCTACTCATTCCTTAAACCCTTCTGCTAGATTTTAAATAAAATGACTCTCATTTCATCTCGTTTTTGGCTGGTTTACAGATCTTTTCCCCCTTGCTTTACTTTTCTACGTCAATAGTCCTCAATCACTTTAAATATACTATTTCTTGGTTTTATTAAATGGTTAAATTTACCAGCATCTTGGAATGCCTTGTCCTGAGTAGTCTATAGCGTCTACCTGCGATTTCTGCAGAGACAGTCTTTTCCTTTTTGTGTGAATCCTGTTGGGAATGCACTGACAAAATATCCTGTAGGACTGAGTTTGTGTTTGTGGCACGGGATAAACAAAGTTTCACGTTAACTGTTCAGGTTGAAGGGCATCATGTTATAATGTCATGACATTATATTACTATATAAATAGAGATTCGATGTGTGTGTGTCTGTGTGTGTGTGTGTGTGTGTGTGTGTAGTAGTAGTAGTAGTAGTAGCAGTAGTTGAGGTAGTAATAATAGTACAGTACCAAGTTTTTATTTATGTGGGTAACACCCATTCAACTCATGATAAACTTCCAGATAGTGAGTTTTATAGCCCCACTGTCATAAAGAAATAAACATTTCCTTTAGACTTCTGGATTCTCAATGCTACCTTCTCTCAGGCCTCACTGCTAGACTCACTGTAGAACTGAAACCCCAGTCACTGGAATCTTTGGCAACAAAGGTCACAGCTTTTGCTCACACATACCCACTGGCTCACGGGTCTCTCTGAATTTCTGGTTGATTCTAGAACGTTTTCTTACAGACTCCCCAGGACCCAACGTTCTTATTTCCATCAACTCCACATTTGTACTGGAAAGTATTTGTGCAAATCAGCTTGGTCTATCTTCTCAGCAAAAACTTCCAGGTCACTGAACCCAATATAATCACTCATTCAGGCTTCAGTCCTACTGGCATTACAATTCTAGCTTACGGGCTGTCCACCGAGCTTAGTAAGTAATGGCACTTTACACACAAGCCTTGTGACCGGAACACAGTCCCTAGGACCCACATAAAGGAAAACAGAGAGAACAGGCTCCAAATGCTGTTCTCATGATACTGTCCCCGTCCCACTCAATAATAACTGTAAGATTTCTACAAAATGCATCTCACTCCAGGTTTAGCATCTAACATCAGAATGTAATATAAAAACTGAAAACTCCAAAGTGGTTCGAAAAATCCCATATGGCCTCCCACCGAAGCCTGGCCGACTATCTTCTATCACACACAACATCGTCTTTCTTTCAGCACTGGACCGAATGTCTTAAGCTGAGCACCATATGGAAGAGATGGTTTGGATGTAGGGGGCATGCTGTGTGATAATTACAATCTATAAATATAGGATACACTTGATGGCATGAGATGCTCAAAATTCAAAAAAGCACTGAGAACAAAGACTAACAGAAAGAGTAGCAGATCCAGGCCTCCTCTCCATACTCTCCAAGACAGAGGCCCGCTGGGTGAAGTGACATGACCACCTATGCCATTTAAGGTGTTTTTGTTTTCAATGTGTTTTCTCGAAGAGCTATCTATGTTCGCATCTGTATAAGCTGAAAACACAGACGTGATAAAGTGCTGATTAATCAGGCAATTGTAGGGAGTTTCCTATCATGATGGGAGTACTGATTTGGGACAGTTAACTTGGGTACGATATTAAACATTTATCCAGCTTTTGTAAAGAATAAGATTGTGTTTAGCTGCACACATAACTCCATTTAAAAAAAAAAAAATTAAAGCACGCCAGAACAGAGGCTGCCGAGACCACTGTGCGGAGGACTCCACACAGGGCCGAAGCCTCGCCACAAAGCTGGCCAGTCACGTGGAATGTGGTGAGGAGACCAAGAGGCATGGGAAAGGAAGACAGAAAAAGTACGAGCCCTGCCAGCCAGGGGGCAATTGAGCTCAAGGAGAATGGTCCCCCACCCCCGCAGACGCCCTCAGAGGGTGACAAAAATTACACTGGTTAATAGCACCAGCTTGCAAGCCAGGACTGAATACTGACTCTGCCTTCAGTAACAGAGTGACCGGGGCAAGGTCCGTCCTTCCCATGAACATGAGCTTTGTAGGGCTACTGTGAGAGCTGACTTAGGTCATGGCTACACACAGTCTATGTCTCAGAACTCTTTGCCGCTCCCGTTACCTATGACAGGAAGTGTCCAAAATCACCTCGCCTCCAAAATCAGTTATTTAAATTACTAATCTGAGTGAATAGCTCACAGATTCTCAATGTTCATAGGCTAAAGGAGATGATGCATTATGCGCTGTCACTTTCACGGGGTAGGGACGCTTCTAGTGAAGTGAAAGTCACATCTGGGCCACTGCCGACACTGCCCACTCTGTTGTTTCTTCAGAGTGAGAGTGAGCAGTGCAGGTCTAGAGCCAGGTGGCTAGTGTCCCATGCCAGCTTTGTCACTTACCAATGCGGTAGCCTTGAAAGGATGACGCAGATCCCAGGCCTCGGTGTCTTCTCCTGTAAGAAGAGTGACAGCAATGAATAAGCAAGCTACAGCAGCACGCTGAAAGTCACGAGGAAATCCTGGCCTTACTCTTACTCCTTCCCTTCCAGTACTAGCAATGTGGTCTGAGAAGAAGACTTGTAAGTGCCCCCTACACAGACCATGCCAAAGCGTCCCAACTTTTGACATGGTACCGTGGGGTTGTCATCTACAAAGACCATGCTCAAGAACTATGCAAGTGCTGGGCATAGTGGCACACACCTTTGATCCCACTACTTGGGAGACAGAGGCAGGAGGATTTCTTATGATTTCAGAGCCAACCTGGTTTCTATAATGAGTTCCAAGAAAGCCATAATTTGGGGTTCTGTTTTTGTTTGGTTGGTTTTGTGCCCTGTCTCAAAAAAAAAAAAAAACTAGTCAAGTTACAAAACCAAACATCACACAGATTTACATGTTCAGACTGGAGATTGGTCAGTGGTTAAGAGTGCTTACTGCTCTCAAAGAAGACTAGGGTTCAAGTCCTATCACCCACATAAAGCAATTTGCAAGAAACTATCGCTAAAGTTCTAGGGGATCTGACACCCTCTTTTGGCCTCAAAAGGTAGGTACCTTCACATATGAGATACACAGAAACTCATGCAGGTACACTCCTTTAATCTCAGTGTTCAAAAGGCAGAGGCAAGTGGATCTCTGGGAGTTCAAGGACAGCCACACAGTGAGTTCAAGACCATCAAGAACTGGAGTGAGACCCTATCTCAGCAAAAAAAGGAAATGAAATAAGACTTTTTAAAATACCACATCTTAAGTTTACAATGTTGGGTTGGGCTACATTCAAAATGACCCTTACAGCATGAGTCCAGGGGTCACAGGTAAGACACACAGCAGCGATGTTTCTCAAATACTTCTCTCACTTAGTGCTGAAAATAACAGTAGCCATCACAAGCGGGGGGAGGGGGGAGCTGGGGAGGGGAAGGGGGGACAGGAGAGATGGGGATGGGGAAGGAGGAGCTGACTCTGAGTTGTAATTTGCCGACAGTTGCACAGGAAGTGCAAAGTTCCACACATCTGTAACCAAAGACCATTCAGGCTGGACTCCACAGTCCCAGAAGTAGATGGTGGGGTGGGGCCATGCTGTCCTCTGAGACTCCAAGTCCTAAGATAGAGGGTCCTGGAATTCTGGGTGGCTACAGAAGCCCTGGTCCCAAAAAAAAAAAAATGTTCAGCTCAATTTGACTCTGAGCTGATCTCAGTTGTTCTGTCCCTGAACCATTTCCTGTTTGGGGTTTCTGTGCTGCGCAGAGAAGAAAGCAGACACGCACAGTGCCCTCGGAGTTCTCGCTCTTGGAAAGGAATCTCTCAAAGCAGAGGCTTACGCATCAAAGACAGTTTTCAGAAAGTCAGGGGTCAACAGCATCCCCCTCAACACGTGACCAGCACTCAGCTTGAAATGGAGGCTGAGGTCTGTCTAGACACACTCACTGCCAGGCAGAGTGGAACGGAGTGAGTGCCCTTGTCTCTGATCAGATCTTCAGCCGCCTGGGAGTTTTCGCTTAGCTTTTCATTGAGTTCTGAAAATACCGGAAGCCACTTAACCCGCTTCATTTTATTCACAAAAGGTGTGGGGCCGGCCTCGTTGTCTCAGGAGGCCACTGTCTGCTGCCGCCACCGCCACACAAATCCACCGCCACCTCCATGTGCTTCGCCAGCTCTGCCTCTGTTCACAGCACAAGTGCCTTCCCCTTGTTCTTGCTGAATGCTTTAACATTCTCTTTTAAACTCATCACAAATGCTTAAAGAAAGAGAAGACTCAACTGGAAGGCTGTCGAAGCCATGCTCACGGTCATATCTTCAAATGTGTATGCACACATGTATATATGCCCTATCACACACATACAGACACCATATACAAGTATAACCCACACCACAATTCTAACACATATACCTATATACCGCACTACACACACACACACAGCACACATACAAGCACAACATCCACATAACACATTACGTGCCATACACATGTACAAATTCATGTACACATAACATACCACATACATGAGCAAATGAAACACACACAACACATCGATAAACCACATACCTACAAATATGACACAGACCACACATATAATGAATACTCATCACACATATCCCACTTAAACATATACAACATACCAATCACACACAGTGTGAAAGCACACATGCACACACATGCATGTATACATACCACATACATGCATCATACTACATACATACATCACATATACAACTCGTCTACCACGTACTTGTATATCACAAAGCAGATACACACTATGAATACACCACACATGCATACATATACCCCACATATGTCATAGGTACATATATCATACATACATATATACCATAAGCAAATTATACAAACATATACATACTACACACACAGACACACAACTGCCACTTCTCCCGTCCCTCTTGTTCTGATTCTTTGACAAGAATTTTTAGAACAGAACACAGGGACAAGTTCTTTACTTGGGAAACTTTTTAAAGCCTTGCACAAAGTCCTAGAAATGAAAAAGGCATGGGAACTCTCACCAAAGTCTTGGCTTGCTTTGTTTTTAAAGACACTAAGGAAGCTGACCACTGAATAACTTAGAAGCAAACCCTGGACGCAATGCCTGTGGCAGCAGGAAGGTGGTATATGAAGACAGGTGACTATCTCTGACTCCCAAGTTTCTTGCAAAGAGAAACTGGGGTACACCGCAGATTCACCACAGTTTCCAGGGCCACTTAACTTGGGCCAAGTCTCCTCCCTCTTTGAGATCCTTTGCTACCATGGAGATACAGATGGCAGAACTGTGGCTTCAGAGACCACACACTGAGCTTTCCAGTCACCCAGGCCTCTCACATCAAGAGCAAGTATAGTTAAAATGGCCAGAGGGTACAAGGACAGGCATGGGTGGGCAAGGGTATTCCATTAGCTCAGCCAGATAAAAGTGGTGAGGACCCGAGCAGAGCTTCCCCAAGGGGATTCATTCTATCCACAAGGACAGCTACAAGTCCCAGCTGAGGCAGGAGAGTATCCAAGCAGAGCCAACAGCCCATGTATGTCAGACTTGTCACTAGGCCGAGTACAGGAGGGTCGAGACTCAGTGTTAGGGGGCTGCTTACCAGTGAAGCCCACCTAGCCCCCACCAGCTTAGCTTACTTGGTAAGCTACAGGCCTGAGACAGGGAAAGACTCCATCTCAATTAACGGAGGGGGTGGGGCGGTGTCAAGATGGCTGAACAAGATGCTTGCTGCCAAACGTGATGATTTGAGATTGGTCTCCAGGACTCACATGGTAGAAGGAAAGAGAGAGAGAGAGAGAGAGAGAGAGACTCCCACAGGTTGACCTCTGACCTCCACGCTCCTGTCTCTACACACGTCTCACAGCATGTTCATGCTCCCAATAAATAAATGTTTTTAAAAATCAAAATGTGGGCACAAGGGTTAAAGGCATTTGCCACACGAGCCTTAAGAACGCACATGAGGTAGGAGACCTGACTCAACAGAGTTGTCCTATGATTTCCACACTTGCACTGGGGTGCAGGCTGGTTCTGTCTGTCTGCCTGTCTCCCTATCTCTGTCTCTCTTGTCAGAAAGAGCGCCAATGAGAAGGTTCCATGAGTTAAAATGCTTGCCACCAAGCCTGGCAAACCTGAGTTCCATCCACGGTGGAGGGAGGGAACCAATGCCTACGAATTATTCTCTGACCCCTACACACCGTGCAACACCACCACACACAGACGCAGCCTCTTAATAGGCCAGTCACCTACAGGATGTCTCTGATCAGTCACCTACAGAATGTCTCTGATCAACACAGCAGAGGAAAGTCAGACTATAAATTAACCCGGGAAATTCTGGAGCTGAGACATTTCAAGAAACGATTTTAGCCAGCCCTCTCCATTCCATAATTATCCTGACACTCCCCACGCTCCACTCAATGGGAAACAGACAAAGGGGAAAAAAACCCAAAGCAGGTGTCGGGCGTGTTCCACATGGGACCGTAAACTCAGCTGCCGAGAGCTTCGTGACAGTTGCTTACTGCTGAGAAGTTTAGGGTGGTACTGAGTGACATACCTTCGCTAGCGGGTCCAGAGTTCTGACTTGCTGCTGCTGGGTGCCAACCCTGCGCAGGTAGGTAAACCGGACCCCAGAGGCAGAAGCCCCAGCCCCAGATGGGCCTGCGGCTCCCCGGGGTATCCCCAGGAGCAGCTGGGCCTGAGATGCGGCACACAGGCTAACTCATTAGCCCAGGGAAGCCCCTGGGAAATCTTATCTGCAAGTGAAGAACTCTTTGTAATTAAATAAAATAGCAGATGTAAGAGTACCCAGCAGGGCCTGTTACCCAGAAGACAATAAATGTTAATTAAACAGGCAAATATAATTCAAATAATTTACTCCTTCCCCTCCAGGAATTCATCTTGGAACTTTATTGGCTTGTTTATCACTTGAGATTTTTTTTTTTTTGGTGACCATAATTCATTCTATTCCTGATAATAAAATTATAAACTGACACCCATAATCCTGTTCCATTCCAAGAGTCCTATAAAAAGAGTCCCGGAAAAAACCAGCAAACCTTGGTCACTTACTTCTTTCAGCTGGTAAGACTTTCTCAAAAACAGGGCTAATAAATAGTAACTACGCAATAAACATTCACTACTTAGAGCGAAGTCTTCAGATTTATCTTCACTTGGAATTCGCCATCATTTTTCTAAATGAGGCTGAAACACATACCACAGGATTAAGAAGATGAAGTAATAAAGTAGCAAGAACACACAATAAAAGTCTTTTTAAGAGGCTAAAAGACACAAAAAGAGCAACTCATGAAAATCAGCTATGTTTGAAATTTGGGGGGGAAGAAAACCTCAAAGCCATGGATGTACAGGCATCCATCCATTCGAGGACTGTGCGCTTACCACAGAGCTGTTCTCTGAGTTACCTGGAAACAACATCACAATTAACTACAGACTGCCTCTCATTCAAACCTCTCCTTGTAGCCTCTGTGTCAAGCAGAGGGGACCTTCCTCCAGGTCATCTGAACTCAGGTATCACTTCCTCCTTCCCCGAGCCTCCTCTCCCCCAAAATAGTCACTCTGCGCCTTAAATTAACGAGACTCAAAAGCCCCACCCAAACATTAGAGGTCATCGTATAAATGATGTCATGACCTCTCGGTAAGAAAAGAGTGGCTGACAGTGAGTTCCTAGGATGAGGTGAGGCCATGGCTACGAGGGTCTCATGCCCAGGGAAGTATCCACATTGGTTACAGCGCCACACAGTGACTGCGGCTCAAATGGGAACACCCAGAGATAGGATCACAGTGCCAGCCCGAACACTTGTCCTCAAAGACAGTGAAGAGAACAGTTGTAGACAGTGGTAACTTTTAAAGGTTGTCTCAGCCCTTGTCAAACACGTCACCCCTAATCTTATTGCCATTTTCTATTAGCCCCTAGTAGCCATCCTGACACTTTTAATTAGATCAAAAGCACCCTCAGGGCGGACATCTTGTACAAGTAGTCACAGAAGTACTAATCTCAATGTTGATAATATCAGTAGGTTATACAGCTGGGCATGTGGATTATCTGAATATCAGACTTCTAACTCATGTTTCATTTTCTATTCTGGCCAGCTAAGCACTAAATTGCTAGTGTGGGTTGCCTGGGGAGAAGCTCACACCAGGGATTCAAATGTGTCTTGGCTGCTTTGAAGTTTGGGATAGAAATGCTGCAATCAGAGGCTGGGGGAGATGGCTCAGTCAGAAAAGGAATCTGAGTTCCATCTCCAGGGCACACACATAATAAACTGAGCAGCACTGTGCACCTATAACACCCATGCTGGGTGGGGGAGAGGGGAGGGTCTTTGAGGAACGCTGGCCAGGCAGTCCAAGTTCAATGAAAGACTCTCAAAAAATAAGGAGGAGAGCTATTGAGGAAGACACTTCATATCAATATCTAATCTTGTACACATATGAACACACACACACACACACACACACACACACAACACACACACGTTTGATAGTCTCTGGCTCTGTAGTCTTGTCCACTGAAGACATTTAGGCAACAGCCTCATTTGTAAGGCTAAAGAAAAAAATAAAGAAAAACAAAAGCCCCGGCATGCATCTCTCAGATGGTGCCAGGACACTAGACAGACCTTGTTCACAGACAAAACAGGGTCCCTAAATGATGTCTCCTTTCTTCCAAGCACGTAGAGAGTGCAAACTTGCATTCATACTTTTCCCTGAGTTGGGTGCTACATGGCCGGCCTCCTCTCACGTAGGAGGTAGAGGCGGAGGCAGGCGGAGCTTGCTGAGTTGGAAGCCAACTTGGTCTACACAAACAAGATCCAGGCCAGCTAGGACTACCTCGTGAGTATTTCAAAATAAAATAAAATATGTACATTTTCCCATAGTTTCCAGATCTATTACACAGGCATATAAAATTGTTTCTAAGGAGGCCTCAGCACAGTAACCAATCTGCCTTTAGCCCTAGAAGATCAGTGGTCCTAAGAGGGGGACAACAACTAAAAATCGAATCCCAGAACCATCACAATCAAACTCTAATCCTGTGAGATAAATTACAGTGGGGACAGGGCAAACAGCCCTAGCCAAGGATCAAGTAGCAATACTGTTTCTGAAGTAGTGGTGAGCCTCCTATCAAATATCTTCTCAGTATAAAGATGGGATGCTTTAGAGATAAAGTACTGCTAACCTGGCAGGCAGAGACTACGCCTTTGGAGACCTGGTCTACATAGATAAGGGGTTCTGAGGGCTACGGTTCAGCTGATGTTTCCTGGCTCTACAACTCTCCCTTCTAAGTCCTTCCACCTGGTGAATCTCCCAGATTTGGGGTCTCTGTCTTCTAGATGGGTGAACACCCAGGGTGTGGTCATGTGCAGCAATGGACCTAGAGTAGGTGGTGAACCTATACCTTCCTGTACCCCAGAGCTCTTAGGACAGTGGCGTCAACAGGCGCACTGTGTGTAGTGAACTGAGAGACCAAGTTATTACAGACTTGGCGACACAAGTCCCAGTCAGGCTGACAGGTCACTTCCACAGTGGGTGGCTGTGGATCCCACAGTATGTTCAGGCCTTTCAGCATCTGTAAACACACTCCCATTCACAGGCCTGGCTCTGATACGGCTCACGGATCCTGGGGTCAGTGGTACCCAGCAGAGCTTTACACCATGATGACGATTGTCGTCAGCTGTCCCGCCTGTGTGATTTCGGCCTCTGAGATACGGCCCAGTCGAAGAACAGAAATTTAAATTCTATTCCATGATACTCATGATGTGTGCACATGAACATCCAATCAGTGTACATGGAGAGGAGCTCCAGGGTCAGGCACACCTAGGTCCAGTCTGGGATTATGTATATCCTGATGGCACTCACTGTCTCAAACGAACTTGTTTCTTCGCCTGTCATTTTTTTAAGTGCACTGAACAATATTCAGAAACCGGCTGGTCTGTAGAAGAAGGTCTAAAAATAGGACTTTTCAACATGTAGCTGGACAAAATTCATGAAAAATGAAGAGAGAAAAAATGTCATATTACAAAGAGCCATCATTCAAGCATCAGCTGGATAAAAATTCCAAATTCCAAATCCTTGTCCATTTTTAAGGAGTCTCTGCAAACAGGACTGACTTCTGGGCTTGCCACATCTTTGTTTGTTTGCTTGTTTGTTTGTCCCCAGCCTTCATCTTGCTGCCACTGAGTTTCATCAGAAGACACCTAGTCATCGCCACTGTGTACATAATAAACATGACTAAATGTGACTGTGCCTAAATTTACCAAAATGTGAGAGTTAAATAAGGGCAATTTGTGCAGACCTGGTGTACTGGCTGGTTTTGTGTGTCACCTTGACACAGGCTGGAGTTATCACAGAGAAAGGAGTTTCAGTTGGGGAAGTGCTTCTATGAGATCCAGTTGTGGGGCATTTTCTCAATTAGGGATCAAGGTGGGAGGGCCCCTTGTGGGTGGTACCATCTCTGGGCTGGTAGTCTTGGGTTCTATAAGAGCAAGCCGGGGGAAGCAAGCCAGTAAGGAACATCCCTCCATGGCCTCTGCATCAGCTCCTGCTTCCTGACCTGCTTGAGTTCCAGTCCTAACTTCCTTTGGTGATGAACAGCAATTTGGAACTGTAAGCTGAATAAACCCTTTCCTCTCCAACTTGCTTCTTGGTCATGATGTTTGTGCAGGAATAGAAACCTGACTAAGACACCTGGCATATATACCTTAATGAAGCCATACACATATCCTACTGAATAAAACTGAGCAGGACTCCAGATGGGACAGGGGGCTCATCAGTGGGCCGTAAGGCATGGGACTGGGAGGGGACAGTGCTTGTTGAACTGGCCCACATGCCGGCAGAGGATGCTACCTACCCTGACCCCAATCTGTGTCAGGCAGGGTAGTGGCCCTCAGGAGCAGCTAGCTGCACACTGCGAATCTCTCTTGGGCCAGTACTGAATATGGTGCCTGGGTAGAATCAGATGGTGGGTCTCAGGAGAGAAAATAGCAGCTGGCCCTAATGATGCAGGGAGCATTTCCAAAACACCGCTCCACAGACCTGGGAATCAGGGATTCCTGGGTGATGGTGCCACAAAGCTGGAGCCTCTCCCTCTGGAAGCCAAGGACGTAGCAGCCATTCTTCTCAGCAACCAAGCTGGTGAAGAGTTCCAATGGCAAGGAGCACTATTTAGCAGTCCTCTGGTCAACAGTGACTCTCTTTTCCAGGGACTTCAAAGAGTTAGATGGCCGCCTTAGGGCACCGTCTGCTTCCTTCCCTGCCTCCCACCTCCTATGGCCTCAGAAACCTGTGCTGGGCTAGTAGGGAAAGTGCTTCTTTCCACTGAGCCCTAAGCATTCAAGGTAGGTCCACGCCCTGCCACTCAGGAACTCAGTATGTTAGTACTGTGGCACTCCCCTTGCTTCTGTGAGAAGGAAGCCTGCTCCAGAAGGGTATGACTCACATGATACATGAAAGGACAGGCAGGACAGCAACAGGAGCCAGCTCAGGACACTCCCACCTATACCTCAGGCTGCTGCCCACTGACCTCTCTCCCTATACCTATTTATTTCCCTCTTACAGCCAGTCAGTACAAAAATCTCATTATATATTCTAGGAGTCTAACTTACCACAACCCATTCATACTCCAAATGTCCTCAAGCACCACATGTGGGAGTTCTGACACAGATACAGAACCCCACAACCCAGGGTAACCACTTAGTAGCTGAAAAAACTTCTTAACCTCTCTGGGACAGAACCCCACAACCCAGGGTAACCACTTAGTAGCTGGGTTACACAGAAAAAGCTTCTTAACCTCTCTGGGCTCAGTTTCCTCTGCCATGAAATGGGGATAGTAATATCTACCACTAAGGATTTGATAACGATGATTGAGTGATGTCATTCAAAGGGACAGGGCTTAGATCACAGCCGTGGAATCAAGTATTAACGGCTGGTAAATACAACGAGGTTCCTTCTCCTCAACCCTAAAGGATAACTAAAACCCCAGATGGCATGGAATGCTATATACACCCGTTTCTTCTTCTACATACAGACCCATGACAAAGTCTAATCTAGAAACCAGGCACAGTCTTAGACTGGGACTGATAAACTAATAACAGACCCTAATGATGTAGGGTAATAAAAGTCATGTGAATGCGATCTCCCCATTCTCCTGTGTGCCGAGGCTTCCACAGGGCAGGTAGCATATACAGGTTGCCTGGAAACACCGAATGCAGGGATGATGTGCATCCTGGGCAGGGCAAAGGGGGATGGTGAGAACGTTCATCATACTCCTCGGGACGCCTGGCCACTTAAAACTTACAAATTGTTCACCTCTCAAGTGCTCTGCTGCTATTTTCAGATACGGTAATGGAGTCAGTGCCTCTCACCCGTGACTCACTAGGCGAAACTGTCCTCTTGCCTGATTTTCCCCTCTGGAGTCCAGCCACACAAAGACCTGTTTTCTCTCTCGTCTTATCCTTCTCACCGTCCCCTATCCTGGACAAGTTGACCCTTGCTACTCTCCTAGCCTTTTCTTGAGTGCCCAGTCCCTCCACTGGCACTGATGACCAACTGTATGGCCAGAGGCACCTCATATCCCCCCAGGGCCCAGAACTAATGAGAAGTGACCATTTTCATTCTCCATTCAAGACTTTCATAATTAATGTCCAATATTTGTTCACTATCCAAAGCCCATAAAACTGAACTGGGCAGGGCAAAGGGTAGGTGGGTGGGGGCACAAAATAAATGGGTGCAAATAAAGCTTGACTGGCCAAGGTGGCCCGACATCATCTGGGAGGGGAAGATGGTGAACAAGGAAAATACCCACTGAGAGCCTGAGGAAGCGACCTACTATCAGAGCGATCACCTCCTGACATCCTCAAGGACCTCCCAACCCACCAGACCTACAGAAGGTCCACTCTGCAAAGGCCCCATGGAGGTCCTGGAGGGTTCGCGGTGTGGCACAGCGAAGGGAAAAAGCAGTTTCTTCCCAGCCACGTGGTGCTTTCTAACTACCAGGAAGCGCTACCCTCAGCTGCTCACCAACACTGGCCAGCCTCCAGACCAGCTGGGAAGGAAACAGCCTGCCAAGCCCTCCCTGCTTACCCTCAGGCCCTCACACTTCCCGGCAGCCAGCAGGGAAAGACCACATGCTGGGGCAGCACTTTGGTTTCTCCCTGTCTCTTCTCTCTTCCTCCTCCTCCTCCTCCCTCTCCCTCCCTCCCTCCTTCCTTCCCTCCTTCCCTCCCTCTCTCTCTCAGCTGTCCTGCAGCAGGTAGTGCACACAGCATGGACATGTAGACAAGAGAACTGAAGTCCATCACAGGGACAAGTGTCAAGCTTCCTGGTCGGCACTTCAGGGCACGCATGAGGGAACTGGCAGGAAGAGTGCAGAAGAGTATGTGGAGGCCTCAGGAAAGGGGGGACAGGCCGTGGAATCAGCCACACCTCCCCCCTTCCACCTCCTCCCTCCCTCCCTTCAGCTACTCATTGTCAAGTTCAAATCACCCATGTAACCTCAGTGGCCAGGGAAGAGGGTCATGCCCTGCAAGGCCCTGCCACACTTTGCCACGCACAGCTGCTGACATCTCCACGCCTCTGGAAATGCAGCCAATGTTTGCTATGGGACACCCTAACTATCCCTCCATGTGTTCCAGGGGTGGTGGCATGTAGCTTAAGAGAACACAGTTAAAGCATGGAACCTTCCAGATCCAACAGATGGTTGGTTCAAGAACAGACCTAAGATTCTAGCTGGCCAGTAAGTTTGACTAAGGCTGCTGGGAGGGAGGCGCCTTTTATCCCACTAGGGGACTTGGTTTGGGTCCAAGTTTCTATAGCCTCTTGCCACCTGGAAGAGACCGCCTCCTGGGAGACGACAAGAGGTCAACCTCAGCAAATGGACCACTGGAGCAGCGCCGCCCAATCTCGTCATTGCTTGGTACATAATTCTCTTTAATTTTAGTGACTCAGGCTAGCTGAAGTTCAGAGAGAGTCATTTGCAATCCAGAGAGCAACCGGTTCAGTGTGCAGTGGGGGACAGCCTGCTGTTGCCACCCGTTCCCCACTTCCTGTCCTGGCCCCACGTCAGGTCTGACTCATGGCTTGCCAGGAAGGCGGGGCCCTGAACATCCGTCTTTCATTATGGACCCGACTCTAGTCTTTGTCTCTGTGTGCCTTCTGTCACCTGTCCCATGATGTGAATCCTGCAATGGCTGCTTACAGACTGTATGCGGCTCAAGGTCCTGAAAAGCCATCATGGAGGCCTCCTCTTGCTCAGCCCCGCAGCTCAGCCCCACAAACCAAACATTCTCCGAGCTCTGGGAGGTCCTTCTACCTCCAGGCATGTCATGCGTCACCTGGGAGGAACTGGGGTTTTCAAGATTCTCATTTATGACACAAGCCTTTGGAGGACAAAGGTGACCCACTCAGGTTCTACATCTCTCTTCTTGGGTTAAAGCCCTAGGTTCTCCCGTGACTGAAGTCCACTTTATAAGAACTTCTAAACCCACTCTCCCACCCAGTGCCTTGGGGCCTCCAGAGCTGCCCACCACCTAGTTCACTCAAAGGTTCTGGGTTCAATAACCTTTGTTATGTAAATTAAAGCAAAAAAAAACCACACAACTAAAACTTCCTATTGCAATTGACAAAAACAGTTCAATGTTAACATTTCAGTTGGAGCCCTAAAGAGACATCCTATGAGCCTGTGACTTGGTAGGGTGGGCCCTGCACCTCTCCTGGGCAGCACAACAGAGCTGCCCCTGGGGAGAGAGGGGGTAAGCAGTCCAGAGGAGGTGAGCGCCGGAGAGCAGACGCTGCCCCTTGGTGGCTGCTGCCTCGGGTGCGTTGGTTGGCATTGTCCTGGAGAACCTGCCCTGGTGGGGTGGACACAGGAGAGCCGGCAGGCCGACCAGCTCAGCTACCTCCCAGGCCCAGATCCAGGGTTTTGAGTTGGTCCACCCCAACATCTACCCCATATGATCTGCTGGGGGACATGCCTGCCCTGCAGGTCCGAAGCTGCAGGATCTCCATGAAACAGGGCAACAACAGGATATCTGAGAGGAATGAATGTATGTGAGGATCAGTACAAAGAGTGTAGCAGAAGAGGCCTCAAACCAGACCGGCGACTCAGTGAGTGCGACGTGCATCTGCAAGTACAGATAGATGTGTGACACATGGGACACATATGACACACTGCAGCTTCCAGGACAAGACATTTTCATTCTATTTTATTTTGAGGGGAGGGTTGTTAGGGCGGAGAGAGATACAAAGGGACGAGACATGAGTGGAGTTGGGTGTATGATGTGAAATTCAGAGTCTATAACAAGTTCAAAAGAAAAGAGCCTATGAATAAAACTTCTCTTGGCACTGAACACAGACAACAATGACACGGCTTGACAGTACTTCGTTCCAGGCGTTAATTCCAAAGGCCCTCAGCACACGGCACAGGTGTCCCTGTGTTTCACGTACCCAAGTCTGGCTTCAAATTCTGTCACTGCTATGGACGACCTTGTACTTCTGGCCCTCCCACCTCCATTTCTAAGTGTGGTGTTACCAGGTGCACACCACACCAGTTTACCCAAGTTTACCCAGGTGAGTGAGATGGGACCCTGCACCTTATGCATGCTACACAAGCATTAGACTGAGCCACATCCTCAGCCCCAAACTTTCCCACTCACAGAACACAAAGCTGAAATGCCAAGCAGTGACGTCACCTCAGACATCACATCCAAAGGCAGAGAGGCCCAGTCTGCCTTTCCTTCTAACACCTAGAAACGACCATATCTTCATTTCTATGTATTTAAACTCAAGTACGAACACTTATTTAGAACTGTAAGGCACATTGAAGTTCACTACGTGTCTTCTCTCTGGACCGTATCTCGTGGGGCTCTGACATATGGCATCTGTTACTGGAGATGATGGTAACCCTGCATGTCTTGGACGTCATGTGGTTTCACACTCTCTGCCTTATGGGCAAACGGCCCATAATGGGCAGCTGTGGGGTTGTTTTGTAAAACTGCCTAGCATCTCCCAGACCCTGGGAGTTGCCGCCCTCTGGGTCACTACGTCTTCTTACTATCTCACCAGTCAACCAAAGAGCACCTGGCAAGGTCATGGAGGCTCTAGACACAGCAAGGCGTCTGAATATCCACTGTTCCTTCACTCACCACACACACACAGCAGACGTGAGAAGAATGAGGGGACTACCCTGTGCTCCACAGGGTAGCGACTGTCCACATGTGGGGAAACCCTCAAACCACGCCTAATCAAAAAGAAGCCAAATAGCTGGGCAAGATGGGTCACACTGGTAATCCCAGCACTCAGGAGACAAAGGCAGGAAGATTACGATCAGAACCACCCTCAGCTAATAGCAAATTTCATGGCCAGCCTAGACTGCCTGAGGCTCTATGTCAAAATAAAGACCACCCATTATCATTTAATGATATGAAATGCACAAATGGTCGATCGACGGAAGGCTCCTGTGCTAGTTGCCTGGTTACCTCGGGCTGAGGGAGAAGGTGGGGGAGGTACCGAACACGAATGGGCCTGAATCGCAGTGGATTAAGGGGGACGCTCTGCAATAGTATAGTGGGTCTGTCACATCAATCATGAGGTGACAAAATATCTTAGAATGGGCAGGCTCTACTATGCAAGATACACCTTCCTAAAGCCGCAGGCAATTATTGCAGATCATTATTTCACATAACTGAAATTCAAGTGTCAACAGACCACAGTCTCTAGAGGCTGGGGACTGGGAATAACCACCCTCTTGCCTTTTCTAGCTTCCGGCAGAATACAGCTCCTGGAGACACAGCATCCTCGGCTCTATCCCCCTGACCTTTGGCTACATCTGCACATGTTGTATGACCCTGACTCCTGGGTATCTTCTTCTTAGGACTCTCGTGACTTCCGAGGTCCACAGGATAATAGGATCATCTTCCCACATAAAGGTTCCTCATCCAGTCACATCTGTGAAATCCCTATAGCCATGGAAGTAGCCAAATTCTCTGGTTTTGAGGACGAAGACAAGGACAACCAGGGGCTACTATTCTGTCTAACATTCACCACAATAAAGCTATCATAACACCAAAAGCAAAGCCACAGACTGCGCTCAGGTACAGCACACCTGAGTGGATCCCATTACCAAAGAGGCCGAGGGTGGAGTGGGGCTGCCCTGGGGTTGAGTGACCAAAGATGACCTTCTCACTTAGGCTTCTGAGCTATAACGGAAACCTGGAAAGACTGGGGAAAGGGAGATGACTCACTCAGGTCAGGAGGACCTGAGGAACTGCTGCTGTGTGGTCAGCCCGGAGGAGGGGGAGAGAGGAAGGGTCTAGAGTCCGGACTAATTTAAAAATTCCCTCTCCAAGCACAGAAACATACAGCCAGTTCTAAGAGAGAGAAAGAAGTGTTAGGCTTACAGGGATCTAAATCTCTCAGCGGTTTGAAACCCTATCTCATCTGCTACTTTAAAGAACTCACACAATGTGAGTCCAGAGACATGAGATTTCTGCAAATATCTCCATCAATAGGTAAGAGCCACTCTATGTTTCTCAGCAAGGACTTTCAGAAGACAGCAGGTTCTAGACCAGTCACCTCATCAAGGCAGAAGGGAAAAAACAAAACAAACAAACAAACAAAAAAAACAAAACCACAACTCACTCCCTGTCTCCATAGCAACTTCTGGAGTAAGTGAGGGCAGCCCAAGAGATGCTGCCTCTCCAGGCACTTTCTTCTGCAGGCTATGCCCCACGAGTGTCCAACACAAAGCGAGTGCCAAGGGGACCCACCAATACTGTCCACTGTCCCAAGACTGTATGTGTGTTCAAAGACTGATCATGCACATTTCACAGAAATAAATGGGGTTCTTTTTCTTTGTTTGTTTTAAAGGTAGGGTCTTGGGGGCTGGAGAGATCACTCAGCAGTTAAGAGCACTGGTTGCTCTTCCAGAGGACCCAGGTTCAATTCCCAGCACCCACATGGCAGCTCATACCTGTCTGCAACTCCAGTCCCAGGGCTTCTGACAACTTCACACAGACACACACAAGCAAAACACCAATGAACATAAAATAATAGAATAATGTAAACAAACAAATGAACAAAAAACAGAGTCTCGCTGTGGTCCCAGCTGGCCTCAACTCTCAATGTAAACCAGAGTTACTTTCCACGTAGAGACTCTGCCGCCCCAGTGCTGGGATTAAGGTGTGTGGCACCATGCCTAGCTATATACATATAACACATGTAGTATGTAGATATATGCATGCATACATGAACAGGCACATAGCTTGGATATGGTGGCGCCTGCCCTTGTTCTCAGCACTTTGCAGGGAGAGGCAGGTAGATCTCTGTAAGCTCAAGGCCAACCTGGTCTATATGGTTAAGTTTCTAGACAGCCGGGGATACACAGAGAGGCCTTGTATTAAAAAACAAAAACTTAGGCACTTCCTAGCTTGTTGTTTTGTTTTTGCTTTTTTTTTTTAAGATTTATTTATTTATTATGTAAGTACACTGTAGCTGTCTTCAGACACACCAGAAGAGGGCATCAGATCTCATTACAGTTGGTTGTGAGCCACCATGTGGTTGCTGGGATTTGAACTCAGGACCTCTGGAAGAGCAGTCAGGGCTCTTAACCGCTGAGTCATCTCTCCAGCCCTGTTTTGGCTTGCAACCACGTGTAGCTCCAGTTCCAGGGAATCTGACATTCTCTTCTGGCCTCCGACGGCACCAGGAATGCATATGGTGTTCATTCATACATGCAGGCAGAACATATATAGGAAGTCAAGGGCATGGGGGTATGAAGGTGCACGCCTTTAATCCTAGCACTTGGGAGGCAGAGGCAGATAGATTTCTGAGTTCAAGGCTAATCTAATCAAAATAGTAAGTTCCAGGACAATGAGGATTACAGGGAAAAATCCTCGGTCCAAAATAAACAAAACCAGTTACAAACAAGAAAGATCTGATGAAAACTGAAGAGTGAGCTGACCGTAGGAAACGTCCCTTGGGGATCTGAGTTAGACCCACCTTCCCATCCCCTTGTGTGTAGGAGCAGAAAGCCACCAAGACTGGGTGTCACTCTCTCATCTGTCAAAGCTACGTCCTGAGTGCAATATACCTACCCAGGGTGTGAGAAATATAGGAGACAGAGACAGGGACGCCAGGCCTGGCCTGGCCTTCCACAGTCTAAAACCCCCATGTGCAAGATCAGTAAGCTCGGCCCAGACAGGAAGTATGGAATCCAAGCATCTTCTGCAAAGGGGCAGCGCTCCGGAGCCCCGAGCGGCCCACTAGCCAGCCCTATAACCACCTCTCTGTCATTGTTTATATCTCTCCAAACTAATTCAAAGCAGTTTATCAGAAAGCTCTCCTGAGGAGTATAAAGCGAAGAAGGAGGCATCAGTGAAACAAAGGAGAAGAAAGCCGACAGAACCAGAGAGCTGGCAACCCCTGCTGTGACCCAGTCCCAATGAGGCCCGAGCTTCCTGAAAGCCAAAGCGAAAAGAGATACAGGGTTAGAAGAAAGAGCAAGCTCTCCTCTACGGCCTGGGCATCACACGGTAGATGAAATTGGATCTGTTCTGGGTGGGCATGGCTGCAGTCCGAGCATACTGGCAGCGAGGCCCCTTAATTCACCGAGAACACAGTATCTCTTCGCCCAAGTGCCTGCACCTGCTTCCAGGTATTGAGCAGCACAAAGACATCAACGATGAGCCTTGGGTGTCCCTCCTGCACCCTGTTAATGGGCCACAGGTTATGCTGACTGCAGGCCCCCCACTGTAGTTAAGTGAATGAACTTCCAAGTGTGACTTTGCTGTCTTACTACAGGCCAGAGTGTGGGTGCCTCCCTTTTTCTAGACTTTGTGAACCTGAACTACATCACTGTTCAGGCTGCCACATGCAAGATCACGAGGGACTGATGTTCCCATCTCCCATAGGCCCTGCCCCTGACGAGCTATTTGGTCCTGATCTACTGATGAGCAGTTTAAGGGAGGACCCAGGCCAAAGTCAGTCAGCATGAAGCAGTCTCACTCACTAGGGTCAGGTGTATACCCGACATAAAGCCAGTCCAAGGAGAATGAGAAAAAGACACTGATCTGAGGCCTGGAACTTCTGCAGCCATTTTCCAACTATGAAGTAGGCAGCCTGAAGATGAAGTTCACACAAGAGGTGATGCTGAGAAAACATCAGAGAAATGGACCAGACCCACATCCAACCAACCGAAGCCTCTCGCACCCCAGCCATTTCTGCTGGGTTTGTTCAGTGCCTAGCCCGAGTTCCAGCAGACGTACACACTGTCAAAGAAGTGTGAGCCACTTGGCATGGTGTGAGGGTAAACAAGGGTCAGCTTATTAAAGCTCACAGACCGAATCAGACCAGCATCTGAGAAGTAGCCACACCCGCTTCAATGCAGATTATCTACGGATACTTGGGCGCCACACTGGCAGCGTAGGCACAGGAGAGACCAGATGTCCAGTAGAGTCCCAAAACAGAGTCAGTCTTTACTGAGAGAAGAGTCTGGTATGGAAGTGATCATTCTTGGCTCCCGCCTTCCCTTCCTGACTCTGTCATTCCCTCTCTGGTTCAGAGACTTCCTGAAGGAAGACTCTTCTCAGTATCTATCCACCTGCCCAGTTCGCTCCCTTCAACCTTACCACACCCGGCTCAGGTGACAGACCCTTGGAGGGTCCCTGTCTGGGTCAGGAGTCCTGAGAGCAATCCTATCACCCCAAATAAACTCCACTATGGCCCACGTGTCTTCCTACCCTGTCAGTAACACAATGGCAGGCAGCAAAAGCCAACCAAGACCACTGGATGGACAACTCTGTATGGGAGTTTGCTGTGTAGACAATGAGAAATTCCCCCAAACCTAGACACCACCTGGAGAAACACACTTGAAAGATGAGGAAGAGAGACATAGCAGAGGGAGAACATGACTTCAGCTAGGCCACCATGTGTCCACCTAGGACAAAAGCACCTCCATGGGCTCTTCCCATGATCACTTCCAGGAGGTCCTGCTCAGGGCCTCATAGCCCAGAGGCTGCTGGGGAAAATGTGTTCTGGTCTACCTCAGCTGCCTGCTGGGAATCAGCAAGACTCACACATAGACACTCTGTGTCCCCAAATATAGGAAGCATCGCAGAGATGTCCCAATCCTCCAAAGTTAAAGTCAATAAACGCAGACCTGTGAGCCCCGGATCACTGCTGACAGGGAAAGAGAGTAAAAACGAGGCCTCTGCGTGTCTACACCACCCAGAGCCCAGTGTTGACAGAGGAAGTATTTCTCCATCACTCACCACAGAGACCAAGCATGAAGCAGAATTTGAAGTACTGGCTATTTCAAAACACCTCAAGTGGTATGGAAAGGTCATTTCCAGAAAGAGCCTCTCCCCAACCTCCAGGGCAGCTACTCTGTGGAGAACTCAGCTGCCATTACCCGCATACAGTTCATACAGTCATTCATCCTTCATTCTGAAAAACGGTTCAGGAGTATCAGACTCCCATGCTGGAGACTAGGGTGTCAGAAAAGAACTGGGCGCCATGCCCGACCTCCAGCCTTTTAAAGGGCTAAGAGAAAGTTTCCTTTGCAGGGATGCTGATTGCAAAGGAGGGTTAGAGGTCCTTACCCCACTTCTCTGCACTCACATCCCAATGAGTTACCTCCAAGTCAGCCAGCACTCCTAGAACCATGGTCCCAAGGACAAGGCTAGGTGGCTATATGGAAGACCCTCATAGGAAAGGTTGATGACTGAGTAGGCTACAAATGCAAAGTCCTGGGCAGTCTGTGTGCCAAAGAGTGGGGGGAGGGGGTCCTGAGGTAGGTCCCTAAACCCGGTGTACTGGGGGCTCTGGGGCCGACCGTGGTCCTGGCATTGGCCGGTCCTCAGGAACTGAGATGCAGCATGCATTGTTGGGTGCACACATAGCTCTCATACCCACACTGCTACACACCACGTGTTCCTGTTTATGACACACTGCAGCTCCTTCTACCTCCATCTCTGATGCACGTTGCTAAGACTGCGGAAAGCTGGGAAGAGATGACACAGCCCCAATGCCACTGAGACCATTCGTTTGAGGTCCTCCTTAATAAGTCCTCCCCACTGCCCCAGACCTGGTGCCCTCCAGTCCTCCCCAGGCTAAGATCCCTACCATGGCCCTCCATCTTTCCACTGAAGCATCCTGATTTGAGTGGAGCACTCACTCGCCTGGACCAGAGACTGCTGTATTCCCAGGGCCTAAGGCAGTAACATGGGGGATCACGGGAATCAGAAACCAAGCAGGAAAGGACAGGAAGACTGAAGGCGCAGCCCTGGTGCTTTTGTTCCCTCCCTCCTTGAGTTTACACAACAGGACATGTGTCTCAGCTTAGACGACTTGCCCAAGATGTTTCTGTTAGCAAAATGGCAGGGGTGTGAGTACCAGATTCCAGACCAACTATCCTTCTACCCAGCATCCAGGGATCAAAGCAGATCACAGGATCCTTCCTAGGATCAATTTACTGTTAGAGACATAAATGCACCCCAAACCCTTCCCCGGGAATACTTTTAATGATATTCTGCAAATTAAAAAAAAAATAGTGCTGGGTTTGGTGGCATGCCTGCTATCTTAGCATTGGGAAACTGAGGCAGAAGGCTCATGAGTTGACCCTGGAACCTACACGGTAGAGAGAGACAACTCCCCTGGGCTGTTCTCCCATCTCCACAGGCATGAGCATGCCAACACAACACACGCATACACACCACGAAATGAATGTTTTAAAACGTATTACCTGTGTGGGGGACGTGGGGGTAAGGGGAAGACAAACAGGGAAGGCACAGGGACCAGAGTGATTGACAGGCAGTATGTGTTTGTACGGTGAACTGGGCCACGTAGATGCTCAGCAGGTAAAGGCATTGTACAATGCTGGCCCTTGAGTTCCATCCCAGAACCGACTCCAAACACTTGTCCTCTCTCTTTCCTGTATATGACATAGCGTGTGTGCCCCCCACACATACTATACACATACTCATACACGTACTATAGTGAAAAAACATTAAGCTTGACAGGAGGTGGTGGCGCACGCCTTTGATCCCAGCACTCAGGAAGCAGAGGCAGGCAGATCTCTGAGTTTGAGGTCAGCCTGGTCTACGGTGAGTTCCAGGACAACCAAGGCTACACGGAGAACCCCTGTTTAAAAAAAAAATCACACTTTTAAAAATTAATACTGAACAAATGGACAGAGTCAGGAACCTGCCAAGCGAATTAATTACTCAAGATGTGGCTTCGGCTGACACAGGCACGAGGCCTGTGGAGAAGGCAGAGGACACATCCATCACCCCAGCCTGCTGGAATTCCCACAGCGGGTGGGGCTCTCGTCTCCCCCACTGTCAAGAGTCACCCAAGAAGACGAGCAGTGCCAACTTTCTTTTCGGCTGCCGCAGGCTTCCTAATTAAAGTTTGGGATGTGTGTTTATTCAGGGTTGATAAACACAGACCCACAAAAAAAAAGTGTTTAAGAGAAAGCAGATGAAATGTGGGGCAGAACTAGCTAATAAAATCAGGAGACACAGTGAATTTCCAATCTTGGCAGCGTAACCTGCAGGAGGCTGAGGCCCAGAAGTGAACTCGGTGCTGTGTTGCCAGGGTAAATGCAAGCCATCACTTCCTGCAAATTAATTGCTCCCTGGCAGGAGATGTGTACAAAGTTTCTCTGCTCTGGGCCAGGAGGAGGATGTAGCCAATGTGGCTTCCTTCTCCCGCCCGCCCTCCTGCCACCAGGTGGCCCCTCGGCATGCCAAGGCAGCATTTCAAACTCCTATAGATCTGCCTAGGGAGGAAGAGCCACCTTAAGACACCGAAAGAAGAAGTCAATGGAAGAGTCGAGAAGTTGAGGCTACCTCGCGTCTAGGGACCTCAGTCTCCTGAAAGGTCCAAGGTACCAGCAGGGCTCCTTAACGGAGACTGCCTCCCATGCCACATGTCCTTCCTTATTCCACTCTGGGGCACCACTATTCTGAAACGTGTGAATGTGGCCTAGATTGCAATGAATGGCCAAGAAGTCCAGGAGCCAGGAGGCTGAAGGATTCCCCAAGGACAGGGATGGCTTCCCAGACATCAAAGGGAGCTTCAGAGGGGTGGCGCCCAGGGCTGGCCTTAATGAAACCATAATGAACAAGTTTCCACAAATAAAGACAACAATGAGAAGGCAAGCAGAAGGCCCAGGAAACAATCAATGCCTTTGATTAAGCACTGATGAAATTTCCCATCACAGCTTTCATCCCGCTCCCTAGGGCTTTCCTTGGCTCTGTGATGTATTCAAAGAAAACCATCTTGAATATACATTACTCCCCAAGCCACTGAACACAGGGTTTGGCTCCGCTGTTGACTCCCAGCCCCAGGCCAGGCAGCAGTGTCCCAGATGGCCTCTCACGCCAGACAATAGCCACCGCAAGACGCTCAGCGAGTCATGTGGCCTCATTTCTGTACAAGACCATTTTTCTCAGCCTGTCCACCACCAGCCCAGCTCCGCTGGGGCCTCCATACACTTCAAGGGACTTTTCTGGAAATTATCTGGGATTTAATTCTACACTGAAGTAGCTCCCCGTTCATCAAAGCCAATCTGGCTTCGAGTCAAGGAACTACGGAAGGACTGCTACAACCACTCTGAGAAGGTCTACCATCAGACGCCATTTCTGCTCACGCGGGTTCTCTATGAACTGCGGTTCCCAGCACTGACCTTCAAAGTGAGTCCAAACTATGCCTTTCTTTATGCTCTCCTCCGCAGTTCCTGAGGGACCTTGGCAAGCCTTGACTATGGATGGCTAGAGGTCCATCTATGTCTGGCTACATACATATCCTCCAGGGTAGTTTTCAGATGAGTTCCTGTTCACAGCTCTATGTAAAATATCTAAGACATACAAAAATCATGTAGAAGAATACCATCCCTCCCAACCATTGGACTGAGCACAGGGTCCCCAATGGAGGAGCTAGAGAAAGGACCCAAGGAGCTGAAGGGGTTTGCAGCCCCATAGGAGGAACAACAATACGAACCAACCAGTACCCCAGCGCTCCCAGGGACTAAACCATCAACTGAAGACTATATGTGGAGGGACCCAAGGCTCCAGCCGCATATGTAGCAGAGGATGGCCTTGTTGGACATCAAAGGGAGGAGAGGCCCTTGGTCCTGAGAAGGCTCGATGCCCCAGTATAGGGGAATGCCAGGACAGGGAAGACGGAGTGGGTGGGTTGGTGAGCAGGGGGAGGGGGGATGGCATAGGGTGTTTTTGGAGGGGAAACCAGGAAAGGGGGTAACATTTGAAATGTAAATAAAGAAAATTATCTAATAAAAATTAAAAAAAAAAAAGAATACCACCTCCTAAGTCCATCGCCAGCTTAAATTAAAAAAAAGCAAAAGGAGAGTCCCCAGGTAGCCAGGTCATAGCCCCTCCCTCTTCTCTACCCTCCTCATGCCCCCATCTACTATGCCCTGCACTTGTTTATGTTTGGGTTGTGCACAAGCTTGGGTGAAGCTCAGTGGGCAGAGTGCTTGCACGAATCCCCAGGTCTGATCCGTAACACCCTACCAAACAAGAACACTGGCTACTTATCCTAAGATAAAATACCCTGACAAAAACAACTTGAAGGACTGTTGAATGTGGCTCAGGGCAGGCAGGGAGGTCCCAATGGCAAGAGCATGAGGCTGGTCACAGTGCATAAGTAGTCAGGGGGCAGACAGAATGGATGATGGCCTACACTAGCTAGCTTGCGCCTTTTCATGTTGTCCGGGACCGAAGCCTAGGGGATGATGCCGCCTACTTTCAGGGAAGGGCTTCCCACTTCAGTTAACCTAACCAACCAAGATAATCTCTCAGGGGGGCCCAAAGGCTTGTTTCCTAGGTGATGCCAATTCCTGTCAAGTTTATAGTCAACTTCAAGCATTATAGCAGGTACAGTAGCGCGTGTGTTGTCTCGGAGAATCAAGAAGTTCGAGGCTACCCTTAGCTATGTAGTGAATTTTGTAAAGCCAACCTGGAATGCACAGGATCTCAGGAAGACGGCAATGACAAGACTGTGAAGTGCATTTGCTTTGTTATAAAGTGCTCACCATTTTAGCACTTTATATGTGTCCACAGCAATATATACCCGAGTCTGGGATCATCTGAGGGCCCACACCTGTCTCCTGTGCTTAATAACTGTCATCTTTGCCGTTAACCCAAGCTTGGGCATAGCTCATACTTCATACTTGCTTTTAAACATGGAAAAAAAAAACTGAATATGGAGTGTAGGCTCGCCCCATAGCATGGGCTTACCCGACCCATGACCCCAGGCCATATAGCACTCCTAAGATCTAAGAAAGGAGAAGGGAACATGGGGACTTCCACCATAATATCTACTTCCTTCTCAATGTCTCAGACTGTCCTAGAAGCCTGAGAGAGTTTCTAGGTCCCCAGTATGACACCACTCAGAGTCCACCTCAAGGCCCAGGATGGACCAGGACTTCTCTGACTCTCAGTACTCAGAGCACTTAGCAGATTTCCTTCTACATGGGGAGGGTGGGATGGGGAGAACAAACCAGGACCAGCTCTCTGAAGGCAGAAGAGTCCTTATTCAGCAAGGAGACACGTCTACTTCCACCACCTTGACTTTCAGTCCCCTGAACAAAACAGCTCCATGTGGCCTCTAGGGTCTTTGGAAGAAACCTAGTGTCACACAAAGGAGAAAATGTGCACAAAGGCAAGGAACACGGAGGGACTAGGGGAGGGTCGACAGTCACCATGAGGACAGGCTAGTTTTGAGTACGAGGCATTCCACACGACTTCAGAGTCAAGGGAAGAATGTCCCTACCTCCTTAAAATGTTCTTTCCACTAAACTGGCTTTGACGTCAACCTTCACCCACGTCAACTTTCACCCACCCCTCCCACCTCCCACCTCCTCCTGTAATTCATTTGTGTGAATCTTGACAAAAGCCAACACTAAGGAAATAAGTCCCCACTCTGGCACAGACCAGCCATGCGGCTTCCAACAAATCTTTTAACCTAAGTTTCAATTTTCTAAACTGCTTCCTCAAGTATTCATGAACCGTGGCCCCCTGAGCGTTTGACCTCAGTGATGTTTACTACAGTGGAGCCAGACCTTAAGCACAAACTGGATACGGGCCTCTCCGTGATGCTTACTTGTAAGCCCCTTTCCGACTCTTGGCTTCCTTCTTTCTGTTTAAGATTCAAGACTTAGTGCTTGGTCACCACTGAGAACACAGGCCAAGAAGCTCATTTTAAATTCAGTGCTGACAATACTCGGTTCATCTCCAACCTGGCACACGGCATTCTTCAGGCACATCTATTCATAGATGCCTGTTCCTAGAGCGAGCTTTCAATTATTCACACTACAGAGGACTCGTCCTATGTGTGAGACCTGTGTGGTGGTGAGGACACTGGAAGGGACAGACAGAAAGACTCCCCTGTGACAGCCACAGCAGTCACACTCCATGGTGGGAGGGGACGATAATCAAGGGCCTCAATTGAGGAACACACACTCCACCTCATCCCCCTTAAGAAACAACCTTCAGAACCAACAGATAGAACGTGTAGCACACAGCAGAGCTGAGGCTCAGGTGCGCCCAGCACCCCAGAGATGGACACTCAATCATGAAGCCTGCTTCACAGGCTCCACACCGACCAAGCCACACTGCGAACACAGCAGATGGGCAGCCAGCAGGGGTTTGCTGAGGTCATGGACTTCTCCGGCTTGGGTAGGGATGCGGTGAGCTGTGGAGTGCCCACTCTATGCTCCACCATCCGAGCTATCCTTCCACCTTCCATCTTCTTCCTCGAAGAGTGAGGAGCTTGCCTGACTCTGCTCAGAGAGTCCTGGGACGGTAAGCATTCCCCAGTCAAGTCAACACAGCAGGGAAGCAAGGGACATCTATCTCACTTCCTCTCCAGGGTGCTGAGGGCAGGGAGCACAAGGTCAGGAGAGACCAGCAAGCGCTGAGTATAACTACTACTTTTCTTCTTGCTGTGACAAAACACCATCTAAGGAGGACGGGGCTCATTCTGGCTTACAGCGTGAGGGTTCAGAGCAGGTATGGAGGGTGGGGCAGCAGGCAGCTCCCACAGTCAGGAAGCCAGGATGTGAAGGCTGGTGCTACGATTGCTTTCTCCTTCCCCCCTTTTACTTAACCTAGGATCTCTACCCATAGCACAGTGCCACCTACATCCAGAAGAGGTCTTCCCTCTTCTGTGGAGGTGGCTTCAAGGACACGCCCAGAGACATGTTTCCTAGGTCACTTCAAGTGTAATCAACAATACTAATCATCCAAGGGCAAACTGGGAGATTTTTCTGGACATGTGATAACTAACTGTCCTAACACGGGCGCTCTGCCACACACACACACACACACACACACACACACACACACACACACACACACACACGCATGTGAAAACAATAAATCTATGGGCAGAACTGTAGCTGGTAGGTAGAACAGTCACTTAGCATGTGCATGGCCCCATCCATACTACAAAAAAAAAAAAAAACCAAGTGTGTGTGGTATCCCACACTGTGACCCCAGCACTGAGGAGACTCAGGAGGGGGTACAAGGTCAGCTACGTGGTGAATTCCAGGCCAGTCTGGAAGACATGGTGAGACTCAAAATGAAATAGGAGGAAAGAGGAAATAAAGGGAGGAGGGAGTGAAGATTTCAAGGGAGGGCGAGATAGATATTTAACAGGAACCAGTTTGAATTGTCCACCCGAAGCAGAAATGTCATGTGTACACTTGTTCGCCAGACATAAATCAGGCACCTAGAACCTTGGCTGCTCCGTACCCTTCCTTAAAAAAAAGTCCCACCCAGCAAAGACAAGGCCCTGTGGACAATCTTCAATACTGGAAAACGGAAATTTAAAATGTCTGAGGCATTTTAGATCCGGTTCCCTCTGAGACACAGGCAGAGATGACAAGTGGGCCGCATGACAGACACAGAAGTCTGAGAAGATGCCATTTTAAATACCATGGAGTGTCTGGGAATTTGCAATTCCACACTCAGCACAGAATGGTCCCTCTGGGGGCCCCTTCAGCTGCCTCCTCCTTCTGGCCTGCTCAGAAAGGCATACACACATTTCCCCAAGCATCCCAGAATGCAGAGTCCTGGTGCTGGAGATGCACCTGAAGGCCTGAGGTCACCCATCTTGCCTGCCACCCAGTCAACTTCCTTTCACCTTGGCACTTACAGACAGAAAACCTTCTGCTACTGTTTCTCCAAAGCGGTCACTCACTTTTGTCAAAAAAAATACCAAAAACCAGTTTCTACATGATTTTAAGACCGTTACTGAACTGGGTGCCTCTAGATTCCATCAATCCTACCAGCTGCTCCCTGGGAAGGCAAAGTGATTCTAGAAAAGTCTCTCATGAAATGGAAAACGTCTGTGTAGACCTAGGGGCGGCCAGCTGTCTGTTCATAGTGTCACCAGACCTCCACAAGCCCTAAGTTTCATTAATTAATTGGCTGCTGGGCCAGAGAGTGACGGTGCTTGTCACCAGGTCTGACAACCCAGGACACACAGTGGGAGGAGAAGATAAACTCCTTTGAGGTGTGCTTGGGCATCTACTTTTGTACTGTATCGCGCGCGCACACACACACACACACATACACACAATCTCACACACACACACACACAATCACAATCACATAAAATAAGTAAAAATAAATAAATGCAGTAATTTTTGACCGACTGGCTGACTGTGTCTTAGTGATCTAAACTTGGGTTTCTTCCTTTACCCTGGAAATGTAACCATTTCCAGTGCAAATTTCCAGTGCTGGGATTCGTGGGAAGGAAAGGGGAGGACAGGGGATGGAAGGAAAGGGGAAGGGAAAAAGAGAACAGGATGTAATCACATGACAGAGAATATGCAAAAACCAAAAGCTCATTTGGATTCTCAGGCCCCGCCAGACCTTCTGACACCATTTCTGTATATTTCCCTCAGGCCTTTTCTCTACCAAAGACTGACAGCTTTCCCATATCCTTTGTGGCCCTGACTCCCAGAGGCCCCATGTCCATTCCAACCTTGTGGCCACAAGTGACAAGACTCTGGCCCTGTCAGACACTCTGTCATCTCTATTCAAGTTGTAACAACTGAGCTCGAGGTCTCCAGACAACATTCTCCCTGTATCATCTGTGTCCTTCGAGAGATTCCCAAAAGTGAGTCAACCAGACCAAAGGTTACAGTGACGGTTAGCTCCTGATATCAGTCCCCACAGTACAGAGAAGTGTTACTCCAAGAGACGGCCAGAGACCAGCAAGAGAGCCTTCAGACAGTGACACCTTTCGCAGCACCAGGCTTTCTCTACCAATCAGCTCAGGTGATCCTAGGTACCCAGCTCTCCTTCCCACCTGGAGTTCCACAAGACACTGGAGAAAACTCCAGAAGATGGAATCAGACAGATGCCCTTCCTCAAAGCCATGTAAGGTGGGAAAGGTGATACAAAAGACCAGGCTCCTTGTTTTGAGGAAAGTGTTCAATGTCTTAAGCCAAAGATGAGCTTACACTGGGAGAGCTTTCGAGAGGCCACACTCACGTTCAGCCCTTCTGACGGGAGGTCAGAAGGCAAGCCAGGAGCACACACATGGTCTCCTCACTTCTCGAATCCTGAAGGGCAACTCTAAGAAGCTGCTGGAACAAAACATAGTCCTACTGGAGGGGGGACCTTGGGGACCAAGCGCAAGTGTCCCCTATACCAGTGCCTTCAGATCAGCTCCAAGAAGGGGGAGAGAATAACCACAAACTCACTGTGTGATACAGACTTTTTCTTTCAAAAACATGAAGTCAAGCCTTGTCCAGTTCAGAGAGTTCACTCCCCTTGTCCCCTATGTCCTGCATGATAGCCAGAATCCCCAGAACCTTCCTGAAGGGCCATCAGACTCCAGTCCTGGGGTGACAGAGGTCAGGCACAACAAACCTACACAACCCACCTGGGTACCAGCAGAACTCAGTGCACACTGCATATGTCCTCACTGTGTTGCAATGGACAAACCTTGCTCACTTAAGCCAGATTCAAATGCACTCAGACTAATCCTTTTTTTTAATTCTTTCTATTGATTTAGAAACCTTAGGGGGTGGGGATTGGACTGTGGCTCAGCTGGTCCACTACAGGCCTAAAACACCCGACGCCCTGAGTTCCACCACCTAAGAAAATGAGCGTGGTTGAACACGGGTTATAATTCTAGTACTCAGGGGTTGCAGGCAGGGGGATCACTACTTCAAGGTCATCCTTACTACATAGTGAGCTGGAGGCCAGCCTGGGCTACATGAGATCCCGCAACAGAAAGGGGGGAGGGGCGTTGATTTAGCTAAGTGGTAGAGCACTTGCTTACCCAGTAAGATCCTGAGTTCAAGCCTCAAATCAGGAAGAAGAAGGAAGGGAGGAAGGAAGGAAGGAAAGAAGGAAGGAAGGAAGGGAGGGAGGGAGGGAGGGAGGGAGGGAGGGAGGGAGGAAGGAAGGAAGGAAGGGAGGGAGGAAGGGAGGAAGGGAGGGAGGGAGGGAGGGAGGGAGGGAGGAAGGAAGGGAGGAAGGGAGGAAGGGAGGAAGGAAGGAAGGAAGGAAGGAAGGGAGGGAGGGAGGGAGGAAGGAAGGAAGGAAGGAAGGGAGGAGGAAGGAAGGAAGGAAGGAAGGAAGGAAGGAAGGAAGGGAGGAAGGGAGGAAGGAAGGAAGGAAGGAAGGAAGGAAGGAAGGAAGGAAGGAAGGGAGGGAGGGAGGAAGGAAGGAAGGAAGGAAGGGAGGAGGAAGGAAGGAAGGAAGGAAGGAAGGAAGGAAGGGAGGAAGGAAAGAATTTGGACTGTGCAATCGGCAATTTACATAAATAACATTCCTATGCCCCAGAATTCATACCCAACACCTCAAAATAAAGAAAAATGAACAAATATAATGAAAACAGTAAATAATGTAGACATGTATTCTTGGGCTGTGTGTGTGTGACATAGTTACCTGTATTTGCTTCATTTTTTCACAATCTCTCTCTCTGTGTGTGTGTGTGTGTGCATCTATCTTTGTGTATGTGTCTATGTGCACAGAGGACACCAAGTATTCTACTGTTCTCTTTCCGCCTTATTTCTAAATCAGGGGATCCTTGAACTCGACTCACTGCCAGCAAGCCCCAGTGATCCCTCCTGAGGCCCACAGTTGCACCAGGCCACGCCTAGTTTGCCACACAGGCGCTGGGATTCAAACTGGGCAGCATCCTTTCTTCCTCACTGAACCATGTCCTTGGTTCCCAGGTGCTGTCCCTAAGTGTGTCCTGTCTACCACAGTTCAGTCCATACTTCCGAGTGCCGATCTCACTCCACAGCCTCTGGACTCAGCTTTGTGTGCAGAGCACCATCCTTTGGGGTGGGGCCAGGTGAGAGATCATCGGCTCTGTCAAGTTTGACGTCCACTTCCACGGAGAAGCTGTGACACTCTAGCCAGGCCTCCTCCTCTTTGGTATTCTGGGTCTTAAGCGAGGACTGTCAGTTGGAGACTATTAGAAAAGCAGCCTGTCTCAGATGACAACAGAAAGACCGTACTCCAGGCTGATGGTTACCCATAAGACCCAATAACGTCATACTCCCCAGGACAGTCTAGTCAAGAGAACTAGTTTTTCCTGTAGTCATGCACTGGCTGCATGACACTCGGCAGGGCTTAGCCGTCCTGGGACTGGGAACTCATTCACGATTTTCAAACTCCTGTATGGCACTGGGAAACTCACATCATCTCTCTGGACCATGGTTGCATGTCTGAACGGGTACCACTCTGGAAGAGAATCAGAGTTAGTCCCACCAAGAGGGATGGGGGTCACACTGTGTGGGGACGCTGACCTCTCGACACTGGGACAGTAGGCCCCCAGGGTCAGTCCCCTCCCCAGTGGAAGTGCTTCCTCTTTCACTGTCTGGCCCAAGGCTCAGGACTTAGTCATCCTTAGTTATTTCCTGTGTGGGCAATGGCCTGATAAAAGCTGGGGAAGATACCTGGTGACCTTTATTTAGGGTTTTTCCTATCTCAGGCCAACTGACCAGTCCCCAGTCATGTAGACTCCGAGACATCTGTAAAGGGTAATGAATTAGTCCAAACTGTCATACCACCAATGGGCATCGAGGATCAGGCTTTTGCACCTCTTGAGAGCACTCTTTAAAAATAAGGATGCTATGCCTAGACTAGTGGTCTATGCTTCTAATTCAACCGCGTGGGAAGCAGAAGCGAGTAGATCCCTTGCAGTTTGAGGCCAGCTTTTTCTACATAGTCAGTTCCAGGACAGAAAGGGCTATATGGTGAGACACCATCTCAAAATAATAATAATAATAATAATAATAATAATAATAATAATAATAATAATAATAATAATAATATAGTTGGGATTCTGGGATCAGTTGGTAGAGTGCTCACCTAGCATGCACAACGCCCTGGGTTCCAGTTTCAAAAGTATAACCCAGAGTGAGAAGAGTAGCACATGCCTGAAGAGTGAGAAGAGTAGCACATGCCTGTAATCTCAACAGCTCGGGGGTGGAGGCAGGAGGATCAGAGGCTTAAAGTCATCTTCGTCCTGAGATACGTGAGGCTCTCTTTAAAACAATACTTTAAGTGGGTGTGGGAAGATGGCTCAAACAGTAACCTCCCTGACACATAAGCACCTAGGTCTGGACTTCCAGAATCCCTGCAGTGACACTTCTGTGACCTCAGCACTGGTGAGCAGAGACAGACAGTGCCTCGAAGCTCACTGGCCAACAAGCCTAGTCAACTAGTGAGTTCCAGGTCCACTGAGGGACTGTCCCAAAACATAAAGTGGGAGGAAAAAATGAAGAAAACACCTGATGTCAGACACTGGCTTACACACACACACACACACACAAGGACCTGTGTACAAACCCCACGGTCCACCACTCAGATTCCCACACTCCCACCAGAACTGTGAACCTTGCAGCCCCTCTTTCTCTGCCCTTCTCCCCTCCTGAGGAGAGACTGTCGCAGGCTGAGACAAGCCAATCATGTGACCACGCTGTAGTTACAAATCCCACTGAATCTACAAAGGGTCAAGAGGAATCTTAGGGGCTAGGGAGATAGCTCAGCAGATAAAGAACCTTTGTTTGATCCCTGGAACCCACATTTAGGAAAAGGGTGTAGTAGTTTCAAAATGCTAGGGAGGCAGAGACAGGCAGATCTTTGGGGCTCAATGGCCAGCTGGTCTAGCCAAATTGGTGAGCCCTAGGCCAGCATAAGACTCTATCTCAATAAAAAAAGAAGATAATACTTGTGAAGTAACACCCCCTGTGGTTCACGCCTGTACGTACACACACACACACACACACACACACACACACAAGCATGCGCCACCACCACTCCAGTCGTCTTATTACTATGGCCAGTTTCCCACCTTGACCAAAACCAGCAATGAGGAACTCAGAGTTGGTGGGTCACCCACAGTCATATGGCAACCTAGGGGTGGGGTGCTCTCAGGCTAACTATTCTCCAGGGTGCTAGGGAGAAACCCTCCCAGGAAAGCCTCTGCTCCTGATGGGGTCACCTCTTACTTTCTGAATGACATTAGAGTCCCTGGAACGAGGTGAGAGAGAAGTGGAATGTCGGAGCTCCCGCTCTCCTTATTAGGCTCTGTGCTGTCTCCATTTTCCTCAACTACAATGTGACAGTAAATACGATCCGCCTCACCAAGTGACTGGAAGATAGGCTACCCAAACTCAAAAGGCAGAACACACACACACACACACACACACACACACACACACACACACACACACACACACACGCTATCCGCTATCCGAGAGCTTTCACCAGAGCTGCCTTCCTGGTCCTTGGCACCTGAATGAAGATAACTGGGCTGGGCGTGGGTCAGCCAGAAGAAACAAACCCGAACTCCTTCTAACTCCACACTCCTCAGGCCCCGTAGGGACTTGGGTGGGTGGCTGCCAGACGCTGTCTGTTCCCCCACGGGACAGCATCACAGGCCTAGAGCATGCACGGTAGCTGCTTGCTTTATTACTCTGTTGAATGGCAGGAGAGATCTCAGGCCTCCATCATAAACAGGTGAGCTAGGGACGCGTGTTCCGGAATGGCTGGAAAACACATTTCGGAACACACAGGGCTGCCGTCTGATGAGTCACTCCCTTCGACAGCCTCTTAGATCTGCGTCTATTCCAGCTGGGCTTTGGAGTCCAATATTACAGAACGGTACAGAACAGCCTGGTTCAGGAAAGCAGGGCAGACGCCGCGGGATGTGACTCCCCAAGTTTCAGTTCCACGCTGTCGTCTACGACCTACTTCACTCTGGTTTTGAACAAAGCTGGGGCTGGAGAAGACATCGACAGTAGAGTCCTTCCTCCGCCCAGTGTCCCCAGGCTCTGAGTCTTAGCCCTGGGGGCGCTGTACAAACCAGGGACTCAAAAGATAGCAGCACCTGGATGTGCAACCCCAAGACAAGCTCATGGAAGCATTTTTTCAAAACAGCTACAACAGGCTGGAAAATGGGCGCTGAGATACCAAGCAAGGTCATACCACTTGCAAGAGGAGAATTCAGTCAGCGTCAGGTCTAACCCAGACATCCTGGCTCCATAGGCCCGTTTCTTACCCTACCACTGACCTCCTTTGCAGAGCATCTCGTGTAACATAAAGCCACCCCGACAGTCTAAGAACATTAGTTCATAGCCATCTCTGCTCTACAAGAACCTGGCTTTCTGTATGTCCCCAGAGGGGAGCATTGCTAGAGCAGTTACTGGTGGTGTGTGTGTGTGTGGGGGGGGGGTTACAGTAGGATGCTTTCCTAGGTACAGGTATCCCAAGAAAGCAGGGGCATCAGCCTGGCTTTCTCAGGTACCATTCTGCTTCAGTGCGGTGATGTGATCTGCCCAAAGCCACACAGTACTGTGGCAAAGCCAGGGTCCAGTTTAAGAAATTCAAAATGGCCATACAATGTCAACGGTATAAGACTCCTAGTAGAAGAGTAAATAGAGACCCCTCCCCCACCACGTCCTCCCCTACCCTGATCAAACAGGATGAGAAGAGCTGGCCAGCCAGTGGCCCCCCATATACCACGGGATGATTTCAAAGCTTCCCATCTTGAGCCTTCCTTTTCATTTAGCTCGGCCTGCTGCTCGAGGACATCAGGGGCAGGGGGACATCTAGGACCCCATCATTACACTATCTCTGAAGCAGAGTTGCTAGATACACTTGAGACACAAACGAACAAACATAGTAGACCTTGACTCACGGCCCTGATTCCGCCTCTTGGAATGTCTTCTGCCTCTGGGTCCCCACTGCCTGTCTCTTAAATGAGAGGACAGGGTTGCGCTGAAACTAGAAAGTCAAAGAGGCCCTACTCAGGTTCAGCCACAGTCAGCCTCCAGGGGACGTGCAGTCACTCGCTCGCTCCACCCCACCTCATGTATCATCTCTAGCCCCTCTGGTTTCTCCTGAGCTGAGGAGACCCTGGCTGACAGGTAGTGAATCACTTCCTTCTCTAACAGCTGCGATTCAGGTTTACATCCCTGTGGCCTGTCTTCCTGGTCCTGGCTGATGAGAGGAGAAGCAAGACAGTGAGGTGGGAGGACCGCCGAGTCCTCCTCACTGGATGTGTGGCCTGCAGACTAGAGGCATCCGAACCTCTCAGGCCACCCAGCTTTCTCAAGCACCTGACTCAGGCTACGGGCTAAGCCCCAAGTGACTCGGCCACACACAAGCCTGGGAAGCGCTCCTCCCAAATGAGGCCTCTCAAACTGTGGGCTCGCCATAGCCATCCGCTAATTAAAAGAGCATAGCCTTAGGAAACATCATAGAAAAGAAGGCAGAAGGTTCGTAAGAGCAAGTGGGTGGGGCAGAGCGCTGGGGAACGCTGGCTTCTGGGCATGATGTGGCCGGTCAACAGCTGGCCCTGGAAGGGGAGAAGCTCACGCAGACCTGACACTGACAGTGACTGGGTTGAAACGACAGGCAGTTTAAAATTGTTGGAGGAGGGAGATGTGCCCGTCCTCCAGTACACAACCCCAACTAAACTGACCGAGTCACTAAAATGGACAAAAAGACATGAAAGTATGTGTGTGTGTGTGGGGGGGGGTTCATAATGAAACCCATTACCACATGTACTCAATACTAAATTTTTTACAAAAGAGATTGGTCTTAGTAACCTTCTGGAACCTTCCACAGAAGACAAGCTGGGACCTAAGTACCAAGGATGGACAGATAGTGCTCACACACTAGCTTTAAATCCAGGCTCTGGTCCTTGTTCCTTGAATCGAGCTGTCTTCACCCCGTCACCCCATAAGCTGTCCACTGACCCCCCCACAAGTCCTTCATCCACATTCCTTCGCTCTCGCCACCTTTCGAAAGGTAGCCTTTCTGAACACAATTCCAGTTTTGTTTTTTTTTTAAATAAGCCCTGCAACTCCTTTAATAGTTTCAGATTATCTTAAATATTGTAAAAACCACTCTCAGCCACATTTCTTCCAGCAGACTTCATCAACTTCGATTATTTATATATTTACGAACGATACTCATGGAGCAGATGGCCGCTAGTAAGGCTTCGACAAGTGGGGGGAGAGATGAATGGGACAGAACGGAAGCTGGAGGGCTGGCCCGCTTAGTCTTCCTGACAAGCTCTGACGGAACCATCTCCCATTCAGTGGAAGCCCATACACCAGCCGGTCAACAATTGGATTAAAATAACACTCTTGGACTTCCAAGTGCTTGCAGACTCCAGATCTTTCTAGGAACAGCCTGCCGGTCCAGAGCTGCTTCCCAAGCAGAACTGGCTCGGGGAGGTGCGGGGGACTGGATGGTGACACCAGGTGAGGACACCAAGAGCCTCATAGAGGGGAAGCAAAAACATTTACTGAGCACCTACGGTGTGCAATACTGTTACACCAACCTCTGTGTTGAGCACCTACTGTGTGCAATACTGTTACACCAACCTCTGTGTTGAACCCAATGCCACCTCCAGATAGCCAGCCTGACTCTCCACGTTACAGATGATGAGGGTCCAAAGAAAGAGGAAAGACTTTGCCCAAAGTAGGTAATCTGACCCCCAAACCCACACCCTCAGTGTCTCTGGAAATAGAAAAGGATGATGTGGGGTGGAGAGTGGGCTGGTAGTAGGGTACAGGTAATTGTCTCTTAACTGTATCCTTGACTCGGAAGTCATCTTTCAACCTGAGGCCATCCAGCCTTCAGGTCTATCTGAAGTCTAAATTCTAAAGTTCTGCTAAAAACAATTTAAACTGGGTCCACTTGAGACACAGGGGAAGTCAAGTCTTGGCTAAAAACAGGAAGAAGAAGACACAGGTTCTTGAAGATAAGGGAGGGGTGTCACTGGCACATAGAGGGTGGATGGGTTGAGAGAGAACCAGAGAGAGAGGTGGGGGTAACACGCATTGGCAAGCCTCTGTACCTGGGGCTATGGATACCCAAGAGCTCACACACTGTCTTCAACCTATAAAAACCATCCCTCTTAGGGAAGTTAGTAGCCCTCCCTTCCTGGCCTCCTCCCATTTTGTCTCTGGAAGTTCCATTGCAGTTAAAACAGAGAGGGGCTCCTACAATGGTGTTGTCCATGCTCTGACAGGCAAGACTGCCACTAGCTACTACTGCCTTAACTGTATGAAACTGTCTTGCTCTCGGGACTTCCATCACATAACTGATGCAGATTCAAGCGCACAACTCATCTGCCCATTTTACAGATAAGAACACTGCACAGAACCTTGGATGCACATGTGTGAGCTAAAAAAAAATGGTTTTACATTCGGTTCCTACTCTCTTATGGGTACCCTGTGCAATGGGCAAGGGCTGGAACTATCTCACCAGTTTGCAGGCAGGAAAGGGGGCTTCAAGGTGATACTGACGTAAGACCACCTGCTGCCCACACAGATGAACTGATGTTACGGGTGTTTGCCTGTGTCAGACAGCAGCTCACCACATAGCACCCGGAAGATCACTTGAACCAGTGATCTTCTTGCCTCAACATCCCCAGTGTTACATTACAGGTAGGCACTACCACACCCAGTTCACGCAACCATTTTAAATCTACACAGCACAACATCAGATGGACTTGTTAAAGATAACCAAGTGCCCATACCACCAAAGTCACAAGAATGGTGGTCTCTCCACTCACAGAGATGGCAGAAATGCTGGACATGCTGCCACAATCTCCTGGCATTGGTGTCTCTTAGGAGCCCTTTCTGTGCACCCATCTCGAGATGCAAGGCTCGCCAGGGACTAGGAACCATGACTTTTACTTCAGGAAGAACCACCAGAGAACAACATCAAGGTCACTTCCAGGCCAGATGTTGACCTTGAGATGTAGACAGAATGTATTCACAAAGCACAGTGCGGAAGCTATCACTTTCTCATTCATTCTGTCAGAAAACAGGTACATCTTTCCCAGTATAAGCCAGACACAGTTGTCAAGGAGACACAAAGCCATTCAGAATGCAGAGGACCACCTGAGAACCCCAGGCTAGTTTTGCAGCTCCAAGGCTTAGCCCATGATCCTGTCCCCCCCACCCCCCCACCACTTCTCTCAGGCTGAGTCCTGGGAAGTCCTGGCCTCACTCCAAGTCTGGGTGAAATGGAAAGATTCTCTCTTGCCACCCAGGTGACTGTGGCCACCATATGCATTAGCAAGAGCCGTGTAGCAGTGTCTCTGCGTGGAGAAGTTTGCTTGCCTCTCTAAACGAATGGATGAGTGTGGGGACACAGTGACACACACCTGTGGTCCCAGAACTCAGGTAGCAGAGGCTGGAACATTCACAAGTTCTAGGTCAGCCTGCGATACATTATAAGATTCTGTCTCAGAACGTCAAGAAATAAACAAAGCAAGAAGCTGTCGCTCTCAGACTTATTGCCTGCCTGAGGTGGGCTATCACCACTTTCCCCCAAGGTCTTCAGAGACATGCACACAAGGCTCTGGATGTGAAAAGGAAGAGGGAGGAATAGCTGTCAGACAAAGCAACATTTCCTTAAAATTTCCCAAAGTACACAAATACCTCCCTTCTCTCTCTCTCTCTCTCTCTCTCTCTCTCTCTCTCTCTCTCTCTCTCTCACACACACACACACACACACACACACACACACACACACACACACATTCATAATCTACAGCATACTTATTACAAAGTACCTCCCAGGAAGAAAGCCTAGCCAGTTGACCTGCTCTGCAAGCTCCCCAACAGGAGAAAAGCCACCTCTCCCCAGCCTCTCCTTCCCAGTTACATGGAGCCCAGGGCCTGGGAAATCATTCCAGCTGGTAACTCTGCCAGCCACCCCCGCTGTCATCTGGCCATAGCAGAAAAAAAAAAGATGCTTCCTTTTTATGCACACTGAATACAACCCTCCAAGCATAGGGAGAGTCTCAATCAAAATCAGAGTGGAAGCTTCTTCAGAGGGAGTCACTATTTCCTCCAGGGATCTGTGGATTTCTGGAGGCCGAGCTAACCAAACATGGCTCTGGGATGGATGTTAAGGGCAAAGAAGACAAAAATGAGGAAGCCTACGGGTTCACTTCTCAAAATTTACCAGCCACCAATTCATTTCACAACTATCTATAGGAAGCCTCCCTCCCGGTGCTCCCGGCACGTGTCTTAAGGGATGAAGGCATTAAAGGGGAGGTGACATTCCCACCCTATACCTCAAGGCCAGGAAACCGTTTACTGCAGGCCAGAACTCAAAGCAGCCCATTTTACAGACCCAAGGAGCTGAAGACCCAGAGAAGGCAGACAACTCGCCCAAGGTCACAAAGCTAGTGAGTGGCAGGACCAGGAATTAGACAGAGGTGCACATCCACGTGACTCTCCCCGCTGCGCCACCTTCACACTCAAGCCCTCCCCCACCCCTCCATTTCTAGCGGCAGGGTGGGGATCTGAGACAACCCCCTAGGGCTCTGCCTGCAAAGGAAGTCCAGGTTCCTCTTTCCTCCCACCCCAGACACAAGACCCACATTCAGAGGACACACGGATTCCTTCCAGACCTACTGTGTGTGCACGACCCCCGGAAAGCCCTGTGGGCTGCAAATGACTCCACCTCTGAACACTAAACTTCCATTTAAAAAAAATGATGATGATGATGATGAAAACATAACGGGCAAAGAGGAAGTGCGGTTTAAACGCCGGCGGGGGTCAGAGCAGGAGGAAGTCAGGCTGGTGCGAGTCTATTCGCCCTTTTGGTTCCTCAATTCAGTCGCCTGGCCTGGAACACCCCCAACCCCCCCCCCAAAATGAAGTTAGCGGAGGGCAGCGCGGCGCCCGGGTCAGGCCCTGCAGCGCTCACCTGGCCTGCAAGAGGGGTGTGCCCGGGGACGGCCACTCGGACCCCGCGCCCCCGCCTCCCAGTGCACGGCGCCCCAGGCGCTCGCTCCCTCCCTGCAGCCGGGTGGACCAGGGCGGCGACGCCGCAGCGGGCTCCCGGCCGGCCCTGCAAGTACCTGGTGGCCCGACGGGCGGGCGGGCGAGCGGGCGAGCGGGCGGCGGGAGCCTGCGGTGCACACACGCCGCTTCCGGGTCGGCGGCTCGCGCGTCCCCGCCGCAGGTTCGCGAGCGGCCCCGCCGCGGCAGCAGCAGCAGCAGCAGCAGCACCAGCGGCGGCGGCGCGGCCAGAAATCGCTATAAAAGGAAGAGGCGGCGAGGAGGAAGAGGAAGCGCTGTTTACCTTCGCAGCCCAGCCCGGCGCCGCACAAAAGGAGGACGCGGCGACGCGCCGCCCCCCGCGCCCGGGCCCCGCCGCAGCACGGGCCCCGCGTCACCGCGCCCGGGCCCGCCCCGCGCCGCCCCCGCCCCAGCCCGCCCGGTGACCTTGGGCGAGTCCCCGGCGCGGAGGCCGGACCCCCAGGGCGCCGGGTCCCCGCGGCCCCTCCCTCACCTGGGATGAGGGGTCGGGATGCGCTCGGCTCGGGCGCCACCTGCCTGGCTGCTCCTGGACCGCGGGAGCCTGGCAGAAACACCATGAGTCCAGGGGTACAAGCCCGGGGACCAATAAAGCGGAGGCGATGCGAGGCGAGGCGGGGGTCTGGGCTACCCACACGGTTGCCCCAAGACTTGGAATTTAGCGAGAGGCGAACTCCCCAATTACCATCTCCTTGTTGTGGTTCCCATTTCGGTGGGTGTGGGAACTACTGCCCTTCCCGTTGGCTAGGACATAATTCAGGGGCATTACCCGCCCCCCCCCTTTGCTCCTCTGCCCTCAAGTCCTTGTCGTTATTTTGATTTTCAACCAGATTTTTCAGAGATATTTAGTGTTCCGTGAAACATCTTTTCCCGACGTCTAACATGGTATCAACAGGGTTACACCCACAGCTTTTGCCCCTCCTTCTTCTCATTCTTACCACCTCTCCCCCTGTGCTGGGGGCTTGGGGGTACAGTATAGGGGACTGATTCACCTTGGTCTATTTCATCTTTAACAAAGGTGTGTGACCAGATTTTCCTTAACCTGGGCCAGTTTGGGGAGCTTGGGATGCAAAGGTGGACTCCAGGAGGATTCTCAAGGATTCTTTTTGGTTGTGAGGAAACCTTGTAGTGCCGTGTAGAGTCACTCTGATGATGATAACTTGCTTGCACTGGGACAAGCAAGAAAGGATGTGAGGCCTACTTGACGTAGCAGACCTGTAGGGAAAGCAGAAATGCTTTCTAGAAGTTTCGGGAGGTATTTAGGCCAAGAGAAGTATTGCCTGGGAGGCTAAGGGTCTGAGTTCAAATCCTCCCTTACCATTGCACTTCATGGTCCTGGTCCAATGTCAAAGCCTGCCAGGGCTTCAGTACCTTTGGCTCGGGGAGCCGATGCCATCTTAACAGTATGAGAAGTGGTCTGAATATTGACTCGATGATCAGCTATAAACTTGAGGAAACAGAAGAAGACGGTTCAAACCTGGCACAGCAGATAGCGCACGAGATGTGTGGGTCTCAGTCTGGATGTGCCGAGTGAACTAGGTGCCAGAAGCTATGCCCACCTCACTTAGCTCTCGCCATGGTCCATGGAGCAGCCTGCCCAGACTTACGCATGATGGACAGATGGCATCAGCCTATCACATACCAGAGGAGCCAAGCAAGTGCCCAGCTTGTGTCACTGAAGCCCAAGGACTTGCCCAGTCCGAGCCACATAAAATGGAGCAGACAGTCATGAGCCCGTGTACAGAACCTAGGAGGGCTATCGCCATCGCTGCTACTACAAGTATTAAAGACTCAAGGACCTAAAGTTTTCTAGGAAGCTGGGGGGACTTCAAACAGCTTAGGGTAGTTGGAGGGCAGCCTGGGTGTGGGCAGGAGGCAGGGAAGAACAGGGGAAGAGGAGGGCATGGTCAGGGGCCCACGCTTAGGCTGCGTTCCACTGAGTTCAACACTCACTAGAATGGAGTGCAGTCAGTCATTCATTCCTGTGTGCCTCAGATAGGACAGCCTGTTCCCGGCCCCAGTGAGACTGAGTCTTGCTTGTTCAACCAGACTCTGGTATGCTTGACAGATTCGAGCAAATGGAGAGCTGGAAATAGTGTTTTTGGAGTCTTTGGCAAGTCTGTGGTGGCCTGAGTTATCAACCCTGACAATAGTGAACATCCTGTAAGGAACACTGCCTGCCATTCCCAGCGATGCAGACACAGGCAAGTCGTGTAGCCCCCGACTGTAATTCGTCCATCTGTATGTAAGTGGGTATGCTAATGTCACCTTCCGGGATAGAAAGGACTGACTACATGAGATAATGAATTTTACATGATTTGCCAACTGTGGTGCCATCTTTTTATCTTAATAGTAAAATCTGGATCTCACGGCATCTTTTGAACAAAAACTTGTCTCTCCTTTGTGTATGCATTTGCAGGAGCGGATGCTGCCCTGCCTCAAAATCGACAGAAGGTGAAAGACAGGTGACTCGGGCACTTACTTTTGTCCTGCTGGGTTAGCAGTTTGCAGTTAAACACATTTTGCATCCCAACATGGCCGAAGCCAACTCAGGGAAGGCCTCGTGCCTGTTAGCCTGCCTTCCCATCACTCTGGCCATGTAGATCCCAGAGATGATGCAGAAGCCGCTAAACTAGATGGCGCCTGGTCAGATGCTGTGCAGGGACATGGAGGATGCCTGCCGACAGCTCATCCGCACCTCAGGCCGGACATCCTCCTCAGTTAAGTCAAGTGCCCCCCTGGAGCAAGAGGGCTAAAGCATGAACAGTGGTCCTCGTGGGAAACACGAGGAATCTGAGACTTCCAAACCTCAGGAATCAGAGGTGTGAGGCCAACGGGGCCGTGGAGCGAGGCCTTGTCTCCAAAACACAACATGTGTGGGTGCGATGGCACATGCTTCCAGACCCAGTGCTCAGGAGGCAGAGGTGATACAATCATTCTTTAATCAAATCCCAGGGATAGAGAGCCGTGAAGAGCACACGGAATATCTCTGAATGGCTTGTGGATCTGGGCTCTGTAGATGTCACACGAACTTCTTTATATTACAGTATCCCATTGTACCTGCAACCAGGCTACAGAAACGGGTCAGAGTGTGGGAATCTCTGCAGTAGGTGGGGTGAGTCCTTGGGGGGAGTCACTGCCCTTTACTAATAGTTCTGTAGCAACTGAAACTAAAACAAACCTTAGTAACTCAGAATGCATATCGTTGTTGTTATGTAACTGAGTTTGTGTGTTTAGGAAAATAAAGTATGAAATACCATTCAGATACTTAGATTTTTTTTTTTTTTAAAGTCGAATCTTGTCTGTCAATGAGCTCAATCTAACATGAACTTTTGTAGCCCAGGCTGTCCTTAAATTCATCAGATAGCCAAGGATAACATCAAGCTTCTGATGCTTCTATCTTTTTTACAGGCGTGTATTAACACACCCATTTGTTCTTTTCTTTCTTTCTTGCATTTTTTATTAGCAAGGCTTTGAGGGAAGTATCTAGTCATGCCCTACCTCAGGCTTCTTCATGGGAAATGGGCTGATGGTGAGGCCTACAGTAAGGTATTGTGCGGGACTATGGGGTGATGAAGGTAAAATTTCACTTGGAAGATGCTTAATAATGGTAGTGTGGTTATTGCCACTGTAAGGTAAATGAAGTGGTTCAAAGTGTGGATGCATAAGAACAAACCAAAGAAGTTTATAGAACGCCAGGCTACAGTGACAGGGGTGAGAGACAGACACTTGTGTCACGCTATGGTGTGGACATGCAGAAGTTCCACAAAGGCATTGCATGTCAGGCTTGGCTCCAGAAAGTGAAGCTACCAAGAGACCACTGAAGTGCTGTCAGTGACTCCATTGATGGACCAACCCATAGCTGAAAGTGCTAAGAGGCAGGGACTAGTTTCATGGAGTGGGTGGCTGGAAGTGTCTTTGGGTGGATCCTATCCTTTCTCTGACTGGCATCACGATACCCTGCTTCGGGCCCATGAATTAAAATCTATAAAAGCAAGGCCAGGACTCTTTCCTCCACCATGTTGACTTTGCCTGGTATTTGCTCACAGCCATGAGAAACAGTGACACAAATCTAAACATCAAGGGCTTCTTTCTCTTTTGTTCTTGCCTGGAGTCTGAGGTCGGGGTGGACATCAGGTTCAGGAGAGGCCTTATTCCAGGTTGCAGATTCCTGACTTCATGTGTCCTCATGTGGTTAAAGGGCAATGGGCAGTGTCTGGGCCTTTTTGTAAATGGTACCAATACCTTTTATGAGAGCTCTACCCTATGCCCAAAGAGCCTCCCAAAGGTCCCACCTCCCTGTGTTGCATGACATTTGAAGTCAGGGCTTTAATATATGGATATGGAGGGTCACATCAAGATTCTGTCCATTGCAAGGAAATTTTAGAAGTATCCGTGTCAAGAGCTGTGATGCTGGAGTAGACGTGACCAGCTCCTCTCCCTCTCTCTCCTCACTAAACTCTGAAGACATGAGATGGGAGAAAAAAAGAGCATTTTTCAGGGTATGTTGCTGGTACTCCAGAAAATGCCAACTATCAAAAAGGGCAATGAAGAAACTGGGCGGGTCTGGTGTGGTGGCACTTGTCTTTAATCCCTGGAGGCAGGAGCACACAGATCTCTGTGAGTTGAGGGTTGGTCTGGTCTACCTAGTAAGACCCTGTCTCAGTCAAATGAACTATAAGTCCTGAGCATGTCCCTTACGTGCCCCCTGAGACCTCACTCCCAAAGGAAAGTGAGAAGCACATTTGTTCTCAAGGAGTTGCTGTGAATTCGTCAGGTATGGAAGATTTACCCAAATGGAGAATTTTTGCTGTTCAGAAAAACTCACTTTTGAGGATGGACCTCATTCTTGCCTGAGGTGATGTGGGAGATCTTGTGAGACACTAAAAGGATTCCCTGTGATAAGGAACAGGCTTCCTCCACTGCTCACCCTGCCCTCCCGGTGTGTGGGTGTATGCAGACAAATTCTGGGCCTCATATGAAGATCGTAGGACCTTGTGCCACTGAGATACACCTCAGCACCCTGGAGTCAGAATTTCAGCCCACATCTGATGATACCGAAGTCTTAGATTTTCCTCATCTTTGTCCTTGTATTACCTAGATAATATAAGTACTCTCAACATGATTCCAGTTATACAGAAGCTCTCCATAGATTGTATGGTGTACTATACCATTGTGTAGACTTAATAAGCATTCTTGGATTTGGGTACCCACAAGGGTCTTAGAGCCAATACCAAGAGACAACTACAACTGTATGTATAGTCACATATATATATGGATATATATGTATGTATGCATATATGTACACACATATATACATAGACATATATACACATATATACACACACATATATATATATACATACAACACATATATATACACACATATATACACACACATATATACATATACACACACATACACATACACACACACATACACACACACACACACACACACACACACATGAACTGCTGTGTTCTGATGCAAGTGCATCTGGGATGCTGTCACAGCTGTAACTGAGGACGACCTTGAATTTCCCATCCTCCTGCCTCCATCCTGTTTATGTAGTGCTGGGGATGGTGGCCAGGACTTTGTGCATGTTAGGTAGGCACTGTGCCCATTGACCTACATCCCAGCTCAATGACTTCCATTCACTGCACTTAAGTGCTTTGGATTTTCTCTGCTCCAGTCTCCTCTGCTCACATGGTGACCTGACATCTGCATCCTGCGGAAGGCTGTCCCTCATTCAGGCCTGTCTTCGCCATCCCAACTCGTGATCTTCATGGTTTCCACTCTCATGCCTGAAGGATGCTTCCCTCGTGGTGTCAAGGTAAATCCTAGAGTGTCTGGTCTCCCCACACCTGACTCTCTGTGCTCCCCTTCCTAGGCCACTGTACATTCATTTTTCCACAAGATTGTATTTCACGAGTTAGGCACTTTTATGCCTCCATGGGTTTCATAGCCAATGTCTCTAGTGATCCCACTCAGCAGCCCAAGGTGGAGACGCAGCAGGGCATGTCTCTAGCTATTGCCTATACTAAGTAAAAGGAATCACAGAATGATTCAGAGTCACAGAATGAGTTAGAAAGAAAGTTTGGGCTAAAAGGTCAGCTCTTCAGATGCCCACCCATCACCCAGGAGTTTCATTGTTATTCCCTCTATGAAGACAAGAAAACTAAGTTTGATTATGTCACGATTCCAGAGCCATCTACATCAAAACCCTGGCAAGCTTGCTAAAGATACAGATTCTCAGGGTCTGCCTATCCATGGCCTTGACCTCTGGATCTGAGTGGGTGCTGGAATCTTTGTCTCCGCAGTCCAGGGTATTAAGCCCTGGGTCTTGCACATGCCAAGCACACGTTACCACTGAGCTATATCCCCTTGGCTATTTGAAGACAATGTGTTGCTATGTAGCGTAGGTTAGCACTGGATTGCCAGTCTTCTTGCCTCTTCCTTCTGAGTACTGGGATTATAGGCATACCACCATGACTGCCAGGAATCTGCAGTTTAATGTGTCTGGCGGAGTAACTGATATTCACTACTAAGGTCAGCATATACGCTCTGCCCTGTAGCTTACACAGTGATGTGTCTACCTCAGAGTCGGCAGCTTTAGCAAATATCCTCGCCCAGCTATGTGGGGGCTGCCAGCCAGAAGGAAGGCGGGGCTTGCCCGTGTTCCTCACACTTGGGTATACACGACAGTTTCTTGAAACTAACCATACTGTAACAATGGAAGAGTCCCCTGACCTGACCCAACCAACACAGTCCCACTGGGGGACTTACACTTTCAACCTCATTCTTGGGGGTCGCGATCAAACCACATCACTTACTAACCAGGATCACAACACTAGGGAGGCAACAGAAGCAGATGTGAGTGGCATTTCTGGCTAAGGTGGGCTAAGCCACTCCTTCCTCTCCTCTGCTTTCAAGAAAAGCAGTTGAGCTAGGCATAGGTGGCGCACACCTTTGATCCCAACACTAGGGAGGCAGAGGCAGGTAGATCTCTGAGTTCAAGGCCATCCTGGTCTACAGATTGAGTTCTAGGGTAGCCTGGGCTACACAGAGAAACCCTGTCTATGCAATGAAGGAAGGAAGGGAGGAAGGGAGGGAGGAAGAAAAGAAGGAAGGAAAAGAAATCACAGCAAAACAACAAAGCAAATATTTTAAAAATATTTTTTTTATTTAGCAAAATTCAATTTAAACTTTGGGGGGGAGAGAGAGAGAGAGAGAGAGAAAGAGAGAGAGAGAGAGAGAGGGAGGGAGGGAGGGAGGGAGGGAGAGAGAGAGAGAATATAAACCCTTCTAAGTTACTCTGGCAACATCAAGGAACAGAAGCCACCATCACATCCTCTTGCCTGGTTTTCTTCTTGGGGCTTAGTACCAGAAACCGTAGTACAGGGTACTTTCTGTTTCCCCCACGGACTATACGCTCCATGGAAACAGGGAGTGTATGGCTACTTTTCTCCTTGCCGCGATAACATACCCTGACATAGGCAACTTAAGGAAGGAAAGGTTTGCTTTAGTCATTATGCTGTGGAAGGCAGGGTAGCAGGTCCTTAAACCAGCTGGTCACGTGACATCCACAGTCAAGAAGCAGAGAGAGAGAGGAAGGAGTACCCGTGCTCTGCTCACTTTTCTCTTCTAATGCAATCCAGGGCCCCAGCCCAGGGAGCGGGGCATCTTCTAGAGCCAGCCTTCCCGTAGCACCTGATGTCACCTGTCAAGATCACTGATCACACAGGCAGAGCTTCCGGCCTGCCCCTGGTGAGTCTAGATCCTGTCAGTTGATAACCAACTTTACTATCCCAGGTGCTTAGTCTCTGTGCGGTCCTCAGCTCCTAGACTAGAGCCTGACCCCAGCACAGAACTTGCGAAACGTGGTCTACCCCAGGATGGTGGCTCTACCTGAGGGAGGAACCCACACCACAGATCTAACCAACCCAGCTAAAGTGCCCATAAGAAAGGGGGCAGGGAGAGGAGAGGCAAAGCCGAGCACAGAAACTGATGTCATGGTAGGGAACAGCGAGAAGAACGTCCTGCTTCTAGCTTAGGTCTGGGAAACACAAAGCCTTTTGTCTCGGTCTTTCATGGACTGAAGCACTGAGAGTGTCAGCATGCGGACAGAAAGATGGGTGTCTTGCTCGCCAACTCTACAGCCTGCAAGCTCCTTTCCCCACTGGCCAGCTCCAACTTCCTCTCTCTGCTTATTGCACCTTCTGCTACATTTGTAGACAACTTTCTCCTCTGCCCCACTTTCCAGTCCACCCCATGTGAGTGGGTTGGAGACACTCTACACCCTCTTCTGATACTCTTATTGCCCCTCCCTCCTCCAAGATAACCATGTCCCTAAGTTGGGGATTCAGTCACTCCCTGAATAAATATCCATAAATAGTATGTTTTCTGGTAAGAATCCTCTCCAGCCAACTGAACACAGCTGCCTTGCCTGGTCTTCTGTGGACAACTTTATTGTTGGGCTATTTGGCCCATTAACAGTGCCTCTGCAGGGCGTCCTTCTCTGTATCGTCCCTGTCAGCATGGAGACTGGAATGTCTGCAGACCAAGGGTGGGACAGTTGGGTAAGACATAGAGGTGAGCAGCTTCAAACTTGTTAACTATGACCCACTTTCAGAAAGGTTAGTCCCAGAGCGAGTAAAATCTGACCTGCGAACTACAAATCCCTTAACTACAAATCCCTTTAAAAGGGTAAAATGTGTACAATGTACCCCAGGTTAGCTCAAAACATGGAGTCTTCCTGACTCAGCCTCTTGAGCAGTCAGAATTATATGTATGTGACATTACAAAGAGCTAACATGCTTTACCTGTTACTTATTATTTAGTTAAGTTTGCTGAGCATAGTGGCCCACACCTTTAATCCCAGTATACAGGAGGCAGAAGCAGGCAGATCGCAGTGTCATTTGAGGCCAGCCTGGTCTGCATATTGAGTTCCAGGCCAGCCAGGATTACTCAGTTAGACCATATCTGAAAAAAGAAAAAAGAATTTAGCCAAGCACAATGTCGCATTGTCCTGATGGACTGTACATTTCCGAGACTTGGCACGCTTGCTGCTGTTGGTATTCCTGGCACCTCCTACGTGTATGAGAGGACTCAGTGCTGTGCACAGGCCCCCTCCTGGCACATGCTGTCAATCTGCTGTAAGCATTTGTTTTGCTGAATGGGCTCTCAGTATCACGGGTAAGGTCTGTGTAGTTCTGTCCCATGTCCCTGGAGCCTGAGATAGAGTAGCCTGAGATATGAGCAAATGCTCATTAAAAGAAAGAAGGAATCAGATTAGGAGGATGAGCCTTGGGGCATTAGGAAGAGGTGGGCTGATACTGAGAACTGGTTAGAGACACAGAGGGGTGACAATATTGTAGTTCCTACTTGTCACCAGAAGCTACCTGAGAGCCTGCTCTTCTGTCAGTCTTGACTACAGGCAGGCAGTTGCTGGGTTGACCCTTGCCTTGGTTGGGGAGTGTGTGTGTGTGTGTGTGTGTGTGTGTGTGTGTGTGTGTGTGTGTGTGTGAGAGAGAGAGAGAGAGAGAGAGAGAGAGAGAACTGCTATGGTCAAAGATATCACTACTGTGGGTGACAGCTGCCCATGTTGGGACAGAAAGACCACCGTCCCCAACTCTGGAGGGAGGCTAGGCACCCAAGCCACCCCTGACCAAGAATGTCTATTCTGCAGCTGTGGGACACAGGGAAAGAGAAGAGATTACAATGTGGCATGACCACATTGTAATCACAGCAGGAGAGCTTATCAAACAGTGATAAAGGGGCACGGTGACATCAAGAGCCGAGCTGAGCACGATACTAGAAGTTAGAGTCATGTCTTGAAGTCAGAAACATTGGTCCCAAGCCAAGGGGTGCAAGCACCTTTGATAGAAAACAACTCAAAGAATTCTTGAAACCTCCAAGCACCCCCCCCCCAACACCTTGATTTTAGACTTCTAACCTCCATAGTCCTAAGAACTGTGTTGATTTAAACTACTTCATCTGCTTACTTTGTTCTAGGGGCCGTAGGAAACCACCTCCGAGCCCTGGGGTCTGATCTGTAAAGCAGCAACAAGCCATCCTGCACTGTGGAGCTTGTCGGGATGGGATCAGGAAGGCTAGGACACCGCCTGGCATAGTGTGCACCTACCAGGTCACTCAGCCTCCCTGAGCCCAGACACTTGCAGGCACGGGCAGGGCTGCACGTGGGGGTCCAGCTGCCTTCAGGAGGCCCACATGCCAAGGTCTCCTTGGCCCTCGGGTTTTTCTCTCTCCCTCAGTTGTACCTTGGAGTTTCCAGGTCAGCCTGGCATAGACAGCCACCCACGGCTTCCCCGGGGCCCAAGGAAGGGCAGGGAGCTGACTGGAGGGGCTCTTCAGAGGGAGGAGTCCTAGCTCCCGACTCGGCTTCATTGATTAAGTTCAAATGAGCGGTCAGGCAAAAATCGAGACCCCCCTTTCTCCTTCTCCTTCTCCAAGGCTGGCTGGAAGGCGGGCTCTTCAATGTTGGAAGAACTGCAGCTTAACGTAGCCTAACGCAAGCAGGCAGGCACACACAGGTCCTCTCTGTGATACGGTCAGAGCGTGCGATCTCTGTGTCTGGTTGAAGAAAGTAGCTCTGGGAGATGGAAAGGCTTGTTCAAGGTCATGCATCCGGCTAGGTCCTCAGGAAGAGTCAGAGCTGGGCTCTACTCCCCCTCAGCCCACTATTCTCTCTGGGTTGGTGATCTCCACATCTGCGCCCCTTTTCTGGGACTGCTTCAGATCTTCCTTCTCAATGTTCCTTCCTTCCTCACAGGGTGTGACAAACAGGATTGTTTGTTCGATTTACGTTTTGTTTTGTTGAGACCGAGACTTATAATCTAACCTCGGTCAGCCTCAAACTCACTATCAAAGTCTAGGAAATCCTCCGGCCTCAGCCTCCTCACTGCTAGGCTTACAGTTTATTTATTCCAAGGCCAACCAATGCCAACTGGATTAGAGTTCTAGAACCCTCTGCTCGGCCATCAGGAAGAAACTGCTTCTACAGGATGCTTCTATGTGGTTAGGGTGCAAGGGAGGGGCAGGGTTCAGTGACCACGCCTACTTGAAGATTTCGACTGCGGTCTCAACCCTGTGCTCCTTCCGGCTGAGCTTGCTGATGGGGACTTGACATCCATTAGGAGCTTGCTGACTGAGATGAGGAAGTCTTGATAGGACACTAAGAGGGTAAGGAAGAGACTGGCCAACAGGCGCCACATGGTGAGGGAGAGGCTGGGAAGGGCTGTGAGCCTCCTGACACTGTGAGCCCTGGAGAATCTAGAGAGGCCAGAGCTCAGGCGCCAGTCACTTCCGCCTCGACTCTCTTTTCATTCACATGCGAGTGCTGTTTCCAGGAAGTTAAAAAAGAAAAAAAGTATGAATGTCACCTTACAAAGAACAATTGTAACCAACTACTCAGAAAGCCCCTGGGAGGCTTTCTGGTGTAGGAGGTAGGAGCCCTGACTGATTCAGCAGGCATCCTCCAGGGCCCGGAGACCCAGAAGTTCTGCTACAGGTACAGGGTCTGCATCTCCTGGATGGCCCTGCGGGTTAGGTGGTGGACCAATACACTCAAGTGAACAGTTGAACTTACTGTTGGCAGGGGCAAGAATGGCCCCTCTTGGCTCTGAGCCCAACTCGACAGCATCACTGGAACTCTGCCCTGCGGAGGTGTGTGAGCAGGGCCATCCAGCCTGCCCCGGAGATGAGCTGCCCAGACACCAGTACCTTGATACCATGACTCTGAAACTGACTCAGAATGGGGAGGGGGGTTTACCACCAGGACCTGGAGACCAAAGAAGAGGAACTTAGAGAGTTTCGTTTTTACTCTTAAACCCACAGCTCACTAACTCTTACGAGAGCACGCCTGTGGCGGATGAACCAACTTATTACAGGAAGTCAGGTTCTGAACCTCCAGACCCTTTCTTTGCTCTAGGTCTGGCGTCCTATCCCTTCCCCAAGCCCCCTCTACCCACTCTGCTTTGGAGCCTGACCTAGGAAATGGCGGAAACAGCACAGCCATGTGTTACCAGCACAGTGGGCTCAGGCTCAAGGGCCCTGGGGGGCATGGATATGTAGTCTAGGAACCCTTAAAAGTGTGCTGACAGATACTTCATGGGAGACTAAGAAATCCTTCCAGGAGTCAAAAGGCCATTTTCCCTGGCTAGGAAAGTCAAATATGTGACGTGACTCTCCTTCGGTTTCAGTGGACAGAAAAGCTCGTAGGCATTCCATATGGGTGGAAAACACTATCTCTAACTTAATAATATATGAAAAATTATGGTATCTCCCCATTATCCCTCCTTATCGCTTTGGGAGATCAGGTTCAAGTTTATCCCACTAAAGGCTCGGAGAAACCAAGCACATCCTGCAGGGATGGGATATACAGGACTAAGGGGGCTGTGCTGGGCTGCTGCAGGTACCCGGGCCAGAGAGGGCAGATTCTTACTGGGCCTCAACTTTACTCCAGACAGACGCAAGTCTACATTTTATTTTTAAAGTATTGGTAAAGAACCAGGCAGCACACATGAGCTGGTCTGGAGCCCCCGACATGACACATATATAGCAGAAGACTGCCTGGTCTGGCCTCAGTGGGAGAAGAGGCTAACCTTCCAGAGACTTGAGACCCCAGGGAGTGGGGAAGGCTGGTGTGTGGGGGGTAGGCATTCTCTTGGAGACAGGGGGAGGAGGAATGGGATGAGGAACTGTGGGAGGGAGGATGGGGAGGGGGGGGAATGACTGGATTATAAAAAAATAAAAGCCATTTTCAAAAAGTGTTGGTAAAGGGGCTAGGGAGATGGCTTAGTGAGTAACTGAACTCAGGTCCCCAACACCCAGGCATGGTCACAGGTGGCCATACTCCTAGTGTTTACAGGTGACTTCTTAGAGCTTGCTGAGCAGTTAGTCTAGCCAGTCAGTGAATGTCAGGTTCAGTGATACTGTCTCAAATGGAAAATGGGCACAGTGCATGCCTTTAATCCCAGCACTCAGACGGCAGAGGGAAGTTGATCTCCATGAATCTGAGGCTGACCTGGTTCACACAGGGAGTTAGAGGCCAGCCACAGCTGCACAGTGAGACCTTGTCTCAAAAAGACAGACAGACAGACAGACACACACACACACACACACACACACACACACACACACACACACACACACACACACAGAGGGAACGAGCAAGAGAGCGAGAGAGAAAGAGAGAAACTTATTAACCTCTGCCCTTCCACCCCTCGCCCAACAGGGAGAGAGTGAGCTAGAGAGAGAGAGAGAGAGACAGAGAGAGAGAGACAGACAGAGAGAGAGAGACAGAGAGAGACGGAGACAGAGACAGAGACAGAGAGACAGAGAAGGAGAGAGGGGAAAGGGGAGGGGAGGAGGAGGGAGAGAGGGGAAGGGAGAGGGAGGGAGGGAGGAGGAGGGGGAGAGGGAGGGAGAGGGGGAAATGGAGAGGAGGAGGGGGAGAGGGGAGAGGGGGAAAGAGAGCCTTGATAACCTCTGCCCTCTTACCCACAAACACACACATGCACATTGGTAGATATGTACATGTGCACACACATGTGTTGATGAAATGTGCACATAGTTAAAATCATATAAAAAAGGCCTCCACTTTTTTCTTTTATTTTTTCCCCCGTCTAAGGTCTTGCTATGTAGCTATGGCTGGCCTGGAACTTAACTATGTAAACTAGACTAGCCTTGACTTTTGGCAATTCTCCTGCCTCATACCACCCAGTTTGGAAAGGTTATTCTAAAATACTTTGAGTTTCATGTCCATCCTGGGAGGCCAGTGGTGGATACCACATTTATTTGCTTGCTTGCTTGTTTTCAGGACAGGGTTTCTCTATGTAACAGCCCTGGCTTGTTTCGGAACTCATTCCATAACTAGACCAGGCTGACCTAGAACTCAGAGATGCACCCACCTCTGCCTCCCAATCCTCTGCTGGGATTAAAGTCATGCGCCACCACTGCCCAGCATATGGCTGCTACATTTCTTTGACAAGAAAACCCAGGAATCAGAGGAGTCAGGTAAGTTGCCTGTGCCTGCTCAGCTTTGAAGAGGAGACAGCCATTTGCTTAGAAGCCCAATCTTCTAAGTCATGTTAGTGACATTTGAAGTCAGGCCCTTTGGGAGATGGGGTGGTGGTGAGCCTCCGCCTTCAGAAATGCATCAATGAGTTACTGAGGAAGTGGCTTCTTGATAGCTCTCTCTAGCACTTCAGGGTGTCTCAACTTGTGGCCCCCTCTGAGCTGCTATAAGGCAGGAAGCAAGCCCATCTCATGCCTAGCAGATCTGGCCTCATGTAATTGGACTTCTAAGAACAGATAAATGCCTCTTCTTTATAAATTAGCTGACCTCAGGGATTCTGTGACAGCTACGATGAAGAACCATCACAACATTCATGGGAACCCAGAGGTCAAACACAGTACTTATTTCAGGACTGAAACCAAGAATCACTGCACAGGTCCTAGATGACTTGCCCAGCCTCTCTAGCCTGGGGAGTTTATGGCTCTGAAAGTTCATCTTTCTGAAATGGGGAATCAATGGTCTGAAGAGAACAAGAGAAATGCAGTCTACAAAATGGCAGAAAAAAAAATCTGTCAGTCTACAAGCTGATAAGGACTTGTCTAGAATATAAAAACAGAAAAAGCTGGCCATGCTTATAGTCACAGCACTTTGAAGGCTAAGGCAGGCGGGCTTCCTGACTTTGAGGCCAGACTAGGTTACACAGTCCCATCCCCCAAAAGCCAAAAAAACAACCAACCAACCAACTAACCAAACAACTAAACAGTCAGCTAATCAACCAACCAAGCAACCAACTAACCAACCAACCAACTAACCAACCAACCAAACAACTAATCAACAAACTAACCAACCAACTAATCAACGAACTAACCAACCAACCAACCAGCCAGCCAGCCAACCAACCAACCAAAGCCCCAAATCAATCAAGAAAAACGTAACGCACACCCCATCCCCACCACCAAGCCAGAAGAAAAGCAACAAATAAATAAATACTACGGCTGAAAATTTTAAATGTGGGTAAAGGATCTGAAAACCTCTTCCTTCAAAGATCTGCAAATGTGCCCAGCATTCTAAGTCTTCTGGGAAATGCAAATCGAAACCACCGTGAGAGATCACTGTACCCTTTTTAGGATGGCTGCTATAAAAATAGAAACCCAGTGTGGGTGAGGACACCAAGAAATGGGAAGCCTCTTGCATCGCTGCTGGGGTGGAAATCAGGGCGGCTGCTTCAGAAAGCATCCTGACAGGTCCTCAGAAGGCCACACATACCACTATCCTATGACCCACCAACTCCATTTCAAGGCACAATAGACAAACACAAGTAATGAAGAGAGAACCCAGGTAAAACATCACACAAGTGTTCCCAGCTGCACAATTCACCACAGCCCAAACCAGGGCTCAGAAAAACAAACAAACAATACAACAAGAAACCGCTGATGGAGTGTAGCCACAGACATGGCGGAAGAGTATTTGGCAATAGAAAGAGAAATGGTGTGCTTCAGTAATCCCAGCACTGGGAGGCAGGAGCAGGAGGAGAGTTGAGCAATGTATAGCAAAACTCTGTTCACAAAAGAAGAAAAGAATTGGAAGACAATGGGTCAACCTAGGAGATAGTAGATACCAAATGAGCCACTCACAGAATCGTATGTACCGTGTGATACAAAATTCCCTGAAGAGATCGGCTATGTGAAATTGTCTGTGGCTGGAGGAAACTGGCATGACCGGCTGCTAATGGGCCCACGGTATCTTCCTTGGATGATAAAAACATTATCCACTTAATGGTGGTGACGGCTGCCCAACTCTGTGAAAATACTAAACCCACTTAAAGGTACACTTTGAATAAACTGTCTATTAATTATATTGCAGAGAAGCTGTTATGAATTATTAAAAAGTATAGGCTGGGAACAGAGGCGTAGCTCAGCTGGGAGATGCTCACCTCGTGCAACCAAGCTTTGGATTTGAACCTCAGCACTGCATAAAGCTTGTATGGTCAATATTTGTAATCCCAGAGTCAGAAGCTCAAGGTCATGCTTGGCCCCATAGGCAGTTTGGGGCCAGCCTGAGCTAGTAGTCTAAAATGAACAAACGTGTACATTTTAGGCATGCACATGGTAGCTGGGAACTGGGTAAGAAGAGACTCATCTCACTGGGCGGTGGTGGCACATGCCTTTAATCTCAGCACTTGGGAGGTAGAGGCAGGTCAATTTGAGGCCAAGTTTGGTCTACAGAGTGAGTTTCAAGACAGCCAGAGCTAAAACAGAGAAACCCTATCTCAAACACACACACAAACACACACACACACACACACTCGCATGCACATGCACGCACACGCATGCATGGAGGGAGGGAGGGAGGGAGGGAGGGAGAGAGAACAAGTTCATCCTAGTGGTCTTACAATTTAGCAACTGTTCAGATTTATTTATTATTTATTTATCTATTCATTCATTCATTCATTCATTCATTTAATGTGTGTATATTTTGCTTGCATATATGTCTGTGCAACATGTGCATGCCTGGTACCCTCGGAGGTCAGAACAAGTCATTGGACCCCCTGGAACTGGAATTCTAAATGGTTTTGAGCTACCACGTGTGTGCTGGGAATTGAACATAGGCCCTCTTGCAAGAGCAACAAGTGCTTTTGACCCCGGACCATTTGCTAGCCCCAGACAGTTAAGGAAGATATTTGTTGAGGTATACCTTACAGCCTGCTGGAGCTGGCACAAGGCAACTTTTGACAAAGGACATTATTCTTATATTCTATTAGCTGTTTACCAATATTTCTATATGCTAATTGTACAAACAATAGTAGTTTCATTATGACATTTTCATATATGCATACATTCTATTTCCAACAGTCTTTCCTGTCCCCTCTCTTTCCCTACCACCTTCAGTCCTCTTTCTGGTCTCCAAATCTACAAGGAAGGACTTTATCCTCTCTTCCTAGCCTCGTGTTCAGAGGCACGTACTGGTAGCTTGTCACATCTATGGTTATAATGGACATGCCACAGGAATGGGCATTGCCACAAATAAGGGTTTCTTTTCAACACTGTTTTGCCTTTTTAGAGAGTCTTATTATATAGCTGTTCTTGGCCTTGAACTTGAGAGCCTTCTGCCTCCACCTCCCAAGGTCTGGTATCACCTGAGTGCCACCAGACCTGGCTTAAAAATTACTTTAAAATGAAATTGATTTTGTGGAATGACATACATACATACATGCTGTATTTACATAATTTTCTCTTCCCTTTCCTCCCTCTCTCTTCCACGTTCCCCTGCTTCCTCTCAAGATTCATAGCCTCTTTTTATTATTTATTATTATTTATTGTTATGTATGTTTATATAAAATGAATTGAACATATAAAGGAATAAATATACAAATACAACCTGCAAGAGGTCGTTAGACAGTTGCCAGCATACCTCAGAGAAGAGCATAGGAAGCTTGATTTTCAAACAGAAGAAGCCTCCATGATGGGAACCTACACAAACAGATTAGTGTTTGCACCTCAAGTCCCGACCCTTCTGGCAGTTACCCCATTCTCCCACATAAGCATGTAACTCACAGATCATCCACTTGGATACATCAAACATCTTAAGACCTAATTCTTTTAAGTCTGGCTTCTTGGACTTGGCAGCGTTTGTGAGATTTGGCCTGCAGTTGTAGACTGACTGTTCATTCTTTTCTTTTGTGTGTACATGTGCGTGTGCCACAGTGTACATGTGGAGGCCAGAGGATGTCAGCTATCAGCCCAAACTTCCTACCTTGGGACAGGACCTCTTGTTCAAAGCTTTCTGCATCAGTCTAGCTGGCCTGTGAGCTTCTGCTTCTCCAGTTTTTCACTCCTACCTCCCTGTAGGGAGACGCTGGGACTGCAGACACATGCCTGTCTGCGCCCAGCTTTTACATGGATCCTGTGTGGTCAGGCTGCTGTGACAAGCACTCTACTCAGTGGGACCCCTGTCTAGTCTAGAATGTTCGTTCTCATAACTGAATACATCCTACACATAGTGGCATCTTCTACTGTGGTACAGACAAGGGTGTGCCTTCTTGAGGCAAAGAGAGAGGCAAAGTTGAGGTCACAGGGACAGGTTGGGAAGAGCTAGCCTGGGCATATCCGCTGGTCTTTTCTTAGGTTGGCATAGCTATGAAGAGAGAGAGAGAGAGAGAGAGAGAGAGAGAGAGAGAGAGAGAGAGAGAGAGAGAGTGAGTGTGTTTTGCCCAGGCTGGCCGCGAACTCAAGATCTTCCTGTCTGAGCCTCCCTGGTAACGACGGGCCTATGTCACTGTACCTGGCTGAGGCTTACGTGGTCCCAGCTGAGCAGGAACTAAGCTTGCACTATCGGACAATGTGCCCTTGGCATCTTTGTTCCGCAGCTTAGGACTCCATAAGAGGTCCATTGTCCGGCTGCCTGTTTCTGTGTGGGAGTCAGCGCTATGCAGCTTGAGCGTGCAAAGCCAAGTGTAGTGGGGCTCCCTGACAGTGACCTTCCACGGGGGGGGGTCCACAGGCTTCTGAGGGGGCAGCTTTACTTCTCTCCTTCACTCCCTTTAGCGAAAGTGGCCCAGAGAGATCCTGAAATGTGTGTGCAGGTCTTCCTCCTGTTTCCTGGCACACGACTGCTGAATCCCTTCAGATCTCAGAAGTGACAAGTGTCTTTTTCATTATATGCTAATGACTGGTTGGTGGTTGCTGGCCCCCAAGGCTATGGAAAGAGCAAGGCAAGATGAGAGGGTTCTGACTTCATAGTTCCCCCATCCCATCCAGCTAGAAGGGCAGAGGACTGAAGGTTAAGGAGAGCCTTAGGAATAATCCGCAGAACAAAGTCTCTGCAACCCCTAAAAGGACAGAGCTTCCAGGAAGGAAACTGAGCACCTGGCAGTTGCTGGAGGGTGGGACGCTGACCTGGTTTGGAAGCCCGCTTTCTGTCTTACCTTCCTCTACTTGTATCTCTAGCTCATTCCTCTGCAGTGTCCTCTATGAAAACCCGGTGAATGACTTGCTTCGAGTTAGTTCTGTGAGCATTAGCAAGTTAATCCAAGTGGAGTCTATGGTGAGAGCTCCAGTTGACAGTCACTGCCAAGCTTGTGGCTTCTACGGAGGTCCTTCCCCATGGGATCTGTCAACGTCTTTAGGCAGAGGTGGCATCAGGACGGAGCTGTGTTGGCACACCCATCTGGTGCCTCCCGCAGCAAGCACCTTGGCAGCAGAGTCTAGCTTGGTGTTCTCGGGGCCCCGTCCTGCAGAGTCCCTTCTAGCTACTGACCATGTCACGTGCTGTCATCCGAGGACTGCCGAGTGATCAGCGACTGGATGTTCAGCACTCAGTAGATTCTTTAATTTCTCACTTGTTACTTAGGAAGCTGAGGAAAATCCTTCCCACTTCCTGTCTTCATGTGGGAATCCCAGTTCAGTTCGAAGACCACTGTTCCCATTTACACAGAGGAAAAACCTGAAGCCCAGAAAGCTTAAGGCTCAAGCCCAAGGTGGTTTTTTGTTTGTTTGTTTGTTGTTTTATTCCCAGGCCTTGTCATCCCAGAGCTCAGGACATAAGAGGCAGGGCAATCACCTGAAGTTTGAAGCCAGCCTGGTTTACATAGTGAGTTCCAGGTCAGCCCTGCCTCCAACAATATGAAACAAAACATAACCAAACAACCTCTCCTCATAAAAATAGAAACCCTAAAACAAAAGCCAAAGTGGGGAACTGTACCCCTGTCCCGATTCCCACCCATGAGAGCCTAAGTGATATTAACCACTCCTCCCTTGTCCCTAAAAAAACAAAAGAAAAAAAGGTCCTCTCAGGCTCATAAACTGTCACACTGGGGCTGGCCAGAAGGTGCACTGCAGGTGACAGGAAGTCCCGGGGCTTTCCCTGGCCTACAGGGGACAGAGGAAGCCAGTGGGTGGCTCTGGAAGACACCTTTCCAGCTACTGTAGCTGAGTACCAAGTACCACATACTTATCAAAGGAAACTTAAGGCTCTTGGGGCTTAAGCGACCTGGGCTGGCCTCTCAGGAATGTCTGTTGACACATTTGCTGGTATGTGGTTGTGGCTGGGATGAACTGGACCTGTAGAACACCGACGCCCGTGTCCCTGTCCGTGCACCCTACTATGGTACAAGTGACAGCTGCAGTTTTAAAAGTGCCAAGTCCATGGTGGGCAGTGTTTACACGGCCAAAACAGGTCCCTGTACAAAGCCCTGCACAGGGTTCCAGGCCACCTTCCCTTTTGGTGACAATCTTAGAGTTAAGATTGGAGCTGGAGTCCCAGAGTGACCGTGTGGCCTGGTGGTGCATGGGACTCACCTGAGGGCTGGGTTTAAAATGCTGATCCTTGGCTCTCTCCTGCAGCTCAGTTTCCAGGGACAGAGCCCCGGAACCTTGTTCTCTCTTGAGCCCAGAAACTCAGGGCCCAGCCAGTACATTTTCAAGTTGGTGCAGGTGACATTTATCTTTTGCTTTCGGATCCGCTTGGAACTGTAAGTAGGCATTTGAATCTCAACAAAGGCATCTCCCCTAGAAGCAAAAAGCCTTCGTAGTACCTGGCTAGGGTTTGCTGGGTGCTACGACTTCTGCAAACAGCTGTGTTTATCTGAGCTTTAACTCCTGTTTTCAGAAACTTACACTAGGAGGCTAGGTTCAAATCTAGCCTCCAACACCAGGAACTGCTTGACTCTTACTAAAGTTAGCCCTTAACCTGTGAACCAGTGTCATCTGTAAATACACTGAGAATTCAGCCTCAGCACCGTTATCCTGTAAGGGAAGGCAGGGCTGGGAGCAGCGTAGCAAAGATGATCTTGGAGTCATCCTTCTGCTTCTGGCTTATTTACCCTGCCCTGGCTGTTTTGGGGCGCTACCCTCTAGCCCTGAAGCCTGCAAGTTGAGTCTTTAACAGCCACCTCCTCATTGCCCGTCCCCTGGTAGCTGAGCCCACATTTGTAAAATTTATATATTTTATTCATTTACCTGCACTCTTCCTGCTCTGTGAGCATTGCAGGGAGAACATGGAGCCATCTTTGCACCCATAGGTCTGGTGTCCTCTGGCCACAAAGGAAATATCTAAGTCAGCTTAGCAGGCTCATGTTAGTATTCAGTTGACTTCATCCTCATCTAGGCTACCGGCCACTGAAGCCAAGCTGAGTGGATCAGCCTGACTCCTGTAGAGGCTGGCACACAGTTAACATGATACTCACGATAGAAGTGAGCCCCATTCAGTAGCCCCACGACACAAAACTGGGGGAGAGTAAATATATTCCAGACGTGAGAACCGATTGAGGAGGGCAAAATAAAAGCTGAATGTCATTCGTTTGGGTCACTACCCCACCGCCCCCTCTGGGAGTTAGGAAGACCTACAAAGGGGTGGGCAGGTACAGGTTTAGAGTAGAAAAAGACCAGGAGAAAAAGGGAGGGGCGCTGTCATTGAGGTCACAGCACTTGGGCTGGCAACTGCTACCTGTCACACTCTGTGGCCCGGAGGGGATCACTCCAGCTGTGCCTTCTGAAGCTCACCTCCTAGAAGGCTGCACATATCTGCAAGAATATGGGCTGTTTGTACTGAGCGCTCAGAGAGCCAGGGTGTGACCCCGGGGACACTCTGGTTTCTAGACCATTCCCCTAGATATGGCTGCGGCTCTCCAGAGGTCAGCGGTTAAGTGTGTCACAGGATTGAAACCATAAGCAACCAATGGGAGACTGCATTTATCCCACGATAAGCTGGCTATCCTTCTATCCTGGATTGTATAGGTCACTGTTCCCGTCTTATGGAAAGATTCCAACAGGAAATCAGAGTCTTCCCTGTCAAAGCTGCTTTCCTTGGGAGGGCGATATTTGTCTGCCCTTGCATACATTTCCCTGCCCTCATTTCCAGGCCTCTCAGGCTCAGAGGGGATAGTAGATACTGCAGAGCACATTTGTTTTGTCTACTCAGCTTCGTGGCTGCACCAGGAGTGACAACCATGCAAGCCAGTGAGGTGCAGCACTCGGCACATTAACATATGATCCTTGCCACAGGAAAAGGCACCAAGTTAAAGGTATGCAAATAATCTCCTCTGGGCATGCTATGTCCGTGGCCTTGAATGGTCAGAAGCCATGGCTGCCTGCAAGGACCACCATTTTCATTCATCGTGGAGGGGGGACTCATGAGGCCCCTCCCTAAGGATATACAGGTAGTTAAGGATTTGCTGGGTGAGGGTCTTACAAGGGCCCTCCCTTCCCTGATACAAGGTGTTAAGAGTTCTTAGTGGTGTAGCTGCCTATTAGCTCCCACGCCCCTATGAGTAACCTCCCATGGAAACTCCTGCAGGCAGCCCCAGTTAAACACACGGATTCACCAAGACAGTCTTGGAGGACTTGTCTGGTCTGCCCTTAGTGCCATATCTGGGATGAACAGTTGTTTGTCTCCTGTTCACATGAGGGGGCGAGGGGGCACCTGGGAGAGCCTGGAAGGCCACACACTGTATGTATCTAGAACGAGCTTAGATAGAGTGATTCACGCTTCTCATCTCTGCCCAAAATCCACATCATTTGGTTGGTTGGTTTGTTTGTTTTTTTTTCAGTCAGAAAGTAGTGGACCACTCACAAAATGGCCTGATTTCAGATGCTTGGGATCAACTGAGAATATGTTTATTTAAAAGCAATTTTAAATATTAAAAAAGTAGAAATTAACACATACAGTACTGAGAAACTGTCACATTAAATACATGTGAAATAAGAAGTGTACTGATGATTCATGGTAACTCCCAGGTACGGAATGTGGGATTTAACTAGTGGCAGGCATGACTGGGTTCCTATGTATCACGTCCAAGCAGTAGGCAATAAAAAAATAAATAACAATTGCTGTCCAACAGGAAAATAAGACACACTGTTTGCAGACATAATTTTTCCCTTCTGGGGGGAAAAAGGAATGAATTTGATCTTTCTTTCTTAAGCTTGCATACGTTTAAAATATTATGTCATGTACAAAACTGTAGATAGTGGCTTACCCAGTTCCAGAACAAGGTCAGATTTAAACTTAACAAGATTGCCAAAGGAATATGTCTACCTAGTTTTTCCTATGTCCCACAGTACGATGGAGTAAAGAAAACTCAAATTCCTGGTGGGAAACAAACAAAAACCAGAGAAGAAAGGTATGAACATACATTTGTGTGAGTCCCTGTGGCAGAAGAACAACTCTTGGTCATTTCTGAGATGGAGCTTGTCTGTTTAAAAACCAGCTTATGTCCAAATCAGCAGAAGACAGTCTAGACCTCCAAAATGCAACTTCAATGCATCTTAAGGATGTGTGGATGAAATGTCACACCGGGCAAACACATTCCTGAAGCCATTATGGCCTCTAACCCATGGCTGCCGGGTGCTGTCGGGTACCTTTTGCTCCTGGGTTTGGTGTGGGGATGTACAGGTGCCCAGACACTATGGAAGCAATTGCTTAAGATCAGTTCCCAGCTGATAGAGTTTATTTCTTGGGTAGCTATACTCTGCGAGTTCTCACTGTCACAACGTAGGCAGAACTGAGTATTTACTGAGCTCTGTGGCTATGACAGGGCTCTTCCCACAGGCTTCGTGGAGATTCTGCTTCTGTGAAATTGCTGGGTTTGTTTGTTTGTTTTATTCATTGCCAAGATTTTCTGTTAACAGTATTTGTCTTCTGTGCTGTGGCCAAAATGAACTTAACCAAATGTGACACGGCATGACAGCACACCTCAGAATCACAACAGTCCTGGACCCAGGAATAAAAACAGCTACGGCATCCTTTCCTGAAACACACTCTGAAGCCAAAGATGGAAACGCAATGTGCTGAATGGGCCGAGGGGAAAGAATCAAAACAAAGAAAAACACAAGCAACAACACAGACAGACAGACAGACAGACAAGACAGAGATGGCTTGCAGAGAGCTTTATCACAGTGCAATTCATAGCAGCGTCCCACAACTCGGTTATAAACTGACCTGAAGGGCACGTGTTCACTGGCTAAGTTGAGGGTAAGAAACTTACTCTAGCATTGGAGTTTAAGGAAGAGAAGAGGGAGGCAAAAAAGAAAGCGAGGTGTGAGCACCTGGATTCTGCACGAGCAAACGGAAGGACCGACTTTACAGTTTTCCAACTTGAATAGTAGAGGTTTAATCAAGGATAAAATGGAGAAAATCATGTCGAACTGACCCATTAGACGCTTTCCCACACCGCCGGAGTGGGTGCTGCATCGACACGATGTGCAAACACCCTGGAAAAGGCCAAATGAGTGACCAGAAACAAGCGTTGCTGCAATCTCGTAACTTCTGCTTTAATGGCAATCAAGGTTAAAAACGTACAGTTCACTTCTTCATACGGTTTGTTCCTTTATAAAAGGCAGAATTCGGGTAAGCGTCTAGATGCATGCATAACGTAGAGGCAGAGATTTCTGGCAGTCCTTGGTTCCCGAAAGTTGGACTTCATCAGACGTGGTTTTATGCTTTTGTCAAAATAGTCATGAAGGATATGTTACTTCTGCATAATGAGGTAATAGCTCAGGGGTGGCCACTCGCCATAAAATGTACAAATCCACTCATCTAAACTTGCACGAGGCTGCATGTGCTGGAGAATGCTGCAGAGGATGTTGTGTCAGTGAGTATTTGCGGAGGGAATAACACAATTAACTCAACACTTTTCTGTAATAAATACCAAAGTAGGTTTTTGTAGCTGTAAACTGTGTACACAGATAACTACAGGCTGGCCGGCCAGGGGCTAACTGCATGTTCCGTTCCACCTCTGCTAATGTTGCATGTTCAGTAACGCCACTGAGAACACTGCATCGTTAGGGGTCAGTACTGTACCCTTCAAGAGCTGCTGGAGACGCTTCCCCTGGAAAGCCAGCGGTTCCTATCCTCCTGGTTTTGTTTGCTCATAAACAGCACAGAGAGATGTAAGTGTTAGATGCCAAGGATGGCTTTGGCAAACCAGTAAGGCGCACCAGGTCCCGAGGTTACCCTAATACTGGTGAAGGCAGAAGACCACAGGATATTTACAATACATACTATATTCCCCTCCTGAGTGGCCCTTCCAAGAGTTCTTGGTCTGTAACAGCAGCTATATACATGTTGTACACAGGATTACATGGAGGCAGCGGTCTGGCATGAAGGGTGTGGACGGACAGAAGGTTCTGCTTTTTGCTAGTCAGACAGGATGTGAACAAAGGACACTGGAAAGACACCCTTCCTTTCAGGCTGTCCTTCGATATGCCCAATCTGTAGAGAGAAGGAGGAGTTCGTCAGGAGATGGCAGGTGGCACCCAGTGATGGGTGTACCGGCTAAGAGCCCACCCGGTGTCTGCCTGTAGGCCTGGGGCAGCAGCAAGCTCCCCCGCCCGACCCTGAGGTGAACTACAGTGTTTGATAGTAACAGGCAGGCGGCAGAGCAACGGCACCAAGAGCAAGCCCTTGGCCTTCTGGGGGGCAGAGCTTCCCGCGGTGCTTCGTGGAGATAGAATTACTGAGGAAGGCTCCACAGGTGTCAGGCGTCCACAGTCGTCCCATGGATAAGCCCAGGCAAGCCTTGATAAACCTCTTGCTTATAAAACTTGGTTAAGAAAAAAGTTCCTCTACAGGCTTGTGTGGTTAAGATTACAAAGGGACAACTGTGCACACAGCACGGCCCTCCGCCTTCTGGCTACTGCGGATGTCCTCAATGGTCTGAGGCCGAGTGGACCAGGGCGGTTTTACCATTTGCAGCGTAACCTGCAAAAGCCACGGTTACTTGCAAAACTTCCCTAATTACCTCCACGAGATCAGTGTTAACTGCACTGAGAAGCATCCTGTTGTAGGCTCTCCACAGAAAGCACAGCAAGAGCCTGTGCACTGGTTGTAGATGCCCACTGGACACACAGCAGGATGCACTAGAGAGCTGGGCAGAGAGTCGGACAGGCCAGCTTCCTGCCTCCTTCCCCAAGCACCTGTCCTAGAGTGTGCTATGGACTCAAGAGCTGTACCTAGGCCTCTGTGTTCCCGGTCTATCTGAGGAATGTGGTTAGTGATGGGACCTGGCCTGCCTCTCTCTACCCATCTTAGTTGGTGCTGTGCTCAGGTCTCCTGAGTATGAGGATTTTAAGCTCTTTACTGGGATGAGTATGGGTTGATGGCTTATAGAGATTCCCTGAGGCATGATTCTGAAGTCCTAAAAATGCTCCCTTTTCTCCCAAGAGTCTCAGCTGGAGTCACTGGTTTCTTAGCAGTGACTATGGTAACTGCTGGACCACTGTAATAACATTAACAGACTGAAGAAGAATGAGCTCTAGATAGCACCACCTCCAGGGCAAACAGGTTCACAGACAGGATGAGCTGAATTCAAGTCCCTAGGACTTGACATCACTGACTCTGAGTCACTGTCCCAAACTGGCCTTTTCATGTACACTGGGAGCAGACTTGGCTCTGCCAAGGAAGGGCCTTTGAGTATCCCCAACTCACCCTGAGCCAAGAAAAGGACACCCCCAGGGTTGCTTGGCCTCAGCCCTGCTGCTGTGCTCTGCTGGGGGGCTTTCCTGAGCACTGTCAGTGACTTTTACTTATTGTATGCCCGTGGTCTAATTCCCAGGTCCTGACCAGTAAAACATGTCCTGACAGTGTCCAAGGACCTAGGGTGGAAAAAAACCACCCCGACCCCTGTTGAGAAAACTACTTTAGTCAAAGCAAAGCCTACAGTTCTTGCAGGCCCAGAAGAAGAAAGCTGAAGGTGTATGTGTGCTCATGTGCAAGCAAGTGAATGGGTGTCTCTGGGCAGTCACTGGTTCTGCTGGCCCAGCCAGGAACTGCAGGTTTCTTCCCGGCAGACAGATGTGAGCCTCTCTGGGAGGGAGGTAAAATTCATGCTGGTACTGAGAAATCGAAATAAGAATTGTGTCTGTGGATACAACTGTAATTGTGTCATTTAACATTCTAACAGTGTGTGAGGAAGCCACTGTGCTCTCTTTACTGACGATCTGAGGACTGCCTTGAGGGCTGAGCTTTGGGGCCATGGCCTTGTGCCTCCTGGCTCTAACAGGTGAGAGCTGCAGTTTACGTCTAGAGCCAGGCCTGACCTGGCTCAAGGTCTGTGGCCATGCACTGTGTGTGACCCAAGCTCCTGAACTTCAGTTCTGTAACCCGACAATTAGGAAAAAAACACACCAAAACCTAGGCTGTCATGACATCACAGGAAAGTGTAACGTAAATGTTCTCGGCTCATCTTCAAGGTAAGAGTGTCTCTTTGTGGCATAAACTCACTGACGGAGGGGCAGATGGGAATGGCCGTAGGGTGAGTCGCACACCTGCCAGGCAGGCTCCTCACAGTCACCTAAGGAGTGGAGGCTAGAGAAATAAAGGGGTCAGACAGACAAACACAGGTACATACCCACCACTCCTGGTCCTCCTCCCCGGTGACAATGATCACTTCCCCCTCAATGAACGTGAGCTCGTCGTCATTGTCTGCCTGGCAGTCATAAATGGTCTTCACGCGCCTCACTTTATTTTTCCCCTGCAATTAAAAAAAAAAAAAAAAGAACAGGTTTGCGTGGAGAGCAGATAAACAGAACAGCACTCTTCGCAAGGTGGCCACTCGGCCAGGGGACTTCTCTGTGCCTAGCCTAGGCTTTCATGTGTGTGTGTGTGTGTGTGTGTCTGTTTGTGTAGAAGACAGACACACTCCCTGGGTATTATATGTGTGTGTGTGTAGAAGACAGACACACTCCCTGAGTACTGTACTTGTGTGTGTGTGTCTGTGTGTGTAGAAGACTGACATGCTCCCTGGGTATTATATGTGTGTGTATCTGTCTGTGTGTGTGTGTGTAGAAGACAGACACACTCCCTGAGTACTGTACTTGTGTGTGTGTGTGTGTGTGTGTGTACAAGACTGACATGCTCCCTGGGTACTGTACGTGTGAGTGTGTGTCTCTGTGTGTAGAAGACTGACATGCTCCCTGGGTACTGTACGTGTGAGTGTGTGTGTGTGTGTGTGTGTAGAAGACTGACACGCTCCCTGGGTACTGTGTGTGTGTGTGTGTGTGTGTGTGTAGAAGACTGACATGCTCCCTGGGTACTGTACGTGTGAGTGTGTGTGTTTGTGTGTGTAGACAGACACACTCCCTGGGTATTGTATATGTGTGTGTGTGTGTGTGTGTGTATCTGTCTGTCTGTGTGTGTAGAAGACAGACACGCTCCCTGGGTATTGTATGTATGTATGTGTGTGTGAGTGTGTGTGTGTAGAAGACTGACACACTCCCTGGGTACTGTGCGCGCGCGTGCGTGCGTGTGTGTGTGTGTGTGTGTGTGTGTGTGTGTGTGTGTGTGTAGAAGACTGACATGCTCCCTGGGTACTGTACATTCTCGGGATTGGCAGTCCCTCCTCTGGCTGGTGTCAGCAGATAACTTTTGGCTGAGAGCAACCAATGCAAGTAGCATCTACAACTCAGCTTTCTCAAAATGCGTCAAGAGATGTCTTCCCTGTCCACAGTGCCCCAGCCTCAGCTTGCAGAGAAATGACAGTAGAAGCTATAAAAAAATTGTTTGGAAACAACGGAAAGCAACATGTGCAGCTTCTGCAGCTTGAATGCGCAGCACAGACAGATTTCTTAGTGCCTCATGCAACACAGGTCAGGCCAGGCCGGGAAGCCCAGGGAAGAGCCCGAGTCTAAACACTTGTGCTTCTGACCAGTACTTTTTGGGTGCACTTCCAGTTCTCTAAAGACAGGAAGATGGAAACAGAGTCAACACTGTCTAAGGAACACTTTTAGCACCCAGTTAATTAGATCACTGTCAATAAGAACAGCAAGTTATCTCTTTAAGCGTTCTGGGCCAAGTGTCTTTTCCTCTCCGTCCCTGGCTTCTCTCTGCCTTTCCTGATGATCCTGGTCCCTCCCTGAGCTCCTGGGGGAGGGGTGGGGACATGTGTGCTTGGAAGATGGGTAGACCCGTGGCAGTGGACTTCGATCTTAGCGCGGAGACTGAGAGGGCCTGCAATGTGTTCGCTTATTGGGGAGTTTTAAGTGGAATACTGTCACTAATGCGGGCAGCAGGAGCTGGAGTTCTGTGCACAACAGAAAGACTAGAGTAGCCCTCAGCAGTGCTGAGCGAGGCTGGAGCTGGCGAGCCAGCCGTGGCGTGGGCTCGGGTCCCCGGGAGGACGGCCACTTTACCGTTAGGGCTGCTGTACAGCACTGGGATAATAAAATGACCCAACAGAGGTGGCGCACACAGTAGTAAGAGTTTTGGTTTTCTCCCTTAATCTGTGTGTGAGATTGTGTGAGAGAGGAATGACAGGAGGGCTACCAAACCCCGTCGGGGCTTTCCCTCTGGTTCCAGTGGGAAGGCACAGTGAGGAACACATACGCAGAAGCTATTCAGAATTCAGGGACAGAGACTGAGCTTACGAAGAGTAAGCTCAACCCTCGAGGCTCCCGAGTCAGATGCACAATTGCTGAGTGTGTGCTGTGTGGCCATGACACACTGCTCACTGGCCACTGTGCTAGTATCACATAGGCCCTTTCTGGACTCCAGGAACCAGACCCAGAGAACAGAAGGTCATTGCCAGCTTGGCAGTTACATCAGGTCTCAAAGCAAGCCAGCTGGGGCCCAGATGTCCGTACCCACCGGGCTCCGCACCCACCGGGCTCCGCACCGCATACTGCCAAGGCTTCAGTAGGTGGGAGAGTGAAGGCGGCCGGGCCACTGCTCTCCTGCTATGGTGGAGCATAAGGCCTCCTCCCACCCTAGGGAACTGCAGTCCGAGGATGCTGCATAGTGCTGGCGTACAGAGCACACATACAGCGCTGGGGCCACGTGCTAGCACCATGAAAGAAGCGCACGAGCCTTTCGAGAAGAGCCTGACACTGGCTCCCACCCACCGTATTGATTTTTCTCGGCAGTGGTACGGGTGTCTCTGGCAGCGTGGGTGTGAGGTCGTTGGAGTCCTCAGATGCTTGCTTCTGGATGGTATCTCTGGACTGCACGTTGGGAGACAGATCCCCGGTGTGTGACCTCTGTGTGACCTCCGAGGGTGGCTGCACCTTGGCTGAGACATCTCCAACCTGGGACTTTGCCAGCAGGTCCCCCAGCTGTGGCTTAGGGGGAAGGTCCTTCATCTGTGGCTTCGGAGGTAAGTCTGAGAGCTGCGGCTTGGGGGGCAGGTCTCCTAATTGGGGTTTAGGGGGCAGCTCTCCAGGCTTAGGTGGCAACTCTCCAATTTGGGGCTTGGGGGCCAGTTCCACAGGTTTCGGGGGCAGCTCTCCAAGTGGTGGCTTTTGGGGTAACTCCGTCAACTGTGATGATTTCTGAAAAGTCTCAGGTGGGATGTTGGCTCTATCCAGGGAGAGATGATGACTGGTCTCTGTCTTCCTTAGTGCCACTGTGGGAAATGATGACAAGAGAGGAGTCACGGCACAGAGCAGATGAAGGCGGAGAGCATCATGGTCGTGGAACAAAGGGCAAACACTATGCAGAGTACTAGCCCGAGTGAGCTAGCCCAAAGCTGGCCCCCGGCTAGCCCAGGCCAAGATAAAGTCGGAAGCCGAGAAAGCTCTACATTACAGATCACAGCTCTGGGCCGTCACTCGGCAAGCGTGTGCTGATCACATCAGTCCAGAATTAAAGAACACATAATAGGATTTATGAAAAGAAGACTTCCTTGTATGTCAGCCTACTAATAAATTTAGTCATTTAAAAATTCTTAAGTATTTCCTCCTAGGTTGTTGTTGTTTTTGTTTGTTTGTTTTGTTTTTCTGGACAGGGTTTCTCTGTGAGACCCTGGCTGTCCTGGAACTCTCTCTGTAGACCAGGCTGGCCTCTAACTCAAAGATTTACCTGCCTCTGCCTCCTGAGTGCTGGGATTAATGCTGTGTGCCACCACACTCTGCTATCTCCTATATTTTTCCATAGGTATAACTTTTTAAATATATTATTTAGCTAAAGCATTTGCCATGTTATTTAAGTTTATTAGAAGCACAGCTACACAGAGAAACCCTGTTGATAAACCAAAACAAAAGCAAGCAAACAAAAGTACGAAGTTACTTGTGAAGGGGCGTGCCGTTCAATTCTCTAGCTGTGTTTATTTCCCCTCCTTTTCTGACTCTCTCAGTACTGGCAAGAGGTTTCTCTTGTTGCCCACCCAGCACCATGGCACCCTGTTAAACTCTAGTGACATACATGGACTGATGAACATGTCACACTCACACACTGCTATATTATGCATTGTCTAAAACTGCTTTTGCCACTTCATGTGCCTGGACGTTTCCAGGTCAATGTCTCCTGTTCTCCAACAGCTGCACCCTACTCCACATCTGGGAAATGCCGCTCTGTACAACCATCCTTGTAACAACGTAGGCACTTGACGTGTACCACTTGTGACACTCTTAGGACATTCTAGCTCACTCACTGTGTGTGGTGGTTTGAATGAGAATGGCCCTCATATGTGAACACTCGATCCCCAGTTACTAGACCTGTTTAGGAAGGGTTAGGAGGTGTGTCCTCTGAGTTTTCAAAGCCCATGCCAGGCTCACTGTCTCCTTCTCTCTGCCTGCTGCCTACAAACCAGAAGTGCAGCTCTCAGCTACGATTCCAGCGCCATGCCCGGGTTCTTCCTGCTATGACCATGAATCAACCCTCCAAAACTGCAAGCAAACCCCCAGCTAACTGCCTTCTTTTATAAGAGTCAGCATGGCGTCTCTTCAAGAGCAATCCAATAGTAACTGACACACCTTGTCAGTCTATAACTTTGGTCAAATTTTGCAACTTCTCTGAATTTCAACTTCCTCGCCTCTCACACTCTTGTCTCAAAGGATGATCGTGAGGATGACATGAATTAGTCAATAAAAAGAATTTACAGTGAGGACATGACTGGTATCAGTACATGTCCTACATCAGTCCATGTTCTACAGGGGTGACATTATTGTTACTAAGTAGGGTTCCTTGAGGCCAAGTAAGAGCCCCAGTCTTATGACTGTGGTTCTTTTCTTGGTATGGGAGCTGGGCGCTTAATGTGTGCTCAGGAGGGTTCACCAAGGAGCCGTACATACCAAGGGCGCTTAGTGTGTGCTCAGGAGGGTTCACCAAGGAGCCGTACATACCAAGGGCGCTTAGTGTGTGCTCAGGAGGGTTCACCAAGGAGCCGTACATACCAAGGGCGCTTAGTGTGTGCTCAGGAGGGTTCACCAAGGAGCTGTACATACCAAGGGCTCTTAGTGTGTGCTCATGAGGGTTCACCAAGGAGCCGTACATACCAAGGGCGCTTAGTGTGTGCTCAGGAGGGTTCACCAAGGAGCCATACATACCAAGGGTGCTGCCCTCACCCTGCAATGTGTTTAGACAACGCATCCTCAGAAGAGAGGATCGAGGACAAGTCAGGGATGCCTCAGTGTTATCTGCTGTCCAGCAGTCCTGAGAGTGCTTCTGCTAATGGCCTGCCATGCCTCAATCTAAAGACAACTCTGTTCTTGAGCTGCCCCATGTGGCACTGCTCAAAATGTAAAGCTGGGGGCCAGAGAGATGGCTCATTAAGAGCACTGGATACTCTTCCAGAGGACCCAGGTTTGACACCCAGCACCCACACGGTGGCTCACAACCGTCTGTAACTCCTGTTCCAGAGATCCCACGCCCTCTTCAGGCTTCCACGGGTACTGCACACACACGGTGCACAGACATACACAAGGGCAAAAGACTCATATGCATAAATATGAAAAATTAAAGCCAAAACAAAATGAAAGCTAGGCTAGTTATGTTCCTCTCTTGGAGGCATAGTCTGGGACTGGGATCCATGGTGGTTCATGGCTCTGAAGATGAGTAGAGGGAAGCAGAGAAGGAAGGGCGTGGTGGAGGAGCCACGTGGGCCTGTGCTCTGAGCTTTCAAGAAACTGCGACAAAGGGACTCAGCTTTGACAGTAACCAAGTGTGACCAAACCATCAGTGTGCCGTGCAGGACCCAGACTGCAGCTGAAGAAATGATAGGAGCAGCTACAAGCCTCTCTGTGTAGAATGAGTGACTCAAAATGCTTTGCAAGAGCATGAATTTGCATCTGGTGACAGCTGCCAGAAACCCAGAAGAGAGAGGTGGGGGTGGGGAAGATGAGAAAGGAGCGCTGGGGACGCCAAGAGCAAGCCCCAGAGTGCAAGCCCTGTTGACGGCCTCATGCAGGCACTGTAGTTCACACGGCTCGAGAGTCTCTCAAGCTCCACATACGCGAGGCTGTCTTGGCTCTGAGGCAGTATGGATGAGACGAGGTCATGAGGGTGGAACTCCCGTGACGGGATTCTGGGGGCCTTATAAGAGTAGAGCGCCCAGACATACACAGATCCCTGTCTTCAGCCATGTGATTTCCCAGGTCAGCAACGAGGCAGGCTGCTGCAGCAAAGGACACAGCTCCTAGACTTGACACTTCTAGAACTGTCAGCCTAAATAAGGCACTGTTCTTTAGAAGGCCACCAGCCTCGGAGAGTTTACTTTAGCAATGATACAAATAAAAATAAACAGAAGTGCTTTAATCTGAGGGACTTAACAGAATGACTGTATTTTATTTTGCTCCTTATAATTTGTCTAAAAATCCCACTTATGAGACAATTGAGGTGAAAGAGCCTTGAACTGACGTGGGGTTGGGTCTGCCGTGCTACGACAATGGATGGCTGCGTAGGGAGCCAGACAAAAGGCCAGGGAAATGGTCCTCAGAGTGGAAGATGAAGAGCCCCTGGAAGGCTGTGTTACAGTTTGGTTTTTATTTTTGCATTTTTCTAGCAAGTTTGTTATGGAGAAATTTCAAACAGTAAAAATATTGACAGAGAAAGTGGGGGTGTTCTGGGGAGCACGGATCAGGATGGGAGATCTGGTGAACATGGCTGTGTTTGGATGGAAGACTTGGACGGTGATGCTGGAGGGGCCGGGAGCTAGAGTGCAGTCCTGACCCCAGGCCACTGACGCACAGGGTAGTGGCAGGGGCAGGCTCGTACCCTGCAGAAACTGGGTCTTTTTTTTTTTGGACAGTGTGAAGGGAGGGTGGCACTTGTAAGGAACATCTATCTGGCAGCAGGGGACTTGGTGAGGTCATGGTCAGTGACTGCCATTGTGACCATTCCTTGAAGCTGTGTCCCAAGTCAGAGCATCTACAGGGTCAGCCACTGAGCACAGTGCAGCGGAGGATGGCCAATGTTAGGGAGGACTCATACTGGGTCAGGAGAACGGGGAGGGTGTGGAAGAGACAGAGGCAGAGTGGCAGCAGCCACAGGGGTTTGAATCTTGGGGAGGCAGGCAGTGAGGCTGGTGGAATTAAGAGAAACAGGGCAGGATCTGGGCAAAAGCACCAGGAGCCACCAAAGACTGTGGCTGCACGTGGGACAAAGTCTGAAAATCGCCACCACTTTGACCAAGACAGACAGACAGACAGACAGACAGACAGACAGACAGACAGGGTGAGCAGAGAAGCCAGCCTTCCTGCTCCCCAGTCAGTAGCCTCGTGTGACTCTGCCGCTGTGGCGGGAGCACAGCCCCACTGCGGATGTGCCACTTGACAGAGAGTGGTGCATCCTGATGTCCCTACACTAACCTCGAGTTTGCCTTCTCCTAAAGCACTGAGCTGGGACCGGTCTTGCTGTGGACCCCGGGCACAGGCACTGACAACCTGGAGCCATCAGAGTTCCTCTAAGCATTTCCCAGACCTAACAGAGGCCTGCTGGCCGGAGGCATTCATAAGGACCTAATGAAGCAGGCCCTTCAGCCGGGGCTTCATGACTCCAAAGGCAGGCGGAGCTTTCTCTGTGCACCCATTTGTGTAGGAAGAGGCTGAAAACTTCGTTTTATAAATGAAAAGCACGGTCAGGACTTCAGAAGATTTGGTCAGAGAGCCAAGTGTGTGCTTGGCAAAGCAGCCGCACTGGCACTGCAGACACTGGTTTCCTGTGCTTCCCAGGCACAGGTGTCCCCGCTCTGCATGACAGATGCTGTCCCAGGAAAGGCTGCCTGTGCTACCGCCCTGTGAGGGGGCCATCTGAAGCATGACCTCACCCTGTCCTCACACAACCTCAGCACTACAGAGGAGTGCCCCATGCGGGTAAAGTGAACGAGTCATTTGCCCAAGGTCTCACAACGTTTGAGTGGGACGGCAGTACCTGAGGGTGAGCAGTGTGTCTTCTGAGAAGGGTTAGGAAACTACAGTATTTGCTCTACTGACAGATTTAGGCTTTACTTTCTTCATTTAACAAATATTTGTTGGGCACTTTCTCCATATGGCTCCAGACACCTGGGGCAGATCAGCAAATGAAAGGGGCAGCACTCTGTTCCCAGGGGAGGCAGTGACACTTTAATAACATGTGAACATGAAGAGGAGGAATCTTACCTTTCTGAGGTAGTTTAGGAAGCACTCTCGGGCCAAGGGCAGTCTTAGCAGAACTGGTGCTGATTAACAAATAACAGTTGTTTAGCCATTTTCCAACACTGATCGATGATTCAGGTTAATTATAGTCATTTCAAAATTATCTTAAAGATTTTCTTTTTTGAGACAGGGTCTTAGTCTTACTGTGTTGTCCCAGCTGGTCTGGAACTCACTATGTAGAGCTCTACCTGCCTCTGCCTTCTCAGTGATTGGATTAAAGGTGTGATATTCCATGCCAAGACTCAGACTTCTTTTCTAGGGCTGGAGAGGTGTCTCAGAGGGGAAAGGTGTGGCCACACAGGTGTGGTATCATCAGCCAAATCTCCAGAACTCACAGAGAGGTAGAAGGAGAGAACTGACTCCACAAAACTTGTCCTCTTAATTCCACAAGCCCAGAAGAGCATGCTGCCCCTTTCACATCTCTGTCTCTGTGTCTCTGTCTCTCTCTCTCTCACACACAGACACAGACACACACACACACACACACACACACACACACACACACACACACACACACACACACACACAGACACACACCTCTAATCCTAACAAAGATAATTTAACAAAAGATTATGATGTCCTTTTTAATATGTTGGCTGGCCCAGATGGAGAAATACTTGGAAAGGTGAGGAAAAGCCAAGCAAAGCCCTCATTTGAAGACTCTGTTTGGAGGCGACCATGTGTGAAAGCTCTGGGCATTCTGTACACTGTGAGGCTTGATGTCGTCCACAGAAGCACTTCTCCTCATACAGGCAGCCCTCCTCACCCTCCCTTCCAGAGAACAGACTGACCGTATATATCTTTGATGACAGGCCAGCCCTGCCCTGTAGTGGCCTCTCTTTGGAGGACATGCAAATAAGTAGGGGAAGTAACACCTAAGTCCCTGGTCCCAGTCTGCATCATGTTGTTTGAATAATCAAATGTGACATCTGCTAGCTGGAAGCCACTACTTCCCCTTCACAAGAGGCTGACGTGCTCCTCGGGGGTCCCAAAGAACACCTTGTATTCAAGGAGCAAGAACAGCCACGTACCTGGCATGCACCCCTGAGAACGCCTTACGGGCCTCAGGCCTCATCCTCTGTTGCCTGGTGTTCCAAGAGTTGGCTGACCTTTCTTTTTTTCTACTGACCTAACTACCAAAGAAGACGAGTCAAAGAAAGAGGATGTGCTAGGAGTTCCCCTTTCTGCCTGGCTCTTTGATTCCCTACCCTCTCCAGCTCTTGGGCAATCTAACCTCCCGCTCCTGGGGGCAGGGACTAGCCATGCTCAGAGGAAGCTACCCGGACATGAGTGGGAGCGGGCCCACTTTCCATTCTTGACTGTGTTTCCTCATGTTTTGCCTTAGCATCCACTTGGGGAGGCACAGCTGCCTGATCGGTTACCCTTGAACACAGGTAAGGCCAAAGCCTAGAGGATCAGAGAGAACTTACAGGAAGCCCCTGCACCAGCACTGCACAGGGGTGGCCTGATACCATCGGAAAACATGTATCTTTACATTACAGTTCATGACAGTAGCAAACTTACAGTTAGGAAGTAGCAACAAAACTAATTTTATGGTTGGGGTCACCACAACATGAGGAGCTGTATCAAAGATTGCAGCATTAGGAAGGCTGGGATGAGGTCTGGTGTTCTAGGGCGCTTTGGGTGGGTTGGAGTGGGAATGGGTCTAGTTCATTAACAACTTGATCCTATTTACAAACACTTTGTGAGCACTTTAAGTCACTCTGCCCTCTCTGTAGATGACAGGTCCCACTGCAGCTACAGAAAAAAAAGTAAGAATGAACCAAAGCTGGAGGTAAGGGAAGGTATGGAGAGCCACGTTGACGTCAATCTGTTTGACCATTTAAATGCTCTCAAATAGGACTCTGGTAATTTGGCTGATCTTACTGGGTTAGAGACTAAAAGAGAGAGTTCTAAAAGAAGCGGGGTTTTATTTACTTATTTTTTATGTAATCTTTATTATAGACTCAAAGTTAGCCTTCTCTATCTGCAGCTGAGTCTCTCTTGCTGGGTGTGGAGGCAGTTCTCTGCAACCTGACTGAATTTCTAGAGGAAAGAGAGGTGAAAAATCCTGTCCTTAGGAAAGTTCCTAAAGTACCCACTTCAGTGCATGGAGGGGAGAAGAAACACTACTTTTAGTTTAAAAACAAACAAGCCCTTCTGCACGCACGCACGCACGCACGCACGGGAGGTCTCATTTTTATGTTAAAAAAAATCTTTATACTTAAAAATTTTGCCCAGTTAAAAGGTAAGAAATAGACCAGGCATGAGGGTGCACACATTTAATCTAAGCATTAGGAAGGCAGAAAGGCAGGTGGATCTCAGTGTATTTGAGGTCAGCCTGGTATACACAGCAAGTTCCAGGACAGCCAGGGCTACATTGTAAGAACCCTCCCCCGCTTTTTTTTTCCTCAAAGAAAAGACGAGAAAAGAAAAGCAGAAGAGGAGAGAAAAAACGAGCTGGTTTATGCCTACAACCCTGTGTTTTTGAGAAGCTGAGGTGAAGGAGTACCACAAGTCTAGGCCAACCCAGGCTATATAGTGTGACACTGTATCTCACAACACAAAACAAAAAGAGAAGATTCATTCTGACAGTGTCCAGATCATTCTATAAACCTGTGACCATCAGGGATTAGGAAACTCCTGGTGTTACTGCAGGGAGACAGATGGCTGTGCATACAGGTCTGTTCCAGGTGAGGGTGCCCACTGGGGCCCAGCAGGGAACTACCATGTAGACTGAGCAAGGATGCCCAATTTCCCTTCCTAACTGATGCCACCAGGTGCTGCACTGAGTAGTGCTGGGAAGGCAGGTAAAGCCCAAGTCTATAAGTCTGCCCATAGCAACCATGAGCACAACAGGAGAGGAAGGCCAGGCTGGTGGCTCACCTTGCTTGCTGAGACAGTCCCTCAAACTTGTTGGCTGTCTTACTTGAAGATGATGGGCCCACATCGTTACCTACAAGGAAAGTCAAAGGTTAGATCTTCAGTCATGGACATGAGAGACACTGAAAAACTAACTGGCATCCCGAAGGTTTCAGAAAGCCATCAGAAGACTTCCGTCAGGGTAGCCTGAACTTCCTGTGTTAAAACAAAACCAAACAGTGTCTGGACTGATGCTTTTCCTGCTAGCCAAGGACTAAGGTGAGCAGCCTGCCTCCTGGTAGGTTTCTAAGATCATAGGAACTTGCTGAGATCCAGTGGCTAAGGATCTGGCCCTTGGTCTGGAAGGACAGATAAAACCAATAAAACATCAACTTCATCTAGAACAGTGGCTCTTTTTCATTAGCTATTTTCATTATTTACGTTTCAAATGGTATCCCCTTTCCTTGTTTCCCCTCTGAAAACTCCCTATCCCATCTCCCTTCCCCCTGATCACTAACCCACCCACTCCCACTTTCCTGACCTGGCATTCTCCTACACTGGACCAAGGGCCTCTCCTCCTTTGATGTCTGACAAGACCATCCTCTGCTGCATATGCATCTGGAGCCATGGGTCCCTCCATGTGTACTCTTTGGTTGGTGGTTAGGTCCCTGGGAGCTCTGGGGTACTGGTTGGTTTGTATTGTTGTTCCTCCTATGGGACTGCAAACCCCTTCAGCTCCTTGGGTGCTTTCTCTAGCTCCTCTGTTGAGGACCCTGTGCTCAATCCAATGGTTGACTGTGAGCATCCCCCTCTGTATTTGTCAGGCACTGGCAGAGCCTCTCAGGAGACAGCTATATCAGGCTCCTGTCAGCAAGCACTTGTTGGCATCCACAACAGGGTCTGGGTTTGGTAACTGTATAAGGGTTGGATCCCCTGGTGGGGCAGTCTCTGGATGGTCTTTCCTTTAGTCTCTGCTCCACACTTTGGTTCGTAACCTTCCTTTAGTACAGTGTCTCACGCTGTGGTGACTCGCGATCATAAAATTATTTCCACTGCTATTTTCTAACTGTAATTTTGTTACAGTTATGAATTATAGTGAACATTTTTTTTTTGAGATAGAGGTTTGTCAGAGAGGTAGGGGGACTCACAGGTTTAGAGCTGCTCGTCTAGAGGTAGTTACCAGGCAGGGACCACACACTCCACTCACAAGTGAAGCCCACGTGTGGGTGGGCTGCTGACAGTAACACTATGGGTGTGGACATCTACTCAGTGTAAGAGCTGTTTAGCACCTATATGTTATGTGCAAGGCATGAATGCAGGGCAAGAACAGAAGTTAAGACATTGTGGTTGCTTAGGATCTGGCTTGGGGAATTTACATAAAGGAATGACTTAGTACTATGGAACAGGATAGAGCTACGCAGGGTGCTATGAAAAATGAAGAAACAGTTGTCTAAAAACCGAGCTGGCGAGCGAGGACAAGGCATGTGGACGAGGGAGAAGGATTTCTATTGAGGCAGCATCCACAGTAGCAGAGCCTAGGAGGACAGAGGTGCACTTTGTGCAGGTGGGTAGAACTGGTTAGCACCTAAGTGGGGCGCTCTGTGAACACTCTAGCTGGAGAAGTGCACCTCAGAGCTGGACCTCAGAGTTCCTATAGAAATTACGGGGCAAGAAAGTAATAACTCTTTCGATGAGTCCCACGGCACAGCACAACATATGTCAAATATTTTCTCCTGTCAGCTGCCATTCTGCACAACATGAGACTGGCGTCCTAGCCTTCTTTTAAAGAAAACAAAATGAGAGACTTAGTTTATGAATAGCTGCGGGTTCCACAGCTACAGTGAAGCCAAGAATCCTGACCACGGCTGTGTGCTCTGCACGACCTCTTGGGATACCCTGAGAAGCACAGAAGACATCACTGACCGTCCGTGGAGTTCTTATCACAAGCGTGGTATTTGCCAAGTATCTGTAGGTAACCATGCTCTTGAGAAATAACACAGTCACCTCTTCCAATCTGCATACAGACAAATACAAAGGCCCAAGGGGAAACAGCAGGTGAAGGGCCAGCTGAGATACACAGTCAGGGGCCCTCTCCAGAGTCTAAACTCTGAATAGCTACTCTCCCCCCAGTCCAAACAAAACTATCCCATCAGGAGAGACTAGATGAGGTGAAATCCGACCTCCTGGGCAGAATGTTCTCTAATGCCGGAAAAATGAGAGAGGAAGAAGCACCATCAACTAGCAACCTGACTACTGGTTATGAGATGCTCTTTATCCTCTGATGTATTTTCAGCAGCACATGGCCTAATACAGAGGCCTCCCCTGGCAATTCTCAAGAAACTTCAGTGGGGATCTCCTTCAAGACAAGCATTTCCGCAGCACTGTATTTCATGCTGAGCCCCACGGTCCTGGATACCAAGCCTTTCTGTGAACCACGGCAGCAGAATGTTGGGGGAATTAGCTGGTGTTCCCACTAATTCCTTTTCTATGTGAAACCATTTCCAACAAATGACTATTTAATTCAACTACACAGAAGAGAATTTGACAGTAGCAAGAGAAAGTCCCTGGCTCCACTGTGGCTATTCTCTGTCACTGCATAGATGAGCATCAGGGCCTGCTGGCAGTGCCCACACCTAAGGCCCGGATGCCAAGAATTCTCATTTAACGCCCCTCTTTGGCCACCCTCCCTCAACTCTTGGCCAATCCTTATATATCTAAAGAACATCCTTCTGGCTGACTTGATCCCCTACCCTCTTCTGGGAAGGAACTAAGGATGCAGATTTGGGAGCCGTACAAGTCCAGTTTTGAATTTCAGGTGGACCACTGACCTGGATTGAGCTTGGAGGATGTTGCTCTTTCTGCTGAATCTCCATCTTCTTACCCTCACAATAGGAGTAACAATTGTACCCACTACAACAGATAACATCAGATGAAAGGCTACGGGCTGTGAGCACAGTCCTGGTCTGTAGGAGCATCATACAAATAAGAATGATTCTCCACATCCTTCCAATGAGACGTGATGGGAACTATGCGGACACAGTCAACAGGCCAGTGCCCCGTGACAGTAACTCTTTCCCTGCCTTTGAAATCCTACCTCCCACGCAGGGTCTGGAAGAGTAACTGATGGCTCCTGCCGCAGACAGACGGGGCCAGCAGGCTTTCTCAGATGTGACTTCTCAGACCTGGATGGTAAGCCATCTGCAGTGGACAGGCGTGAAGCCTGTCATTCTCATAGCTAGGCAAGGCTGGCTAGTGTGTGAGCAGAAGAAATGAGGCTTAGCAAGATTCTGAAAGAGCACTGCAAACAGGAGAAGGTGAAAAAGCACAGAAGGCTTAACGCTCTCCTCTCCCACTGTGCAGGCTGAACTTGCTGCGTGGAAAAGTTCTGGGTTTGCCAGACAGAGGCAGTAGGAAGAAGGCTGTGCTCAACTGCTGGGCAGGCAGCTGGAGAAACTGGCCGGTTCTCGCGTTACTCACATTCAGCCTAGAAGCCACAGGCTGGAATTCTGAGCTAGGCATGAGCAGTACGCAGGCTGTAGGGACAGTGAAGTAGGATGTGGGTCATAAATTCAGAAGTGAGCTCAAATGCCCCTTCTAAAGTCATCAATCTGTGATCTTAAGCAAGTAATTTAACTTCTCTGAGTTTCATTTCCTTGCCAGTAAACTGGGGTGATGTCGCTGAACCTTATGGGATGAATATGAACGCTCAGAACAAAAATGACTGGAAAAATTATCTGCTTTATATTTAAAAAGATTTATAGGAGAGGAACAACTCAGAGGCCTTTTGACTGTAGGATACAAAAAAGTACATGGACTTTAGGTCTCAGTGGTCAGAGGTGATTCCCGAAGGCAATTAATGCGGGTTCTGTCCTCATTTCCATTATCAATTAAATGTATGTGTTAAAATACACGTAGGTTTGTTTTAAATCCAGTAAGGTAAAAAGGGTGAGGTTCAATGGTCATGGGCTCCCCACAGATCTTATGCTTGCCTTTGTTTTCCCATCTAAAGCTTGCCTGAAAAGTCTCCTGAGACAGATGGCTGAATTTCAGTCACGTGATGCACTGGCTATTCTGGGCACTGGGGACACTAGTGCTGGCAGGAAAGAAGCCTGGAAGGCTTCCCTTGCTTGGACAAGGTTGGACATAGCAGAAGAGTGATGCTACAGGGGACAAGGAGGCACGGCAGTGGGTGGGGCTGTGTCGGACGGTCCTTACCTCTGGCAAGGACAATGCCTTCATGAGGCCTCTGCAAAGAGACAGCTGTAGCAGGGAGGAGGACCTGTCAGATACTCACTCTCCTGCCCTTCTGCAGCCATCCATCCTATGCAACAAGAAGGCAAGGCAGCCTGTGGATGGGGTGAGGAGTGCAAGCTCTCAGCCACACTGGCTTCTCACATACCAGTCATGAGAACCAGGACAGCTTCTTAACCTTTAGTCCAGAATCCTTAAAGCCCAGGAAACAGTGTGTTCTGTCCCGCAGACTGTGGGCAAGAATCAGCTACCTTAGTGAATGCAAAAGTCTTAAGTTGGATGGAGTGTCTGCCAAGAAGGTAACATGCGCTTCTGTGAAGCAGATGTGCTATATGATACACTCTTGATACTCTTTCTTGCAGGTGTGCCAATGGCAAGCTGGCTATGTGACTTGCTGCATTCTTTTTCTTTTGCTCCTTCCTGAGAGATTCCCACAATCATATCTTTAGTCCATTTCCGGTCATGGGTCATGACTTGATTCTCAGGATTCTGAGCGGAATCCACTCTACTCCATTCATCTTCCAATGCCAAACTCAAGCACTGTCTCCTCCTTAAACTGCCTTATCCCTCCTCGAAGGCTACTGTGGGGGTCTGGTCAGACTCGCAAACTGCACCGAACCCATCACCAACACCAGAAAAGGCAGGTCCTATCAGTCACAGCTATCTATAAATGAGTTAACGTCAAAGGTTCTGAGTCAAAGAACATGCTGGCAAAATACTCAGCAGTAAAAGCTTCAGAGTGTGACAGGCAGCCGGGTGTGGTGGCACATGCCTATGATCCCAGCACTGGGTGGATGTTGCTGGAATTTTCCAGGTTCAGGGTAGCCTATGTTGTACAGTGAAACCCTATTCTGAAACAAACGAACCCTATAAAGAATCAAACAAAGCCCAAGTACCCCTCTCCTGAAAACTGCAGCAGCAGCAACAACAACAACAAAACCCAAAGCAAATCAAAGAAAAGGGAAATGGCTACTATACTACGGACAAGTCACAGGCCTGGTGAGACTGCTGTCAACATGGCTGTGTGGCATATTCTTTTGAGGAATGAAAGGAGCAAGGACCAAGATGAGAGGATTCAGACTTGGTCGGGGTGCAAAGAGGGGTTAATGGTGAATGAACTTTGGAGGTGGAACGGATGTGAATCTGAGTATTACAAAACGGACACCTAAAGGTACCAAGTCCAGGCTGGAAAGATATCTCAGCCTGTAATGTGCTTGCCAGGCAAGAATAAGGATCTGAGTTTGATTCCTAAAACCCATAGTAAAACTGGGTGTCGTGGTGCACTAGAAATTACAGAGCTGGAGGGGGAGGGAGGGGAAGGGGGGAAGGGGGGGAGAGAGAGAGAGAGAGAGAGAGAGAGAGAGAGAGAGAGAGAGAGAGAGAGAGAGAGAGAGAGAGAGAGATAGAGAGATAGAGAGAGAGAGAGATAGATCTCCTGGGGGCTTGTTGGCTATCCAGCTTAGCCTACTTGGTAAGCTCCAGGCTAGAGACATATATGCAAGCATACTTGCACAGTTAAGAACCCTAAATAAGTCAAGAAATACCAACAGTCACCAGAAACAAAGAGAGGTAAGGAACAGATTATTTCTCTTGCCTCCTAAGAGAAGCCATGACTCTGCGGGAAGTTAGACTTGCAGCCTCCAGAACTGTGAGGACAGGCTTTGCTGTCTCAAGAGTCCTAGTTTGTGGCCTGGATTACAGTAGCCAAGGACACACAAAGCTCCACGACACACATGGGGGAGTCTAGGGATTGGCCATCCAGCAAAACAGCAGGCTGAGAGTTAAGAGTTACAAACAGTAGGTAGCGCTTGCTGAGTGCTTTCAAAGTCCCTGGCCTGTGCTGCAGGCAGTTTTTCTCACATCACTTTCGTAAGAATTCCAGGCGTAAAACAGGAACAGTACTAGTCCTTATTTTACTGTTAGAGAAACTGAGGCGTTGAACGACAAACAAATGCTTGTTAGAAGCCACATGTGGTGGCTCACACCTGCAATGCCAGTACTCAGAAGGCTGAGGCAGGATTGCTATGGGTTCAAAGTCAGCCTAAAGTATAGAAAATTACTTTGTTTCAAAAAACCGAAACACACACAAAAACCCCAAAAGGCGCGTGGAGAGCGTGACACCACTACATTAGGAACTAAAGAGCCATGGCGCTCTGAGAGGGACAGGCAAGGAGGCAGGAGCATTGGGACAACCCCAGCCAGAGGCAAACACAGTGCGGTCTCTGAAACAAGTCCCCGAACAGGCCTTGAAGGACGGCTAAGCATCAATACAGCTAAGTAGGGAAAAGCATACTAGGCCTTGTGAGGGCTTGTCATGACCGAGGCCCAGCGGACAGTGGAAGAGGAGGGAGTGTAGACTGGGACCCTGCCGCACCTGGGAAGGCACACAAGTGAGAGATGGCTACTCAGAATGTCCTCAGCTATGTCTACCCCAGGAACCCCAACTCCAAGGGCTGAGGGGAGAAGGGAGATCTAGAGGAAAGCTAGGGAAGCTGAGGCTCCAGGCAGACGCTTTCCAGAGGCTGACCTCTGTGTCTGGCTGCTGACTAGAGTCTGACGCCCGCCTTCACCTCCAGCATCAACAGCAGACAGGGGCCGAGGTCACATGCCAAGCATCAATCGCTCAGCAGAGTACACACGTCAGGGGCCAAGCACATAAGCCATGGCGGTACACATATCTATCCATATGTGCACACCCACCAACCACAAGCAAGCCTCGAGTCAACACTTCGGTTGCCTGAGTTCTCACCACAGTCCTGCCATTTGGAGCAATGCCACATTTGCTAAGGATAAACTTTGATTTTTGTCATGTAGGGCTGGCGGAGGCCCCATCTGTGAAGGGCTCTAATGCTCCTAGCTTACCGGCAGGCAATAACTTTTATACGTGATAACAACCGAGTTTCTTTAGGAAGAGGCCTGAACTCTACCACTATTAAAGATAAAAGGAAAAGCCAGGTGTTAGATAACATGTGAGCCGGAAAACAGAAATTGAACACATTGATTCGAGGGATGTCTCTGTTTCTAGAAGGAGCACAGCAAAGCCCACAGGAAGAAGCAAGCAAAGGATCAAACCTCAGTGAACCCAGGATGAGCATTCACCTGTGGGATGAAGTTCACAGAGGAAGCCCGCACCCTCTGGGGATGTTATCTAGGCAAAGGATGTTCTTTTGGGCAGATCTTCAGACTCTTGAAAGCCTTGAAATGCAATCTCCAGGAGCCATCAGTGTTAAGTCTGCACGTCTTAAATTGTTTTACCTTGATTACTTCTGATTCATGCAGACCCATCTCGGATGTGTCCTGTGTTGACTGTAGTTTCAGACTCCATTTTCTATCATTCCCATAAAGTTCGGTGAACATATGCACTTGATACTACAGGGATTGTCCTCTGTATATCTGAGGTCCTCACCGCACCAGGACCCCATGGGCACAAGGACTTGAGAAAGCTTAAGCAGCAGACACAGATGCAGCAGGCGTCCTGGGGAGGCCTGCTGCGTCAGAACGTGAGTGGTTACAACATAAATACGCATTTGTGAGCACACACACGTGCTGCGGCATCTGGGACAAAACTGTGTGGGACAGTTTAAAGTGTATATTCTGGCTTTTACTGAAAACTTAAACAAACAAACAGACCAATTCAGATAGGCTTTGAGGAATCCTTTAAGACTATTAAGGTGAACTACCCATTACATGTTAAACCCAATTTTTAAAAAGGCAGGAAAAAAGTCACAATGGGATCCACCGGTAGGAAAAGATGACTAGCATGATCATTTGGCAGACATCACCTGTGTGAGCCAGGTCCTTGCTGGGCTACTGGTTGATGGTGTCCCATATACCACTGCCATGGCAATGGACAAGACACAAAGTCGCAAAGTACGGGCTTTCATGGTTGCTGTTTTTGTTAGCAGTGTTTTGTTTTGACCTTGTGGTAGACAAGATAAGTACTGCAGCCAGTGTTGATCAGTTGATTCAACTAACTGACTCTGGGTAAGGCTACTCATTCTCAAGAGATTTCTGAATATCCAGTTTGGGCCAGGCAGGATTCCATTCAGCTGAGAACGGAACAGACAAGGATGCTTCTTCTCATGATACTCTCCTTCTAGCAGGGTAGACAAAACATGCAAAGACCTTAACTCTGACAGTGTTCTTCTGGAAGAACAGAGAGGAGCCGGGGAGGCGGACAAGTGAGCGTGGCCATGCCAGGAGAGGACAGAATGCCAGGGAGAGTGAGGGCCGTGGGCGGTGCGAAGGGAGGGCAGAGCCACCCCTGCTTTGGTATAGAGAGCCTGCACTTATCTGAGCCTCAGCAGGAAGTCACTAACGGGGTGAAGAAGGTCTAGGATTTGTTTTATGAGGAGACCACTCTGGTTATCGTGAGGGAGTGGACTGTTCTGTTTTTATTTTCTTCTTTTTCCTGGTTCTGGGATTGCACCCAGGGGGACTTGTGCACGTTAGATAAGCACTCTAGCTAGCAAGGAAACCCATCCCTCGGCTTAGCCCATTATTTTCCTTTCCTGAGTTCTGAGAGAATTATAATTCCAACCTAAGACGGTTGCTATTCTCAGCTGAGATTTAGGATATGCTCAGTTCCTACTACTATATTTTGCCCTCCATATCTGTGGATAAAAAAATATTTGGGAAAATATATGTACCAAACATGGGCCCATTATTTTGAAAACATCATATTTACACTGTATTAGATATGCTGTCTAGAGAGAATTTAAAAGTATTAGTGTAAATAAAAAAAACTTAGAAAATAAAATTAAAAAAAAAAGTATTAGTGCTCAGATTACTCAAATGCCTATGCCTCTGTATGAGGGATGGGGGCACCTGCAGATTCTGGGGTCTTGTGTGTGGTGTGTTCTACAACTGGCTTCCTGATGATACTAGAGAGCACTTTATTTACTACTATAGTTCTGAGTGGCCCCCGACACTTTTCAAAATGTCTTCCCGGCCTTAGAAGGCAGGCACAATATTATTAATACATGTTTATGTCCACAGCCAGTGTGTGTGTGCAGCTTGGATGGCTTTCCTAACGTGCAAACTGTCCGGTGCCCAGCAGAGTCCCCCCAACTATCGGGCTCTGGGCAGCTTTGACCCTGACTTTAGGAAAACTTACCCCAAGGAATTGCGCCTTTGTTTGGGGGCCCATGAGGTAGTGGGCTGGGAGGGTCAGACAGGGTTCTCTTGTGTCCTGGTGGTGGGGGAGGAGGCCTCTTCTTGGATAGGGTGGAGCTGCCACTAGAGGTCTGGGTGCCTAGAGGGAGTGTTGAAGGTGGGCCAGTTGGACCTAGAAAGGAAATTGAACGGGGGGCAGGAGGGTTAATCCCAGTCTCACAGACACACAACAGCCAGTATGTAATTACCCATCAAAATGTGGTATAACATGGGAGTCCACCAGCCCACCAACTCACAAATGGATTTCAAAACTGTTGGAAGAAGGCTCTGGCCTGATGGGGACACCTGTATCACACCCTGTCCTCCCAAGGCTCAGCTGTCGCTGTGGGAGAGGGGGCGGAATAAGTCTAAGGGCCAGAGGCAGCGGATGAGCACAAGGAAACTGCTTTCTGGACACAGCAGGGAGGTTGCACAGTTGAGGTAGCGATCCTGAGACCTGTGCAAGCTCCAGCCAGATGAGATTAGAGCCTGAAGAGGAGAAGTCTGCCCTCTAGCTAAAGAGCTGTTGACAGCTGACAGCTGCTGGGACTGAGTGGCTTTTCTTTAAGGGTGTGCTCCCTGGTGGATTGTGACCACCATCTAGTGGAGGTCATACATCCGAGAATAAATGTACAGATTATACTTGCTGGGGAAAAGGAGAAAGGACACAAAGTGGAATGATGATGGAAGGGCAGATGGATCTGAGAGAAGTCAGAGAGAAATGAATATGATTAAAATACACTGTATGAAGTTCTCCAGGAACTGAAAAAGAGAAAGAACACAGTAAGAACCAAGTGATAAGTAGATGGGGGGGAGGGGACTTGGTTAAAAAAATTACAACACAGGAAAAAAATGAGCATTTTTTAAGGAGCAAAACACCAGCCAAGCCAGGCATGGTGGTATAAGCCTGAAATCCTCACCTCTTAGGAGGCCAAGGCAGGGGAATCATGGACTTCAAGAATTACATGGTCAGTCCGAAATGTGATGAACGCTCATTTAAGAACCAAGGCAGAGAGAAAACCAAAAAGTCCCACCTAACACAGGAAGTCCAGGGATCTAGTCCCTCCCTCAGATGCAGTGGTATAAAGAAAGCACACACATTTTCGGTCAGTAACTCAATGGAAGTTACTCTATCTACGTAGGAGGAAGGAATAGCGCCCTGCCACCAAGATCAAGAGGGGCACCTCGGGGTGCTCTGAGCTCAGCAGTCAGTGGCCCACAGTTAAAGTATAGCAGAGTGTCTGAATTCTACTACAGCTTTTTTTAGTCAGAAAACAAGCTTTCCTTAAAAAACCAAAACCAAAACCCGACCAGCCAATCATTTTTGTAAGGATCTAAGATGACCTAGAAAAACAACTCCAAAACCTCTTTTTGTTCTAATTCTGAATTGTTCTGGAAATCCAAAACCATCTGTTATACTTGAGTCTGAATGGCAGTTAAGGAAGCTGGTTTTGAATCAGTTATAGGAGTACCATATACATTCTTGAAGTGAGGGTGCGTGTCAGACATGCTGGGCAACTGGATGGGTATTTCTCTAGAGAAGACTCCTGTGGGCCTGCTTTAACTATGTCCACGAACAGATGCTTCTAAACACACGGAAGAAGAAGAAGAAAAAAAAGGAAAGCAATAGAAACAAGGGAGGGGAGAAGGGGAGAAGCTAGGAACACTGCCATACAAAACGGTTAGACAGGTGACACTTAGTGATCTAGAAAAGCTCCAAACGGAGCTTCTAATACTCTGTGTTAAAAGAAAATTATAATTACTGATGGTTTTCTTTCTGGGTAAACTTAAGATAGTTTTAATTATTAATTAATGGTTAGTACTAGCAAGGACTAAGTCATTAATTCTCAAAGGTAGCCTGACAGGGCAGTAAGACAATGATCGTCTCAATAAGGTAGTAACATACACTAAGGTAAGGACCAGAGTTATAGATTTGATTCTGTTTTACTGACCTGATGCAGGACAGCAGCTTTTTATGATTACTTTAAACCAATACCTGGTCACACTATTAGTTACTAATGTTTTAGATATTTTCACAATAAGGACAGCCTTACACTTGTACGGAGTCTTGCATGCTTCAACTGGGTCTGAATAGGTTATTCCTTTTGACTTTCAATATCATGTGTCCAAGGACAGGGGCGTGGCATGGCCGACCCCCCGGAACAGGGAGCGCGGATCTGGGACAAAGCAGGTTTAGAAGCAGCAGACCCTGCCCCAGCGGTGAGTGCTGTTGGTTCCTGAGATCCAGGGCAGCATTTTCGGCATTTGGCCCATGAGGAAAACAACAATGTCCAGTAGGAGGAAATGGAAACATGCAGACTAGATGATAGACAATAGTGAGTTTCTCTTGTAATTTCATCTTTATCGCCATCTAGGGATACTCTGGTGAAGCGCATCTTACGGAAGGTCACACAAGGAGGCTCCAAATACTGAAGGAAAACGCTAACAGAGGTATATCTCGGCAAGAGGTGTACTATATCTGTGTGACGTCAGGGATGATCTCATGCAAGAGTCTCGACCAACCAAGCTGAATCCACGTCCAAGAGTTCAGAGAGTTGGCCAGACATGGCAAGAGGCTGAGTTCAGAGAACCCTGGTCTGACTCAAGCCCAAACTCCCAGGCCTGACAACAGCTTGTCCTTACTAACTCCCACATGCACAGGGGGGAATCTCGCTTCACGTCCTGCCTATTTTAAAAGAGATTTTTATTAATTTTTGAGAACGTCAATACTTTTTTTCCTGCCCTCATTTTTAAGGAGGATTCACATGTAACTTTATCCAGAATCTTTCTTTAATGTATCTCTCTTCCCTGGAGTGACTGCTGCTAATGTCTAGACTTCAGCAAGGTTTCCAGGGACGAGAATATCCCGTTTTGAACCACAGTGGCTGCTCTTCTCCCTTCTCCGCCTGTATGTTTGCACGGGGGTGATGGGATTGCTTTTCTATGTCCCAGTGCTGGATCTGGTATAGCCTGGACATTCAATGCATGTTCATGTAAACAATTCATGGTGCAAGCCAGCAGGATGATTTTCAAGAATTTTGTGCATTTGGGTTTCAGTAAAGGTGAAAACCCAGGTCTTCTACCTGGAGTCCAAATAAAAAGTACAACTCTCAAAGTTCATAGAAAATGGCTTGAAAAAACTGTCTTGATGGTTTTTTGAAAGGCTTGTCAGTAACACGCCTTACAGAAGACTTACTGACTGAAGTTATACCCAAGTAACTAGTAATGTGGAGAAAAGTCCTATCATGTCCTAAAGATTTTTCCTTTACAGATTTTAATAACAATGTGAGCGCACAATGTTGTTTTGAAACACATACACATTATAGAATGATTCAATGAGCCAATTAACATTTTCACCTCATATATTGTGGTAAGAACACTCAAAATCTATTATCCTAGAAATTTTCAAGACTACAACCCATCATTATTTGCTATAACAACATGTCCAACAACAGATCTTTTAAATGTATGTGGCTGTCTTTATGTAGCTGATCCCATAGTTTTTTTTTTTTTTTTTTTGTCTTTTTGGGTTTTTTTTGTACAATGTTAATCACCTTAGCAAGTCGTAGATAAAGCCAGGCACTGTGGAAGGAAGGAAGGAAGGAAGGAAGGAAGGAAGGAAGGAAGGAAGGAAGGAGTGACAGGGTGACATGTTTTTCTGTTTGTTGGTATCTATAGATTTTTTATTCACCCTTCAGTCCCTTTCTGATAAAAGTAGTGGATTCAAAGGAGTTAGGGTTGGTCCCCTAACAATTACATAAGCACACACTTTGATGTCTCCTCATGCAGGAGAGATCAGGATGGCCTCTTCTTTTTTCATACCCCAGAGGCCAGGGGACTTGACCACAGAGCCTTGTTAGTGGCCCTTGTTGAAGACAAAGCTCTTGGTCAGCCCGAGAGGCTTCATGTAAGGTGTTTTAACAAGGAATTTGGTACATCGCAGCTTCCATTCCGAATGCCTATTTTAACTGTAAGGTCACTGAGTTGTACAGATCTTGCATTTGGTTAGTTTTGAGGTGTGGTGTTTTATTTATTTGCATTTTTTTTTTAAATAATGAAGCTTTAACAATGATTAAGAATAATAAAAAGTATGGTGGGAAACTGGATAAGGGCCACGACAGCAAAATAAAGCAAAGCTAAATCAAAGCATACATCTAATGCGAGTTAAAGGCAAAGCTCATGAGCTATTCACCAAGACATTCAAAGGGTTATCCCAGGAGATGCAAGCCCCAGGAAACGGTAGTCAACAATGTATGAACACTTCCCAGGCTTGTAGCACTCAGCCCGTGAAGCCCTTCTTGATGGCCAGCCACCGCAGGAGGCCGAGGGGGGGTGTCTCCCCATCTCCACTTGTCTCTTAGACTGCAAGCCTACCTCTCAGAGAAGGAGATGGTGTGTATAAAATGCTTCCACAGCTGTAGTGGCTATAACTGCTATAAACATTTTCTGCAGAGCTCTTCAGGTGAACTGCCGCTTCCCTATGAAATGTGGTCTGGTTTCACGTGCGCCCACTCCTTACTTTAGCTGTGTATTTTTGGGGCATGCTTTCACTTATTAACCTGACACAGACGAACCCCGTCTTGTACTGTGCTAAGACAACGGATCCAAAGCTCCTGTCCTGGAGAAGTTTTCGGTAGGGCAGAAGGAAATGGAAACCTGTCCTTCAAAGCAGCAAACTTAGCTCTCCTCCTGCATTGCCCCCTACTGATCTTACTTTCTTACTTTCTGTGAGTGCAGAAGGCCTTCTTCACCATCCCCTGTATTCCTGCTCCTGAAATAGTTGCTGAATGATCACACTCAGTGGAACTGCGCAGTCTCATTTGCCTGTCACTTTACTGTATGTGCTCAAAGCAGTGATTTAGCAAGGCAAACACCAAATCCTTCTGGTAACTCAGCAGGGTCAACTAAATATAAGATAAGAGACACAGGGCTGGACTGGCCCTTATGGAGTAGGAGTCCCGGGGTCTAGACTGAGGCTAGAGTCTATATGAGGTAGGAGGTCTCCATCATGGCGAGTATGCATGAGCTGCAGGGCTAGTATTCACATGTATTCATATGCTATTTAGAGCAGTAATATTTCTGGATTCTAGCACACTAGTTGTTCCTGCTTCTAAGAGCTTAAAAACTTAGTTCTTCAAACCAAGTTCTGCTCCTTGAGATCAGACTTACTCTTTGCAACGTTTCTTTAAGGAGCAGATAGGTGTTGGGTCTCGATATGGCACATGCTAATCCAGCCAGTGAGTAACTTCACTCTGGGCCAAAGCCAGGCAGAGAACCAACCCTGAAGGATCAATCACATGGTGGGTGCCATGTGTTATGCCGAGTATTTCCGAACGTTCTCAACCTTGTGAGCTATAACGGCTCTATGGTGGGTATTCATTTCTGCCATTGACATGCAAAAAGCATGAAGATGAACAATGGCGGACAGCCATGATTCTAAACTTGAACATTATCATAAACCAGCTGCGTTGGTCAACCAAGCAAGCAAACGCTATGTACCTGCCAGGACCTGTTCTGTGAGATGAGCCTTGCAGCTACGTGGTTTCCCCATGTCCCCCCACGCCAGAAGCAGCTGCCGCCACAGCCCAGCAGACCTAACAGGAGCATCTCTCCATACACTGTCTCAATGTATCTGAGCTGGCCTCAGAGGAATTTCTTTTCTCTTGCTGCCTTGTGCACTCCCCTTATTTGTGGGGGACTTTGTCAGAGGTGTCTGTTATGTCCCAGGAAGTCATTAGCCCGAGGTCCCTAAATTTGTGTCTATGAGGGTAGCTTGTGCTATAAGCAAGGTCCAGGGCTTTCCTTGCTGTGGAGAGAGAGTAATGACAATCCAAAGGATGACTGATTGCAGACAGCTTTGTTCTCAAGTAGATCTTCCAGTTAGCAGGACAGACTGAAAAAAAATAAATAAATACAGGGACCACAAAACCCAAGGACCTCTGCACAGGGTGTCAGCTAACTGTTTAACAGGGGCCTCTAAGAATCCTATTTACGCTGCAAGTTCCCACATGGAAGGGCACGTGAGCCCAGCTGGTTAAGGACAGCTATGTTCGGTGCCTGGCAGCTGTCATTAGAGACCGCCTATCTGTGTCAGCAGCAGTCAGTCCAACGCTCTGCATCTGATGTCCCACCAAGGGCTGCCAGGGGGAACTCAGTCAGCAGAGCAAGTTCTACATTCAAGCACGGGCTTGACTTATAAAGGGGAGGGATAGGTGGTCTATCCTTAGTTAACCACTGTTGCTATGGCCAAACTCCTAAGCCTATTTTAGTAGCTGACTAAATGCAGTCTTTGTTTTCTGGGTGCTCAGTAAAGTACTCGCTAGAATTTATTCAATGCAGGCGAGTGATGCCTGGCACTAAGCCAGATGGTGTACTCTATGGTTTTTTTTTTTTTTTTTACGTCCCTGCGAGATAAAATTACACTGGGAGGCTACGAGGGGTGGGGGTGGGGTGTGTCAGTCCTTGGCTTCTGCTGTCAGCGAAGGCTCTCTGAACAGGTGAGGGCTCTGCCTGCCAAGGCAGGTCACCACATAACCAGGGCACAGAAAATCAATCCTTCAGATGCGCTCTTCCAGTGCTTTATCGGGTCGGGAGGTTCCTTTCTGTCCTCTTGTCAGAAGCATGACTTGCTGGGGAACATAGCTTTGCAGAGGGGAGAACAGCACAGGGCTCACACAGTATAGATTTGTAGCTTGATATGTTAATGGCCTGTCTTTAAAAGTGTGTTCTAGTAGACTGTGCAGAATGATAAGAAACACTTGGCTTATATCCACTGCTATAAGCATTTGTCTTTGATGAGAACTGCTCATGCTAAAGCCTTATTGTAACGGTCCCTATTATTTTATGATCTACAAGGTCATTTGGGGTCTAAGAACACAGCTCCCATTTATAACACGATCTCAATGGAGAATAAGCTGTGAAAAAACAGTTTTGAATGCAGCTCACATTTGCCAGAAAATAGCACCAGTGTGATTCAAATAGGCCTGTCATTGTGTACCAAGAGGCACTGCAGACCTGTGCGAACGTGGGCTGAGCACACTGGGGGAATCCCACATTTGGATTCTCTGGCAGCTGCGGTGCTCAGCAACTCTCAGCTACAGCCCTAGAAGTTCTGTGCCTTAGCTTGACCCTCTACACTCATCTCCAGAGCTGGACATACTCTAGGGAGGACAAAGGGCTAGTGTCTGTGGTCATGGGTCAGGAACCATCTCCATTGGCCTGATGCTGGGCTGGTAAAGGCATCTGACAACACAGGGAGTAACGACAGCCTCGGCCATCTTCACCTCATCTAAGAGGACAGGACTGGGTTTCGTTCACACAGGATCTGGTTTAGGATCCCAGGTTGATGAGAGCCTGAATTACCTACCTTATCTGGAGGCTTTGGAATAGGAAGAGTGTGGTGTGTGATCTCTCACGAGTCAAGTGCTTCACAAATACTATCGACTATGATGACATCCCCATCCCACTCTGGAGTCAGGGTCTCATGAAATGCAGGTTGTCCTCAAACTTGCTATAATGATCTTTCACTGTTTCCTGTACCAGGCCATTACGTAGGGGTCTTAAAACTACAGGTGTTGCTGGGGTAGTGCTGTTGCTTATTTTACTTAGTCAGCAATTACAATTCCTATGGGTAGGACTCCTGCAAGAAGAGGGAGGCCCCCGTGTGACAGGATTATAAAGGAGGCTAATAGCACGGCAGGCATTTCATACTTTAGAGAGGGAAGTAATTGATGCAGAGGGATAAAAGGAAAGGGAAGTGAATATCAAAGTCCTTAAAAGAATATAAGTAATTAGACTAAGAAGCATGAAGTTTGGGTTTTATGGAGGAATAGTCATTGTGTAATCATGACATGCGATTTTACATAGTGCTAGGGATCAAACCCAGGGCCTCATGTTTTAAAGACAAGCTTTCTACCAGCTCCCACCCGCCTCTTGGGTCCAGACAGTCATGTATTTAACACAGAGGCATCTCGGTACAGAGGAAAGTAGCCTTTCAGAGAACCAAGGGTTTCGTCCTGCTACAGCCAGAACAGGTGCTAGCACCACATGGCTCTCAGAGGGAGTCTCAACTACAAAGTCACTCTACCCTTTCAGTATTAGTTTTCTTGTCTGGAGGATGAGCATAAAAAAACCATGTAACTCACTGGAGGCTAATGCAAGGCACACACACACACCTACAGTACCCAAGAAAAGTACCCTTTTCCACTCTGGTGCCTGAGGAATGACAAAGTCCCAACTTTGAGCTGTCCCCAACAGTATGTTTCATATCCTGCCACTTAACTGACAGACTAACAGCCACGAGGTCAAATCCACAAGCACTCCTCAAGCTCGTACCTTTCCCGGCATTCCTAGGCGGTAAAGGGGGAGCCTCACTGGTGGGTGACGTGGGCAAATCTGTGCTCGTAGAGGCGAAGATCTGGTTGGTGAAGGCTCCGTAGGAGAGCCGCTGCTTGTCCCGTTGAGTGCTGAACCCTGGTAGTGTCAGCTTGTCCTGTGGCGAGATGCTGGATGAGTGGCAGAAGCTCTGTGGTCTGGGTGAGCGCTCCTTTTTGATCGGGCTTGGCTGGTACAGGAAACAATAGATGATATGAGACTCAAGGGCTGTCCTGGAGGTGTCCAGAAGACCCCTGCGGAGTGGGTCAGGATGTCATCTGGCTCCTATGGCTCTCCGTGTGGGATGTGGCTGGCCATCAACACAACTTCACAGCGGTGACAGTGAAGGAAGACTTTACACTTCCTACATCCTGATCAGTAAGTCCCACCAATGCTCAATAGTTAGGGACCAGTGGGACATTCAAAAGTGACAGGTAAAGTCACAGTTACAATTAGTCTTTATTCAACAAACAGCTCCCTGCAAAGGACCCGTCTGCCTTATTTGGACAGCATCCCTGTTAACCTATGATTTGTTACATAAAGTCCTTTTCCCTGTACAAACCTTTCACCTTCACCCTTCTTCCACACCTGGTTTAGAGGTGCTACCCACATGCTAATGGCTCGGAGCTTTAAATCCCACCCACATTCTTGGGCTGCAAACCATTTCCAGTTGCCCACATGGTGTTTTACACACTGTGGTGGCTGGAGCACCATCCAACTCTACCTGTGGTAGTTACGTATCACCTGCATCCCATGTATTGCATGGAAGCCTCAGATGGACCCTCTAACTTAGTCCTAGCAAGGTGCTTACTGCTCTCACTGCAGCAGAACAGCCCTGATTCTTCTCTTCCCCCATCTCTCTCTATACACTACAGGAAGAGGTGGTAGGAAACTCAGTCATGCTAATAAACGTTTGCTGGCCTCTGACTGCTTGGGCAAAGATAAAGGTTGGACCTGAAAAACTACTCAGAGCTCTGCAGGGAACCGCCTCCCCTTCCCCACGAAGGTGCTTTCCACTCACACTGTGTGCTGTTCTATTCCCCTCGACTTCTCTCTGGCCAATACCCACCTATTCTCAGAAATCCATCTCTGTGGCTGTTTACCTGAGACTGTCAGGGCTTACCAACGTTGAGGAGCTAGGTCTCAGGAATTCCTGAAGCTTTCACTAGACAGTCACATTACCATGTGAGTTATTCTTTCTCTCCTCTTGAAATAGAGAATAACAATAGGACCTCTGTCTGAGTATTTCTTATATCCCACCTGGCACACATCTGAAGATAAATATGGCTGAACTTTCAAAGGTAGTTAAGCACCACCTACAAGAGTTACCAAGACCTGGGCCTAATCCTAGCGACAGTCTCTATCAGCTAAGGGGCTTCAGAGAAGATGCCAAGTCCTCTTGTGTTTAAGTTTTCTCTGGGTACAATCACATCCCTGTGAGTTTCAAAAGAAACAATCTGAGATGATGGAAAATTATTTAGGTCAACTTAGACCACATGTAAATCCCTCAAAAGTGACAATGATGGGTATTTATATATAGTTTTTTTACATGTTTAATTCTACAATGTGACTAGGCTATCGTGTTGCAGTTAAGCCTCAGTGTAGATACAGCTTTCATTGTAAAGCTGATTACAACTTAAATCATTGGCATCTGAGCTGCCCTCTAAAATGTCAGTGCGCCTTGTCCTGTCAGCTGAAGACCTTAAGAAAAGTGACCATAGGACCCCAAGGAACAAGGACTTTGGCTTTCAGACCCCTTTCAGCCTCAACTCTGCTGTCACCTGCTGCTGGAACTTGCAGCCTATTGGCTGGCCACTTCCTTCAATGACTGCCTCTTTCTGGGTCTTTCCCACAGGCTCTATTGTCCAGCTGTTACACGGTGCCCGACAGAGACGGAATTGCTTCATCAGGTCAGAAGGCCCAAAGCAATGCATCCCATGGAAGGTGGAGCGCGGCTCAGGCACTCTGGAGGGGGCAGCACCTGTACACTCACTTTGTCATCCAGGTCGTCATCGCTCTCATCCATCTCGTCCTGTCGAAGATTCCACTCATACTCTACGTGGACATGAGGGTTGAACTTTCCAGATTTAGCCTGCGAAAGCTACAAGGAACAGCAAGGGCACACCACTTAACGGAAACGCTCAAATATCTGCCACTGCACAAGCACCGAGCAAGACCCCACCCCCTCACCCCCAAAGGATCAATGACACGGCCCAGTGGGTCAGTTCGGACTAGACAAGCTGGGTGGTCACACGACATGCCCAGGGACTGTGAAAACCTATGCACAGGGGAACCTTTCTAAGTCTTGACTGCATGATTTTCTCCAAAATCACAAGTTTCCCTACTGAAAAGATCCTCAGAACTGCAAGTTATGGGTTGGAACATATACTCAAGAGGCATCAGGTTTAAGAGGAAGGGCTAAAGTTTGAGTGACTCTGTTCTCCTTTTATGTTCATAAAGTGTGGGCAGAGGCAATGGTCTCAAAGGATTCCAAGATACAAAATACAGGTGCCAGAGAGACAGTTCTTGTTGCAGATGACCTGGGTTTGGGTCTCAGGACCCACATGGTGGCTCACATGGTAACTCTGGTTCCAGGGTATCTAATGTTCTCTTCTGGTCTCTATAGGCCCCAGGCACACAAGTGGTACATTTACATGCATATAAGTGAAACACTCATATACATAAAAGAAATTTAAATAAATCTTAAGGGATAGCAAGAATGCACCATACAGCCAGTGATGGTGGTGCAGATCCTGGTGCTAGGGAAGATTAGAATTTGAGGCTATCCTCATTCTTGTTTTTCTTTCTCCTTTCCACTATAACCCTACCCCACTCCCCCCACCCCACCTGCCAGCCCCGCCCCACAAGGACTCAACAAGAAACAAAAATATCAAAGCAACAAAAATTACAACAAGTACAACTTCCAGGTCTGGAGAAACTCAGACTCAGTGTAGTGTCCTTTCTTTTTCTCTGCTTGCTTCCTGTGTGCTAGGGCCTGTAGCCTCTGAAATGCAGAATCACTTTTCTTATTGCAATGCCTCCCTCCGGAGCTCGGGTTTGTTTGAAACCAGTGATCCTCCTGCCTAAGCCTAAGTGCTCAGATTACAGCCATGTCCCACTATTCCCAGTCCATTAAGTGAAAACTTAATCCTCATCATGAAGTCTTAAAAGGGTGGAAACTCAGAAATGGTATTTTGACCAGGGCCTTTGGGAGGTGATGAGGATTAGATAGTGTTATCAGGAAGGAGCCATAATGGCTGAACATTGGTGGCTTTGGACGAGGGACAAAGCAGGAAACATAGGTACTCCCACGTCTCTAATAGTGGGATTAACTGTGAGAGGAGAAAGGCCCTCACGGAGGCAGGCCCTTTACCCTGACCGATGAGTCAACACACCCCGTTTTCTTTACAACTTGCTCAGTCTGTATATTACGCTGTCTGCAACAGAGGGCAGACATCATGCGCTGTGGTTAAGAGAGTACGTGTGTGCACACGTGAAGGTCCAGGAGATTAGGGAAGAACTGGTAGGGCGGAAAAGGTGAGTGTGCACAGAAGGCTGGGAGGCGGGGGGGGGGGGGGGGGGGGGGGGGGGAGGGTGCTTAGCTTGCAGAATACCATCACATTCTTCCCAGCTCTCGAAGTGACTGCCTAAGGCATTCTCTACCATTAGCTGCAAAACAGCCTGGTGTCCTGGCCAACACTAGGCATGGTCCTAATTCTCGCTCCTACAAAGGTGTGGGTCTCCAGTGTGACGACTGCACTAAGAAGGCCAAGCCATGGTCTCACCACTCTTTTGAATGCACTTTAGCACGCATCTGTATCTCTTTAGCTATTTAGAGACAAAATGTTTCATCTTTCCCCAATGCCATCCTCTCAGAATGCCGCCTAATGGCCGCTGGGGTCTGGCACGCCTCCTATCCTAGTTTTGCTTACCAGATCTTCACACTGGGTAGCTTTGAGTCTCTTTGCTATATCCAAGGCAGTTTCTCCATTTTGGTTAACTGAAACAGTAGAAGAATAAACACAAATAATTATCTAGGATACTACTTCAAGAGGCAACAAGACCCAGTGAGTAGGTCACATGTCTGCGTAGTCTCAGTGCTCTGGGACGTCTGAGGGTGGCCGCACTCACCAATGTCCACGGTGGGCTTGCTCCTAAGTAGCAGCTTCAGACACTCCGGCTTGCCATACATGCTGCAGTAGTGCAGAACTGTATTCCCCACAGATGTTTGCTTATCCAGGTTCCCACTGAAAGATTGCAGCATTATCAGAAAGACTGCGTGACCACAGGTCCTCTCTCATCTGTGAGGTAGATGCCTTAAGAAATTCTTCAGACGCTTAAAAGCACAGTTTCTACGCTCTGTGTTTTCTACGCTTTTGTCTGTTACCTAGCAGATCATACACATACCTTTGGGCACACTATAAAGCAGGCAGAGGTAAAGGGGTGCAACTGAGCAATCACAGCCAATAAGGGTCTTTTAACCAGCTAACCACAGAGCACTCTTGGGTTTGGAAATAGGCCTTGCACAGTTCTGGTTTGTGCTGTAAATCACACTCAGGTTCATTCAGATGAAAAACAAAAGCCATACCAGTTTTGTACAAGGAAATCAACCAGATGGAGAGACGTCTGGTCTGCGGTCCTGACGGCAAGGTGAAGGGCTGTCTCCCCGAGCTCCTGAGGAGGGAGGGTAGATATGAACTCGGTGATCATGCCTCTAGCAGCTTCACTGCCAAGGAACCCCAAGCAATTATCAAGAGCATGTCGACTCTCCAATTCTCTAGACATGCTCAGCTAACGGACATGCATCTCATTACACTTGAGTCAGAAATGTATGACCCCTCATTTAAACTCTGTCTCTGCGGTGCAGCCCAGGGCTGGCCTCCAGTCTGTTTCAGGCTCTGCCACTTTTTCCAAGGGCTCAGATCACAGACGTATGCCACCACAATGCGCTTACTTTTTGCTTCCTAATCCTCTGGCTCCTGAGTCATTACCTGCCCAGGCTCCAGCAGTGGCTCCATTAACTCCACCCCCTCTGCATAGACTTGGATTAGTGCAAGCAAGTCCCTGGACTTGATGGCCTCAAGCAGCTCGTTCAGCTTGGCTGAGGAAGAGGCACAGGTCTTCCTGGAGAAGCGGTGGTCGACATACTTTGCAGTGATGTACTCTTTACGGGCGGTCCTGAGACAAACAAAGTGGTCAGAGCATTTCTGCTTTTCAAGCGCTGAAAACCGTTTCTACTCTCCCTTTCCTTAATTAAATGCGCCTCATTTCAAACAACAAACAAGGTTTTACACCAAGTTCAACACACAGACCAAGGAACTATGTGTTTGCTATGTGTGGGTAATACATATAATAATAAAATCAATGTGCACAGAGATCATGGGTGATTTCTTTTCTACATAAGAGAAACATTCTATGAATACTTCAAATTCACAACATATGTGGGAAGATTTTAAAAGTTGGGACAAATTAAGCTTCCAGAGCTTTGTAAAGAAGATTTTATTTTTCGCTCTAACCTCTTTTATAGGTGAGAAAACTGAGGTTGCTATTAAATCTGCCCCTCAGGGAAGACATGCTACATGGATAAGGTGAATTGCCTTCCTTGCAGAGGCTCCTTCAGAAGCAGGCGCTGGAAAGACCAGGCCTGCAGTCTAAGTGGATATGTGGTGCCTAGTCACCATCACCATGGAAACTCAAGTGGTCCTGGGAGACTGGGCCGACCTCTCAGCCCCAAGCAGAGAATACAGCCTCAATGCCCAGTGGTCACTCTGTTCCCTACAGAAGAAGACTGAAATGGAAGTCAGTACAGGGAAAATCAGATGAGAGCCAGAGAGAAAGAACTAGGATCACGTGACACCGTCTGATACTCCAGAAACCTTCTGTCCATCTCCTGACCTTTCCCACTTATATAAGCTAATTAGTAAAAAGACATAAAGTTCGAGTTCAAATGCTTCATGTTCTACGGCATGCCAGTTAGGAGATACTACAAAAAGTACTTAAACTTTATGAACTTGAGGTTTTTATCATTTTAAGATGGAGACATCTACTTGCCGGCACATTGAAGATGTATATACTGATTTTTAATTTACATACATGCCCATCTGAGTTTATGTGCATCATATGCTTGCTTGCAGGTTCCTGAGAAGGACAGAAGAGGGTGCTGGATGTCCTGGAAATGGAGCTACAGGCAGCTATTAGCTCTGTGGTTGTGTGTGTTTGGAAATGAACTCCTTCCACAACCATGGTTCTATAAACAGCCGTTTGATCTCTTTGGCAATGTCTGCCTTCCCTGCTGGACCCAAGGCACTGAGGGAGAGGTTTACACTGCAGTTTGCTTTGCTATTTCCTCGGCAAAGAATGAGCACACTGGAAGCATGTGCACAACTCAACGAAAGACCACAGCTGCCAAGAAGCCTTCTGGGAGACTTAACTTCACGATTGCAGACTGAGTGTACCCTGGAAAAACTGTAATACTTGTGCAAACTTGGTATCCATGGAAGCATTGGCCAAATATTTAGACTGGTGTCCTTTCTTCCTGCATAGAGCCTTCCCAACTATGTGAGTAAGAATTAGTCTTCCTTCCTATTTATCCATAGCACTTGGGGGCTGAGGTAGAGTCTTTACCATATACAAGGTGCAGGATTCAATCGTGAGAACTCTCCAGTTTTGTCCCCCAAGTACTGGCAGTGGAATCCAGGGCCTTGTTCATGTCAGGGTAGGACTTTACCACTGAGCTATGCTCCTAGTTCCTCTCTACTTATTAAAGTCTAGGTTTTGTTTTTAAAAATAAATTGATTTATGTGGCTCAAAAGTAAAATGAAAGTGTTATCAAAGAGTATTTATCAAGAAATCTCACACCTGCTTCTTTGCTAGACTACATACTTTGTTTTCTCTGTGTAGCCCTGGCTGTTCTGGGACTCAATCTGTAGACTAGGCTGGCCTCAAACTCAGAGATCTGTCTGCCTCTGCCTCCTGAGTATCGGGATTAATAGCGAGTGCCACCACTGTCCAGCAGACTACAAACTTTTATCACTTTTCTAGTTACTGTCAAGTTCCTTAAGCAAAGGTAAATTCCAATATATGTTGTTCTGATTTAGATCTGAAGCATCTCTCTTAGGCTCATGTGCTGAACGCTTGGTCTCTTGTGAGTGACAGTAACATGCTATTGACCAGGCCGCAAGGGTACTCACCCCACTGATGGGTGGGAGCAGCCCTGGCTTCATGGCGGGATTCACTATTAGAAGGCAGGGGCTAGCTGGAGGCAGTGGGTGGCTGCACTGCGTCTGTGAGGGGAGCTCCTGGGTCACTTCTTGTCTGCTGTACTTTCTCTCGGCTGTGAGGTAAGCAGTTCCCTCCCCACCACCTACCACTGCCTTGTTTCCTTCTGCCTTACCAGCCTGGCCCACAGCAATGGGACCAGCTGCCTATGGACTGAAACACCCACAACCTTCCTTAGTGAGACAAGTATGCAGAAGTATGCACACAAGTGCATTTGGCTCCCGAGTAGGCAGTGCGGGAATTTAATTACCGAGTTTAGCCACAATTCAGTTTCTGAGTCTGGCAATGGGGGCAATGGGTCTAGGTCAAGAAGGTATGTTTCTTTTCCCATCACCCATCTTGTCCTTTCCCAGAAGGCAGTCTGCTTTCTACTGTGCTTCCCTTTTCGACATGTATCAGCTGTCTTGGAGACCACTAAACCAGAACACGGGACTTTAGTGTTTTCACATCTGCATGGTGCTCCATCATCTGGTAGCGTCACACACTCCCTTTGTCCCATTATCATTTTTTTTTCTACCACAAAATAGACTCTTCCAGAAGTGTTAACAGATTTATAATTCTGGTAAGATGTTAACAGATTTATAATTCTGGTAAGATGCTGTTCCAAAGGGTTGTGGACGTCTGTATCCGAAAGAGTTCTCCGGCCACCGCCTTGGCACATCGTCTATTACCACAGCACAGTGCGGCCAGATGTGACTATCCCCGAGATCGGCTCCACAGAGCTGGCATTCGGCAGCAGCTTCCACGGAAGGTACTTCTGAGAAGAAACTTGCCTACTGCAGAATATCTTTCTAGTCTTTTCTTGATAATGGGGGTGGGGGTAGGGTGAGAGGGATACTGTGTGGCTAGCTGGTTTTTCGTTTTGCTTCTCTGTTTTTGAGTGGGGAAGGAGAGGAGGATAGACTAGTAAAGTATCCATATACTCAAAATTCAAAATACTTACATATCACTTGAAGGGGTGGGCTTTGGTGAAGGGCTGGGTAAATTTGCTTCCATAATATCATTAAAACTATTGTTTCCTACATTCTTGGCCAGCTGTAATATAAACACACAGAACATAATAAGCTCTCTACCACTGGTCAACAGACTCCCACTATTTGCTTATAAGATTTTTGTATATGTATTTTCCTGCATCTGACTCTGAGTATACAACTATCTCTTTTCTGCTTAGGAAGTTTCCGAAGCACCTGACACACAGCAGGCCCTGAATTGTGACCTAGGTGGTAGCAGTGCTCCTTTCTCGAAGGTGTTCAGAATCTAGTGGGGTTGGATCACACTAAAATAGTCAACAGTGTCTGCAGATATGATGGGATGGAGGCTTGAATAACAGGACCTGATCTCTCCCCCTCCACACACACACACACAGCTTCTGAGATCAGACAGACAGACCTCCACGCGGGCGCCTAAACTCATGAACAATAGCTTTTCAAGCACCAGTACACATCCTTTTTAAATTGAATCACATCACTTCAGGTGGGCAGAACAGAAAGTAGGATTGTCCTCTTCTTGGGTACAGATTAGGTGCTGTGGGTGCGGCAGAGAACTATCCACAAAACATTTTGCTTCTGGACTCAGGATTGTTAAATCTCTGTGTCCTTCAGCAGGGCCTTTTGTCATCTGCATTACTTTGCACGTTCATGCAAACAGGCCTCTGGGTAAAAAGTCTTGGGTTTATTGTACTGTGTTACTGTGTTTAATATTTGGACTTTCTCACTTCTGGCACTGAGACTCAGATTTCATGTTCGTAAGTAACGGACCTGCCATGATACCATTTTTGTACCGAAGGAGAACGTGCTCCAGCGCTCTTTATGACTGAGCCTTTTCTCTGTAACCCAAAGTGAAACGGGAAAGCACAATTTTATACTTCCTAAGTGAATGGGCTCACACAACACAAGACACTGTCATCCAGTGGCTGCTTAGGGGGCTGGAGCTGCAGTTGCCCACCTGCCTGTCTGCCCGCCTGCCTGCCTGCCTGTCTGCCTGTCTGTCTGTCTGCCCGCCTGCCTGCCTGCCTGTCTGTCTGTCTGCCTGTCTGCCTGCCTGCCTGTCTGTCTGTCTGCCTGTCTGTCTGTCTGTCTGCCCGCCTGCCTGCCTGCCTGCCTGCCTGTCTGTCTGCCTGTCTGTCTGTCTGTCTGCCCGCCTGCCTGCCTGGCTCGTTTGCTGCACCTGTGCAGACAAGGCCGCTGCTCATCTCTGGTTCATTCACATCCTCCAGAGACACTTTCACTGAACTCAGTTTCACTTAAACAAGCTCCATTCTTACTGCAAAGTCTCTCACAGCGCACTAGGGCTAAATTTATCCAAGACAAGGACCCATGGCCAGAGGCATTATGGGAAGCCAACTGGGCCTTTCACTACTGTTTACAGTATATCATGAACTCTGCAAAGGTTTCAAATTTGATGGAAAGGCAGAAAGAAAAACACATTTAAGTCTTCATGTCTTTCATGTTTTTCAAATCATCAAGCAGTTTCTTCCCGTAGTAACTATGTAAGTCAAGCTAAGGCTAACTGGTTTTGTGATACGAGCTAACAAGTCAGATCTGCTTTTACAAATATCCAGGCAGCAAAGGTTAAGTTGGGAAGAGCTTTTCAGTCATTAGTTTTAACAATATAAACCATTACGTAACTTGAACAAATGTTTTAATTACCATTGTAGTGAACTGTATGAAAACTAATTCCTAATGCAAAAAGCAGTTTGGAAGAAGCCCTTTTCACAGAGATGAGCTAGTTCCATTGTCGTTCACTCTGCTTCCTTAAGCAGGAAACAGAAATAAGCAGTAATCACTATAGATTATAAAGGCTAAAGTCTATGTGTTCAGGCAAATCCATTTAGTTTTATAATTATTTTTAACTATTAAAATTAAACATATCCCTCAAGAGTAATACGTTAAATACTGAGACAATAAACCTTTCTTCTAAAGCACAGAGCAGGACTTACCAAGAGTTCGGAAGTTCCTAATTTGTCTAGTTCCAAAGACTGAATTCGAGAAATATGAACCCCCATTTCCCTATGGATTCCGGAACATTCTATACAGGTCAAAATACCCAAGTTGGTTGAAAGCCACGTGGGTTCTGTGGAAAAGATTTGGTGAAATAAGACATGTCACTTATATTGCCGGCTACAGAGGAGACTCACCCAGCAGTCAACCTTGGTAGGAATCAGTTCTAGGGAAGGGCTGATGGAGGAATCTGGGGCTTATGCTTTAGTGCAGGGGCTCTCAGATCCCTTCAACACCTAGCTAAAGATCAAAGTTAAGCCCTTTGTCCTTATAACAATTTGCTTCAATCCTCTCCCCAGAGAGCCTATGGAACAGTCTCAAGCCTTGTGCCAGGCAGGGTTCCCTTCTTGCCCCAGTCCCAGATGGGGTTGAAGGTCTGAGAAGCACTGAATCCTACAGCCATTGTGTACATTCAGAGTACGAGTAGCTCTAACTCATCATTCTGGTTCAATCTTCAGAAGCACCAGGTATGCATTTCAGTCCTAAGCAAATCACTTTTATCCCCATCTGTAAGGGGAAGATGTTGGTACCTTACAGATACATATGCTGTGAGGTCCGTGGTAGAAAAAGCAAAACACCCGGCAAGAGGGAACTGGATTAGCCCCGTCCTAGCCTGGCATGGCGGACTTACACTTCATGAGCACCATGTTCTGTCCTCATCCCCTTAGTGATCATGGTGCACACTCAGGGGAGAGGCACTCTGCCTCAGGTGACCCTCTTGGTAGAACAGGTCCGGGAAACAGTAGGGAAGAACAGCCGAGTGAGGGGAATTGTCATGTTCAGAACTCATGCTGTGCGTGCATCTAAGTCGGCTCCCAGGCTCTAAGGAACTCAAGCACCGCCCCACTGACAACTACACACTACACAGGCCAGTGTGCACAGTACCTGACGAGCCACAGTCGCAGCAGACGTCATTCCCAGGGAGCCGCTGGACATCCTCGATGATGGCTTTGGTCAGATCCTCCAGGCTATTCTCCCCTGTGCTCTGCTCACCACGGAAGGCCATGGTCAGAGCCTCTTCTTTGCTATTGGTCAGTACTGAAATCCACCTGTGGTCAAGACACCAGAGGAAGGTAGCCTTCATGAGTCTTCCTCCACTGGAAACCTACCTTCAAGAGGAACTTTCAAAATCCCCCCTCGCTTCTCTCAAGTGATCCCCCCCAAAACGGCAATAAAGTGAGGAAAAATGAGAAGGTAAATTGGAAGAGATGGTTAGAGTTGTTTGAGCACATATGAGGACCTGGGTTCATTCATTAGACCATAAACAATTAGAAGCAAATAGAATAATGGAAATAAAATCATGAGAAGCAACAAGTGAGAGATGGCTGAGTGGGTGACACACAGAGAGACGGCTGGAGCGGATGACAGAGGACACGGTAACTGACACCCTGTATGGATACACAGGTGCTTCCATTCCTGGGTGAGCAGAATGAAGGGGATGCTTGAGTGAAGAGGGGTCATATAAGGTACGAGCATACAAGGATGATAAGAAGCAGCACCAGGCGGAATGTGCTCAAAAGAAGGCAACTGCTTCCTGCCAGGACGTTTAACAGTGAAGACGCGGGGTATATTAATAGCAGCCATAAAGCTTACGCTTGCTAAGGGGGAGTGTACCTTGGAAGCGCGACACATAAAAACGCGGCTGGGTTAAACACAAAACCCTCTACAGGCTCACATTTAAGTGCTTGCTTCTAGATGGTGCTGCTGTTGTGGGAGACAGGGGAAGCATTGGGAACCAGACTTGGCTACAAGTGGGTCCCTGGGATGCCAGACCTGCCACCACAATGGGTCTCTGGGGTCGAGCCTTGAAGGTGGCACCTCTTCTCTTCCCTCTCTCCCTTTCTCTCCCCGCTGACCTGTAAGATGTAACCAGTCCCCACTACCACAGACAGACCTTGTTGGTCATCATGCCTTTTCTGCTATAACCGACTCTTCCTCTGATCAAGGAAGGGAAGTAAGTCTCTACATAGTTTCTGTTGAGTAGTTTGTCAGTAATGGTGAGAGTAATTTCACAGCAGCGGGTATGACTATCCTGAGACACAGTATACACTGAACAAATCCTTTGTTTCCAAGCTATATGTAAAACCTAGAAGTCCAACAAGCGTAAAATATACCGATTCAACTGTGTTTTTTTTTATGACACTTATTTTTTTTTGGTGTGTTTTTTTATGTGTGTGGTCATGCATGCCATGGAACATGTGTGGAGGAAGTCAGAGGACAATGTATGCCTTCCAACATGTAGGTCCTAGGAGACTAACACAGGTTGTCAGGCTTGGTGGCAGGAGCCTTGGCCATTGAACCATCTAGCTCATTCCACCCGAGTTTGATGGCATAGGAGAAACGTTCACACTATGTCTGTGAAACAGATGTTTTAGGTAATATCATATTTAAATATAGGTATCAATTATGCATTTATGTTTTTTGAAAAAAAAATTAAAAAGGAATTTTAACCAAAATGTGCTTGTCTTTTGAGTGATTTTTTTCCCCTTTATGGAAAAACTCACAGGAGGGGCACATGCAATTTCCCAAAGATAAAATCAGCTTGTATCATTTTTCATTAATGAGAGAAAAATCCCCAAATCTACTTTTCAAAAACAAAACAAAACAAAAAAAAACCAAACGACACCATGGCCAAATAAATCATTGCTTTTTTACACTGAGCACAGACAGCTGCCGTTTGCTCTTTTAATAGCACAGAGGATCCGGCCTGAGCCTGTTGTCTGAATGAAATACAAGGTGGCAGAATGATAGGAAAACCTATGTAGTTAAATGCAGCAGCAGGAGATTTAAAAGACAAACCAGGTGGCTGGGTGATGCCCTTGAAAGGCACGGACTTGACTCTAGGTGGCACTCACCTTCAGTTTACTTTCAGAAAGAGCCCCAGCACTTTGGGAAGCAAGTCTAGGAGTGAGTGGGACATCCAATACACTTTAAAATGTTAGTGTTTCTTCTATTTACTGTTGTAACGTAGTCTCAAGTTAGAAACTAGAGATCGATATTTTTTTAAAATGTATGTGAGTACACTCTCTTCAGACTCTCTTCAGACACACCAGAAGAGGGCACTGGATCCCGTTACAGATGGTTGTGAGCCACCATCTGTTGCTGGGAATTGAATCCATGATCTCTAGAAGAGCAGTCAGAGCTCTTAGCCACTGAGCCGTCTCTCCAGCCCTAGAGACTGCATTTTCAAAAAACTTTTGAAATTTATTTTAAACCATGTGTATATGTGTACATATGTGTGTGCAGGCGCCCTAGGTCGGAGACATCAGAGCCTGGAGTTACATGGGGTTCTGAGGCACCAATGTGCTGGGAATTGCACTGTTGTTTTCTGGAAGAGCAGTATGGACTCTCAACCCAGAGTCATTTCTCTGGCAAAATTCATGAAACTTGTTTCGGCAAGGTCAACGGTGGCACTTTATCATGGGCCCTTACTAGACTCAGTGGGTGTAGGCTCGGTTTTGCTTTCTGTCACTGTGTCAGGCACTTTGACACCTGGACACCTAATGTGTACCAGGACCTCTTAGGTACACATTAGATTCGCCTAGTTTTAAAAACAGAATCCTCTAAGAGCCTCTACCTTGGGGCTTAAAACACCTTAAGGCTGGATGTCAGAAAATTTCTGTGACTCACCCCAGGTCTTGAGTTGGACTGGCTTACAATAACACAGTCTACATTTTCAGAGCACCTGCCACTATGCCAGGGGCTCAAGGCTTTTCCACAGGCTCATGATTTAAAAAAAAAATGTTTGTTTGTCACAATAAGCAGGGAATGTATATCTAAGGACAGTTCACTCATTTTCAAAAGAAATTAATTCAAATCTGGTAGAATAGAATGGAATAGTTACATTTCAAAAGGGCTGAGAATACAGTGACCTTGAATGTATATTTATTTGATTTTTCATGTGCCCCAGGCTGGTCTCAAACTCACTGGGTAGCCAAGGATGACTTAGAACTTCTGATCCCCCTGCTTCTACCTCCCAAGTGCTGAGATTAAGGGCATGCACCAGTAGACCTGGCTTACAGTATGCTGGAGGCTGAACACGGGGCTTGTGAACGCTAGGTAAGCACTCTGCCAAATGAGCTGTAATCCCACCCCACTGCAAGGTTTCTTTTTTTAACTTTTAAATTCTTTTAATGTAACAGGTAGGTCAAAAAATGTAAGAAAGGATACAAGCTACAAAACTCATGTTGCGTTTATAAGATAAAAACAAACTGCTGTGTGTCAGCATGGTCCTCTGTTCTACTTTCACTCTCAAAGATTTGTGAGATATATAATCCCTCACTGCTCAGATGCCTCTGCACAAGAAACTGAGGCCAGATCATCTGTCTGAAGAGACAGAGTCACTGAGACTAGATTCAGGTCTCCAGACTCACAGGACAGTTTTACACGGGGAAGGAAAGCCAGTGATGCTTTGTAAAGCCGGAGATAATGAAGAGCAGATATAAAGTTCCTCGACCCTATCAGAGTCCAAGGAGAGTCAAAGCACAATGACCTTGGGAGAGACTGGTGGGAGCCTTTTACTTTGGATGCCACAGGCAGAAAACCTGCACCTCCCAGACCTGCGTGGACCATTTGTGTGTTCTAAGATATGGAAGGCTTGTGCTTGAGACAGAGGAGAATGAGATCAAGTGGGTTCCTCCTGGCTTCACCCAGATTTCTCCTTTGTCTCCTGTTTAGGGCTTTGAGGACCAGGAAGAGAGAAATTAGGAAAATGAAAGTGGTATTTCAAGGTATTTGAAATGCAAAGTAGTTTTCCTAAGACTGTGACTGGCTTACTGAATCTCTGTGTGCTCGCTCAGGGTGAGCATTAACAAGACACGAGGTACACTTAGCATAATGTGATGTCAATAAGAATTAGGCCTCCCTAAATCAGGAGTCCTGTAGGGGATTGTTTTCCTGGCATCTTCATTTCTTGTTCCCAGTTACTCCAGTCACCCAGCTCAAGGCTACACTATCAAGCCACAGGTTTCCTCCACAGGGAAGGCAGAGAACACTTCACTAGCTTCTTCAGATCAGGCCAGGGCTACTGTTCTGTAGAAAGCCATCTCTGGGCAGGTCCCTAAGAATCCAAGTCCGGGTGGCCCAGCACATGGGTCTCTTCTCGGTCCCTGAGCTGAGAGCCAGCACCATGTCCTGTGGTCTGTCTCTGTCTCGTTCTCACTGCTTCCTGTAACTCGTGGCAGCTCGCTGGCCTCCCTTAGCTCCTCTGCTCTCTCTCCCACCTGCACTTACTCGTGGTCCATTTTCAGAGTCCCTGTCGGAGTCCGAGATCAGGCAGAGTATAGTACTCAGAGAAACAGGAGTGGGAGGAGAAGTGAGCGAGGCAAACGGGTGTGAACAGCGTTCTGGGGCTCTGTGGAGTTAAGGAAGGAATGACCGATGGGCACTGAATTTTGGTAGTTCATGAAACTTGGTCTAAATTACTTGTGAAAAATAAAAATGTAACACTTCAAAAATGACTGAATTGTCTGCCTTTTCACCAATGGAAACAGCTGAGAATACAACAACCTGCTGTTTGAACTCTAGGCCAGCGGAGGGAGAAAGGAATGAAACTGACTTCAGGCTGCAGTCCCCGTGGTGTGATACCCAACCTAGCTCTTCCCACTGCACACGATTCCCTCTGACTGAACCATGCTTGTCCAGCAAGAGGACACAGCCAGCGACTCCCTTAGAGCCAGTCTCTTCTGCTTCTCTCACAAGAACAGCTAAGCATCTAGGCAGCACCTGTGAACACCCCAAGTGACTTAAAATTGTGACAAACACCAGCCAAGCAAGACACCTAAATACAAGGACGCACAGTCATAAGGTGAGCAAGGCTCAGGGTTGTTCTCAGAGCTCAGGGTCTCTAACGGCTGTGCACGGATATAGACCAGATGAGCACAGAACTGTGGGCAGAAGCTACAGGCAGAGACAAGATGGCAACAACCCTAGGAGTACTGACGCTACACTGAGTATCACAGGCAGGCAGGACAGACGGAGAGAGGAGCCAAGAGTGAAGGCCCAGAGACAGAAAGAAGTGACAAGCCACCAGGGTAGTTAATAATGCCTTAATTTCAAACCACTGCACCGTCGTTTTGAAAGCACTTACGCGACATAATCCTGCTCATCTTCTGCCTGAAAGTGATATGTTCGATTATCTAAAACACAAAATACAACATCTCAGGAAGGAGAATATCTGCAAGCATGAATAACACACAGTTTTAAAGTCTCTGCAAAAACACAAACTTTACTAATATGATTTTCCTTAAGTACAAAGGACTAAAATAAAGGATCACAAATATCATGCAGACAGTAGACATTTTCGTTTGTTTTCTTGAAACCGTTTTGCTATGTATAATACAAGCTGGTCTTGAACTAGCCTCTTAACTTAGCCTCACTTTGGCTGGGACTACAGGCATGCACCACCACACCTGGGTGATATGACTCTTTGAAAGACAATTGAGAGAAAACCAGGTCCTCTCTGACCCAGAGGAGTTTCAGTGGCAAATAGGCACAAGATACAGTGGACAGGATGTTCATGAGGGAAGCTCATTTAAAAAAACCAGGACTGTACAAGTGCTTCTACATATTTAGCAGTCACAGAACACGCGACTGCTCCAGACAGGCGCACCCACACGGCACCCTTTGAGACACAGTGCACTATAGAGAACATATATACAAGTGGAGTAGTGCCCACCTTACTGCTGGCTGAGCTAGTCCAACTCACCCAGCATTTTCTTCTGTAAAATGGGAAACTGATGACCTTTTGTAAGAATTAGCAATACGGCACAAAATGCATCTGGCAGATTTAGTAACCAAATCATAAATGCCATCAAGGATCAGAGTGATCATGGAAATTATAGGGACTGTGAATCATACAGAGGTGCTGGGGATGGAAAGTTCTCTCCACAGAGCTATACACCTTGACAGCAGTGAGGTGAGTACTGATGTCTCACTGTTTTGTAGAAGTTTAGAAGGAATCCCTCAGTCGCAGAGTAAGTCAGTAAGTGCAGGCTAGCAAAACAGTACCTCCCTCCTCCTGCTGGACACAGACAGCATGGGACACAGGTAGAGAGCTGGTGGCTGGTCTTACTCCCTCACCAAGGAGAAAAGCAAAGTGCCACACAGTGACAAAGTGAGGAGTGTGGTGACAATTCAACGAGGTTCAAAACAACTGACACAAGGGGGTTGACTGTTCCTTGAAGAGCCCGATTTTGCAAGGATGTAATGGACAAATCAGACGTTGCAACGGTGGTACACCTGCATTCCTGCATCTACACCAGTGCTTCGTAACCAACAGGTGCAAGCTGGAGTCGCTACAACTTCAAAGCGTCTGGGTTTCAAATCCGAACTTGTATTTTTACGGATCAGTAAGTGACATGGTGACATAACTAAAGATCATGTCTGAGGGGATATTAGAAATAGTTTGATGCATAAGCCCAGAGTCTTACTACTTCCTGAGTCAGGGTCTACTATGTAGTCCTGGCTGGCTTGGAATTGATGCATAGTACAGGCTCACCTTTACCTCATGAGATGTGCTTATCCCTGCCAAAGGGTATGCAATAGACCCATCTGACTATTCACATTCTAAATACATCCCACAGGACACAGCTAAGTGAGACAGACGGGAGATGGTGCAAACCCACAGATCCAGCGATAGGAGAAGCTGAGGCAGGGTTGCTTGAGTTCAAGGTTAACTTACGGGTCAAAGTAAGATTCTTCCTCAAACAAGGAAGCAAACAAACAAAAGGATTTCCAGGAGGCTCCCTAAACAAGTTGGGGTTAAATCTGAGGAGCCCCACTGAAAACTTTTGGTGCTTAAAAACCCCAAGCCTGTAGACGTCAAAACCACAGTGACCAATTAGTTTTAAAAAACAGGACTCACTGGGCTAGAGAGATGGCTCAGTGGTTAAGAGCACTGACTGCTCTTCCAAAGGTCCTGAGTTCAATTCCCAGCAACCACATAGTGGCTCACAACCATCAGTAATGAAATTTGATACCTTCTTTTGGGGTGTCTGAAGATATAATAAATAAATAAATCTTAAACAAACAAACAAACCCAGGACTCACGTGATATCAGGTCAAAAGACTTCTTGTCCTCGGCATTTGGCTTCACCTGGCAGGTGAGGAGGTTTAACTTAGCAGGCTGCCTGTTGGACTGTAAGAGGGAAACAGGTTACACATGCAGCATCCCCACTCAATGACTCAGTGCAGTGTGCGCTCAGAGTGCGTGCTCAGTGACAGAAGGACGCAACATTAGCAGGGAAGAAAACAGACATCCAAGTTCACTGTAGCAAAACATCAGACCTTTACTTTCTACCCCCACATCCAAGCTAGTAGGTAGTCTTGACAGACCCCATTAGAATTCTGACTTCAGTAAGAGGGAAAAAATTTCCTATCTGTACACAGGAATGCTGGAGGTCAACCAGAATGGAACCCAGAACGGTTGGACATACTCAGGCATGTAATTGGTACTTCTAAGCCCGTGTCTTACCATGACAGCCACTGACTTCTACTTTCACTCATTAGCACAGGATGACCCCGCAAGATACCTCAATGCTAACATCCTAGGCATTTGTGAGTACTGACTGCAATATAAAAATTACTTAGCCTCAAAGTATAAGGATAATTACCACTGCCCAGGCATTGTGTAGCAAGCCCTAACATCTGACGGGAACAAACACATGGTAGGATTTACATGACTTACTAGTGGATACTCAGTCTCACATTTAAAATAGACCCTACAAACATCTAGAAAGTAACTTAGGGTGTGCAACACCCAATCATTCTGGCCCTCCTGCCTGCACTTGCCTAGGTCCCATGCTTCTTACAGATATAACTAAAGAAAGAATTATCAAGAGTGTCTGAGCTCAGCTGTTTCAGCTCGAGAAATCTGTGGAACTTTCTGGTCAGACCTGCATGCCTACTTCATATGACAATCTTGACCTCAAAAAAGACCCAACTGCCACTCAGGAACTTCACTTTTTGAGGACATGGAGGGCACACAGGAAACCACTCTGAGAGCTAAGCCTCAGGGATGGTGCTGAGCAAGAAGTTTCCACACATACTCCATCTCCCCTGAGCAGCGGGCCCTAGAAAATAAGCTGTTCCGGTGTTCGCTCAGCACTGTGAAGGACCGACCGCGGACATCAGACACAGAACGCCGCCCTCAGCACGGAGTACGGGAGCAGAGGCGAAGGCACGGGGGTTCGCAGTCACCACATCCACCTCTGAGTCACAACTGGAGACAGTAACCAGGAGGAAGTGGTGGTTTCCCTGCTGCAGGATCATCAGCTGAACCCAGACCGGGACGGGAGGCAGGGGGTGTGACCCTGTGAATGTTTCTTACACAGATTTGAGTGGCCGACTGCCTGCAAACTGGGCCCCATCTGTTGTGAATCCTCCATCTCATTTTTCTGGAGGTTGACAGTGTTACCCATTTCCTCTAGGAATGACTGTGGCACATGACAGCCTGGGAAGACTGGAAAGGAAGGAAGGAAGGGACGCTGTCTAAGGTTGAGCCTTTGAATATTATGTTCTGTTTGGAATCTGGATTTAAGGAAGGCTGTACCATGCCTAGGGGAATCAAGAGACGATTAAAGGGGTGGGAAAAAGAAACTTTTAAGATGGGATAAAGGCATCAATTAGTTCAGAGGAAAAAGAGTGGGCGTGACCATACACTATCTGAAAGCACATACAGAAACATTGTCATTGGGAAGGCTGGGCAGCTGTTTTCCATATGTACAATAAAAAAAAAAATAAATGCACTCAAACCATGTAAGATTTGGGCCAGACATATGGAAGAACTTCCCAAGCTTAAATTGATTAGGTATAATAAGAGGTTTCAGGAGTTCTTTAAAAAAAAATCTTTTAGACCAATGATTAGGATTCTTCAGTAGAGAAATCTGGTTTTGAAAGTTTAAGAAACATTGGACAGTACTCATATTAAACATGGCAGAAAGCAAACATAATAATTTCTTCATTCCAAATCTGGTATTCCTAGGTGCTTCTTAACACTAGAAACACCCAGCAATAGGTGCAAAATCTTAAGGAACCATTAAGCATTAGCCGCACATAGGCAAGTCAACCGGCAGCGCTTTCTCATTGCTAAGTACTCACTGGTTCAAAGTACCTGCTGGACAGCGTTATATGAGGGCTTTACACAGCTCACTCCGTGGGCAATGACACTTGGGTGCTCATCCTACAGAATGGTCGGGGTGCCACGTCAGCAGAACCTCAAGTGACAGGCCACATCCTGCCTATGCCACACATATTTTGCCCCAGGCTGAACTGCAATAGGGGTAACAAACCAAGCAGCTGATATACTCAATGCTGAGTAGAGGGACATCAGAAAAAGGCCTAGGGACGGCCTGTGGAATGCTCTACTCAAGTCCGAAGAGCGTTAGCAGAAGCACAGGAATTAGTAATAATGGTAATTCTGTTTGTTTAAGTTACAAAATTCCGAAACCACTCTTGACATTTATACTAAATTATAGGTATACTGATGAAAGACGACAATCTTTCCATAGATTAAAATTAGAGCAAAACTAAACAACTTGGCCCGGCTGCATCGTGGTGGGACAGTTCAGGAAGTAAAGTATGTTTCTACTGTACCCCCCCCCCCGTCTTTCTTTCCGGTGTCTAGAGGCCATGGTTCCTGAGCCAGCCTTCCTGTCACACATGCTGCTCTGTGGCTCTCAGCACTATTTGTCTCCTGTCTTCCTTTCAAACCATGGTGTGCCGTGTGCTTACTAAACTAGGCCATGTATATAGCAAGCACTCCAATATCAAAGTACTACATTCCAGTAACCTCACAAATACTTCTCGTACATTCTAAGAAATGCTTTTAGTTTCTTTTACTAGATGACCTGAGGGAGAGAGATGCTAACTACCATCTCCAGCACGCTCAGCAAGGCCGTGGCTGAGTGGATCAGAGCCCCCACTCTTCCTCTACACCACTGTGCAGGCCAGCGCGGAAAGGCAGAACAGTGGCAGACCTTGGGGAGCGCCTGTGGATCTCATTCTCACCCAGATTCCTAATTTAGCTCGATGAAAAAAGACATTTTAGAATGTGAAATAGTTTCTCATTCATTTGATGGTCACTAAAGCCTCTTCCACGTCTTTAACTGTCACCAGCTATGGGAAAGGCTGATATGAGAGCACGTTCAGGAGTGCTGGGTCTGAGTCTTGGGGGAGTACCAGGGACTCAGAGGAAGGGAGCCACATTGCAGTGAGGATCCGAGCAAGGCAGAGTGTGAACAAGCCAGATGAGTCAGGGGAGGGCGGAGAGCAGCAGGGGCCAAAAGAGCCTGGGCAGGAAGAGGGACGGGTGACCTGACTCCCGCTGAACAGAGAAGCAGAAAGGACTGGGGTTAAGGCAGCCACACTCTGGAGTCCTAGCATGTGGCTGAAGGGAGATAGAGAGCAGAGGCCATGTAGAGCTGCGCCCAAGTGGCTGGTGGAGGCGGAGAGTGACACAGATGAACCAAGATGAGCATCTGAGTTAAAGGCGCGGCCGAGGCTGGAGACTCCAGTACGGCCAACATTCAGAAGCAGGCTGTCCATCGAGGCCCCGGATGCTGCGTGGGGCAGGGGTCGTGCTCCTGCGGGCGCTCTCAGGAGGGACTTCACTCGGGAGCGCCTGTTCCGTACCCAGCTGCACACCGGTGGGTCAGGACTGAACGCCCCGGGGTGGCCTACTGCAGACCTGAAAATAATACAAACTCACGCAGGAGACGCCGAGACGCTCGCTGCACAGGAGGAACTGCACCTGGTTAGTCACAATTCTATACCCTCTGCTATTACGTTGATTTCAACAGGACTTCTCTGAGGAGCACGATTTTTAGTTTTCAACAAGCTTTGGTTCAACTTGTATAGACTGCTCTTAAAAACTGCTTTTCAGTTGACACCATACTCATCTAAGGGCAAGCACATTCACGTTTCCGGTATGAGAAATGCTTTACCTAGGGAACCCCTGGGTACTTTCTATGAAACAGAGGGGCAAGGCTGCCCCTGCCCGCCATGCCGCTCGGCCAGATGACGGTCAACCTGCGCGCAGGCCAGCACGCCAACTCCATCAGAAAACAGACAAGCCCGACTCACTGGGGTGTGCCACGGCGCTGTTTGTGACGGCGCTGCAGAGTTACTGGCACAGGCCTGCTTCTGTCAGTAGAACAGAGCTGCTGGAACTGGGTTCAGAAAGGAAATTGCAACTCCAATCATCCCGCTCTGCATCACAAACAAGGCGAGGATAACATTATTACTTTGGAAATAAGCCTGACCCTAACCAGGCTGAGGTAAGAAATGAAATAAACCTCTTTGTACTTCCTAAGCCAGTGCTTGGAAACAGAGATGCTCGGACCTTTAGTTCCTTCAGAAGTCCCATTCAGTCTTAGATGCCTAGTGTCTCTAGGGGAACCTGAATACTTGACACGTGCTCAATAACCACAGTAAGTCCCTGGCAAGAAATAAGGCCACGGCAAACACCGGCCTCAGAGAGGGAACTGCCAACACAATTCCAGCATAGGAGAACAACTGGCTTTTGAAGGATATTGTGGGCTGGGGACAAGACCAAATTTTTCCTAATGATCCCTTAAGTTGCAGGTACTTTAGTCCATGTAATTAGTACAGCGACTCCATGACTTGGGTGTGTAGGAGGAAACAGGCATAACCTAGTGGTCAGCTTACTTGGCACGCTGTGCTTCTCAGTAAGAAGCATGGCACATTGAAGTCAGAACACTGAAGTAGCATGAGATGCTGGCAGCTGGCCTGCTGATGTGTCTGCACGCTCCACGTCTCCTTCCAAGCTTCTTCCAGAGACTACCCCAGGTACTGTGCTAAGTAATCACAGTAACAGGCTTCCACTATATAACTGGTTGTTCATGTGCAGTAAAGCAGATGCTGTTCCCTGAAATGGTCGCCATAGTGGTTCTTCTTTGAGCCCTTTGGCAACCCACAGGCATTGTGGTGGTGTTGGGAGCTGCCCTGGTAATGACGGCATAGCCCTGTCCCTGAACCCAGTCCACAGGCAAGGCCACTAGGGCTCAAGAAGATGTGCCATGCTGACCTATGTCTTACAGGACCTCATCTTACTACACTGCTTCCTGGTCAAGGTCAGACCTGAAAAACTTGCCAGGATCTTTACTGGTTCCTCTTTTCTGGTTCTTTCTGCTCTTAAACAGCCAGCTTGTTCATTCTGCCTTCACACCAGGCAGTAGTCTGCTGAGAAAGTCCACCATTCTTAGTATGTCTCAGATCTCAGATGGTTACCCTGTGGTCACAACCAAACCCTATCTCTTCAGTGGTCCTTCCCATAGAAAGAAAGAAAAACTGACTAACAGCTCCTTCTGGAGGTCCTACCTTTCCTTGCCACTGTAACCAGAGAATTAATTTCCACTGAGCAGGAGATACGTGTAAGGAAAAAAAAAAATACTTAAAAGAAGATAATCTTGTTTTCTTTTTTAATTTTTAACTTTTATTGAGACAGGGTTTCTTCATGTAGTCCTAGCTATGCTGAAACTCACTTTGCAGCCCAGGCTGGCCTCGAAATCAGAGATCTACTTTGATTCTGCCTCACAGTACAGGAATTAAAGACATGCCCCCCCCCCCCCCCGCAGGTTTAAAAGAGCACATTTTCAAGGAAATCTCTGTATTGAAGAAACCCGTCCCTCCACTCCAGGGTCAACACTGAGTATACAGTGTAAAAATACTATAGTGTGGGAAAGGTCATGAGGCCGTCAATAAGAAGCGTTGCCGTGACTCTATCTGATGAAGTTGCTTCACTTTAGTGTTTTAGTTTTTAAAGCCATTTCTACAAACAGATTGTGAGTGTTGCTACTGTGACATATAAAGTGTAACTCAAGCAGGACAAAGGTCAGTAAGGTTTTATTTGTTTGTTTTGAAGACAGGGTTTCTCTACATAGCACTGGCTGTCCTGGAACTATGCAGATAATAAGCCTGGCCTTAAACTCACAGAGATCTATCTGCTTCTGCTTCCTAAGTGCTGGTACTAAAGGCATATACCCCACACCTGCCTAGTAAGAAAAAAAGTTAAATTCATATATCCTGTTTAACTACAGTAGCCATTTCAGTTCCTCCTCTGTTTATAAACCTGGCATAGAACAGACTTACTCAGTGGTTCTCCATTGCCAGTGAATGAATGGCAGCATCCCCTGGGAAGTACAGTCTCCAGTCTCACGTGCAGCCAGGACCGAGGGGAGGAGACTCATTTTGGCCAACTGTGCCATCTTTTGATCATTTGTGACATTTACTAAAATGCCAGTGGTAAGGTCTTTTTGTTTGAAATAAACTAAACTGACGTCATTAATATGTAACCTTGGGATTCAAGTAGTAGAGGGAAGGAACTTTTATCCGGATTCAAAACAGTAGAGATCCCTGCTGAACGCATTAACGAAGGCCCTAGAGAGTGTCAGCAGACAGCTTTCTAAATTTGCTCTTACAGAGCCTGAATTCAGGAAGTCTTCCAATAAACATATAGCATGGACAGGCCTACAGAGCTATTCGGTGGTAACCCCGACCCTGCAAACAGTACTGCTTATTTCAGTGTGATGCTGAGTATGGTCACAACCCCATTTCTTTCCTTCAAATGCCCGTGAGCAAGGTTCAACACCAGTTCCACCTGACCCACAGTTGCATTTTGTTTTTCTTTTCTTTTTCTTTTTTTTAAAAGTATGTGAGTACACTGTAGCTGTCTTCAGACACATCAGAAGAGGGCATTGGATCCCATTACAGGTGGTTGCGAGTCACCATGTGCTTGCTGGGAATTGAACTCAGGACCTCTGGAAGAGCAGTCAGTGCTCTTAACCGCTGAGACATAGCTCCAGCCCCCACAGTTGCATTTTCAATCGGATCATACGAATCAGTTCTGCTCTTTTGTCTAAAAGAAGGAGGAAGGGGATGGCGGAGTGGCTCAGCAGTTCCGAGCACTTGTCGCTCTTGCAGAGGACCTGGGCTTAGTTCCCAGCTCACAACCATTGAACCTTGAACCCCAGTTCAAGAAGATCCAAAACCCGTTTTTGGTTTCCATGGGTTCCAGACACATGTGGTATACATGCACACACACAGGCAAAAACTTATAAACATAAACATAAAATAAGTCAGTTTTAAAAAGAGAGAGAAGCGATGTCGAAGTGTAGCATGGCGAGAGGAACTGCCTTGTGCTGGAGGAAGGAGACCTGGAACCCGTTCAAGTGGATAAGAAGTCAATAGAAATAGAAAATGAAAATACTACGGGTTCAGGAAAGCACAGTAGGCAGTTACTTTGATGGCCGTCTCTTTTTGTTATCCAGGAGCCGTAAACAGTGACAATGTTCCAAGAATCTTCCTTTAAAAATGCAAACTATCCACATACCAGCTTCAACACGGTGTCTAGGCTGGGGATTTTGGACTGAGCTCCCCTCTGTTGAAACGGCTGCTCACTTAGCTGTAGCATGGTGTGCTCAGCTCTGACTATGAGGAGGTAGCTGCCCCTTCATGTTCTATCACCGGATCCTGCTAGTTTCTTCCACAGCACCTTTCCTAGGTTTACTCTGAGCTCCAGGAGTACAAGGGCCACCCTTTTAATCACTGCATACAGTACCTACCCCAGTACTGGGCTCAGAAAAAAAAAATCAACAAAGCACTTTAATGAGGAACTTATATACCTGAAAAACGGAGGCACCAAAAGATTATATAACTCATCCAAGTTTTATAGCTTGTTCAGGGTTTGGCCCAAGTTTAACAGGTAGCAGCCCAAGTTTGTCCTCCTGGAATTTACAGTGCTGTTTTCTGATTTGTTGGAAGAAAGAGAAAGCTCTCCTCCCAAGGACAATGTGCACACGTGGAAGCAGAGGGGAGTCCAGAAGAGGCTGAGAAAAAAACTGGCACAAAGGCCAGACCCAGAAGCAAGGGGCTAAATCCGTCACGCTGACGGCACCAATCATCTTAGGTCCATTTTGCTTCCTCTGTGTGTTGCCAGTGCATGTGGTAAAGCCAGCCCTGGCTGGAGGATGTCGTCTTGAGGACTCTGGACAGGCCTGAAAGACAACAGTTTTTGGGAACTGTCCGCGGATGCAGAAAGCCCAAGGACAAAAAGATCAACCAATTCTTCCTCCAGTAGAGTGTCCTGTGAGCAGATAGAACTGCTGCCAACTTCCAACAGGTAGAAACTTAAATTCTAAGGCAAAAAAGTGTGCCTCAAGGTGACTCTGTAAAGTATGCCTAGAAGTAAAGGGAGAGCAATACAGAAGGATTCTGATAAACTCAGTCAACGCCATGGGAGCCGCATCACAGGAGGAAGATAAAGGAGTACTGACAACTGCAGCTGACAGTTACTGAGTCCTAGTTCTGCCCACATCCTGTCCTAATTGCTCATAATCAATAATGAACTCACTTAATCTTTGCAACCATCTATGAATCGGGCTCTATTAATGGCTCCAATTTATACAAACAGTTGTCTCTGGAGATCTAGTGTCAGAGAGGGGATTCGCTCAGAAGGTCCAGCTCCATGCTTGTGGACGGTGCAGTCTCACCTCAGCTCGCTGAGACGATAATAACCCCCGAGCTAAGGAGCGCCTGCTGCCATCCAGCGCTGCGACCGGGCGTGTTGCAGGAGAGGACGGTGAGGATGGGTGAGGAAGCTCAACCACCGCAGAGGCTCAAGCTCTTTTGGCTGCAGCTGGATCCACAGGGCTGCAGTCTTGTTATTAGCAGAACTGTGTGGGCCTCCTGCATGTGGTCTAGCAAGACCTAACTCCTCTGCACCAAGTCATACTCTTAATATCCCTCAGTTGCAAACAGAGCCTCCGAGCAGTGGACACACAGGCCACCTTCTGTGGCACGGCCTGCTAGCTCAGCAGGAGTCCTGACCTTTTCTGGTGCAAAGTCCAAACCTTCCTAGTAGACTCCTGGGTGATATTAAGGCAACTTTAGGGCTGTCTAAAGATAAAGATGACTAGCAACTTAATAGCTGTTTCAGTGCTAATCATAAGGGAATCTGACGGCATTTAAAAACATAAAATATTATGCAGGCAGTCTTCAGATTCAAGCAGACCTTGCTAAGCCCCCTCTGCCCGCCCCTCTTCCTCGAAGATCTCAGAGTACGCCCCTTCTTGGTACTATGGCAATCCAACGATGAGGAGCAGCGTCTCACCTGAGGGAAACTCTATGTACAATGAAAGAGCACAACTGGGAGCTTCAAGGCCGCAAACTGCATGGGGCCAGGTATGGAGTATAGTCTGAGTTTTAGCCACAAAATCTAGTCCAGTTTAAAAACATCCATTGACAAATGCACTAAGACACACATACGATCCCAGCTCTTACAAGTGTGAGTCAGCATTATGTACCTGAGGTCAGCACGGGCTATACAAGGCCTTCCCGCAAAGGAAAAAAGATGCAGTCACCGAGCACTGACTACCTTCACCGAGCCACGCACCGTGCTAGCTGCTGGCACTCCAAAGATAAACAACCTCGGGCGCCTTCCTGCTTCTCACCATCTGTCCTGTGAGACCTGAAGACAGCAACCCCTGTCCTGAGGGTATCTTGAGGGCCAAGTGAGGCTGTACTCTATAGGTTCCAGTTATTCTGTGAACCCACATCTCTGTGTCCCTTACCTCAATTGTTTACCGGGGACACTACTGGTTTTGATTTTCACCCAAATTCTCTGTGACCAATAGTGTGTTTCTGTGGGAGCAGGACTGTAATATAGTTGCCAGCAGACATGTCTGGACTAAAGAGAGAACAGTGGGTAACAGTAACTACGTGATGGGAGGGAATCAGAATCAGTGAAGGGCACATCTCCTTCACCCAGCTCTACGTCAGTAGACTTCAGGAACGCCATCCAAACAGGCAGTGGTAATAGCTCTAAGCTGTTAACCTAACAACACCCCGCCCCCATCTCTTTCAATCCTCATGAGATTTTTTTGAGCTGAACACTTTTTTTCAAGGTCACAGAGTAAACAGCAAACTGGGATTTATATGCCAATCTGACAGATGCCACTGTCTATTAGCCACCAGTGTGGCCAATGTGTTATTTGTTGTTAATTAGAATCCACAGAAAACAGTTGGCTTGGCTACAGTAATGTCTTTGGCAGGAAACAGAAAGAGAAGGGGAGAGAACTGAGTTTTATCTTGAACAAACTGTTCAAGGTCAAATAACCAAGGAAACAGAGCAATGATGCCCTCTTCACCCATATGGTCTCCTACCACAAAGCCCTCCTATAGTAGCAAAATAGAGCATGGGTGTGTAACTTGTCAAATGTCTCCTGGGGATGACAGGAAGAGCTCTCCTACAGAAGGTACGAGAGTACATAACATCAGCCTTTCACAGAGAGCCAGGAATATGCACTCTAGTGTACACCTATGGATCAGGAGTGTGTTCACGTCTGTAGCTGTGATGCCCAGGTCTACACACGGAGAGGGGTGGAATGAAGACTGAACAAGCAAATAGCAGTAGGACAGCATATTAGCTACATTCCTTGTTTCTGTGACAAAATACCCGACTTAAGGGAACTTAGGGTAAGAGGGTTTTGCTCTGGCTCCTGAGTTATGGAGAAAGAGTCCCTGTGGCAGGGAGGCACAGCAGTGGGAACTCGGGGCAGCCAATCCCGTTCTAGACGCAGCGGTGAGCAGAGAGGTGAGTGCAGGCTCATCTGCCTTCCTCATTTCCTTGTCAATCATTCTGGGACCCCTGTCTCTATGGGGGTGCAACCCACGCGTAGGGTGGGCATTTCTTTCTCGGTTAAGTGTCTCTAGGAATAATAGCCGTATAGATATAAGGGCAGAGGTGTGTCTTCTAAGTGATTCTAAATCCAGTCATGTTGACAATGAAGTTTAATTATCACAGACAGCCACAAAGCAACTACTAACTTGTGCAGGACTGTGAGAAGGATCTCAGGTATCTTATGGATGGGCTGCTCACAACTGTCATGACAGTTTAAATCTAGCAAGGCTGTCTGAAGGGAACCCTCAGGAAAAACAGATAATTCCGTAGGGACAAGGGACGGAGACCATGTGACTACTCCAATTCCGTAAAGAGCAGCCACCTTTAAGACGCATGTGATATCCTGAAGGCGTGTGTACGGAACCTTTAGTATGGCAAGGAAGAGTGTCCAGTAGAGTCCTGCGGAGTGAGCCAAGCAGGACAAAGTGGACCAAAGTCCCATAGACCTGCGTTTGTTTTCCCATTTTGCCAGTTAACAGCCACGTCATAGATAGCCCTCCTGGTGCTTCGGTTTCTCCATCTATAAAATTTAACTTAGATGCCATGGCTATCAGGATGACTGAGTGGAATATATTTTATGGAGGAACGCTACTTCTTCTAGTTCTCAACTGAAATGGACTGGTGACATAATGCCCGCCCACCCCTCATCTGTAAACTAGTAATATAATGCCTACCCACCCCTCATCTATAAACTAGTAATATAATGCCTACCCACCCCTCATCTGTAAACTAGTAATAAAATGCCCACCCACCCCTCATCTGTAAACTAGTAATATAATGCCCGCCTACTGCTCATTTTATGTATTCTATTGCAACATACTATGTATCTTAGCTTCCCAAGAACATCATTTAACCCAGGAGTATTGAACTTTAACTCATTTTTTTTTCTCCAAGTAGGGGTCACTGGGTACATGTATTTTTAAAAACTCTTGATATCCGCTCTTTAGTGGATGGACATCTAGATTGTTTCCAGGTTTTGGCTATTACTAATAAGCTGCTATGAACACAGTTGAACAAGCGTCCCTGTGGTACAGTGGGCATCTTCTGGGCACATGCCCAGGAGTGGTAGAGCTGGGTCTTGAGGTAGAACTACTCCCAATCTTCTGAGAAACTGCCAAATCCATTTCCAGAGTATGTACAAGTCTGTGATCCCACCAGCAGTGGAGGAGCGCTCCCCTTGCAGCATGTGCTACCGCCTGAATTTTTGATCTTAGCCATTCTGATTGGTGTAAGGTGGAATCTCAGAGTCATTTTGAACTGCATTCTCTTGATGACTAAGGACTTTGAACATTTCTTAGGTGCTTCTCAGCCATTTGAGATTCCTCTATTGAGAATTGTTTCATTCTGTATCCCATTTTTTAATTGGGATATTTGTATTGTCAGAGTCTAACTTCTTGAGTTCTTTATGCATTTTGGATTGGGGTTAGTGAAGATCTTTTTCAATCTGTAGGCTGTCATTCTGTCCTAACGACAGTATATACTTTGTAATTTCCACTCCTATGTGATACATTTCCGTTATGGCCTTTAACCTCCTTGAGAATTTAAGTGATTATTAGTGTAAAGATGCCAAACTAGAAAGGCCCTGCGTGACTAGTACCCTCTAACACGACTGAAGAGTTTACGTGCAATGTTTTCTTTCCTATATTACTTTTTCAAGCAGAGAAAATCCTTTACTATCTTTGTAGTTCACAGGTTTTTCAGGGTAACGACTAATTCTATTTTCCCCCAAAGTTTTAAGATTATAAAGTCAAGTCCTACCTGACTTAGGTTGAAAGGGCAAACAAAACCAAAATCAAATCAAACCAAACCAACCAACCAAACTAAAAAACAAACGACACCCCCTACCCCCCAACATTTCAGTCAGGTAGGCCACCAAGGGACAAGAGAAACCAGTAATTGTGAAGGACCATCCCGACTGATAAGGCCCAAATTTACAAAGTACAGGAATCTCATCTGTGCTGGCTAATTTTATGTCAACTTTTACAAGCTAGAGTCAGGAACTCCCGTTGTGAAAATGCCTCCATAAGATCAATGGGAGAAGTCCCAGCCCACTGTTGGTGGGGCCTCTCTGAGGCACCATGGTAGTCCTGGTTTCTATAAGAAAGGAGGCTGATTAAGCCATGAGGAATAAACCTGCAAGCAGCACCCCTTCATGAGCCCTGCATCAGCTCCTGCCTCCAGGCTCCTGCCCTGCTTGAGTTTCTGCCTTGATTTCCTTTGATGATGAATTGTGATATGAAATAAGCAAATCAAACTCTTTTGGTTATAGTGTTTCATCATAGCAATACTAATCTTAACTAAGACACTGTTGAAAGGTCATGCTGGTTCGTCAGCTGGTTTGCCCTGGGGCTGAGGAGGCCAGAGAAGACAGGTAAGGAAAGACTTGAGTTCACTTACAGTTGCATGTGAAATAGTCAGGATCCCATTCTTGACAGCACACTTCCTTCTTTGCCACACTTTCCGGATCCTAGGGAGCAAGTCAAACAGAACTTGATATTGTACGTGACTCATTTGTGGTGTGCAATCATGTGGCAGGAGGCAAAACAGTAATTATGAAAAGCCATCCCCAGATAAAACCAGCTTCCTTCCCCGAACCACACAGAGCAGAGAGAATCCCAGATGTTTGCTATTGTGCCAGGTAGGAAGAAGGACGTTCAGCTAGGCAGGCATGTGAAGAGAAGCTCACCGCAGAACTGTTTTTGACAGTGAAAATGGCAAAGAGAAACACACTCTAGTAGCAGAAGAATACATGTATTATTGTTCCCACACAGAAGTTCCCTTCTCTGGGATGGGGATGAAGAACTGCACAGGGGAGAGTACTAATGAGAATTTGCAGCCACATCTGTGATCCTTTCCTAAAAAGGCTCTGCTAGTAGATTGCCTCCATAATTAATAAATAATGGTGTTGAAACTTAAGACATCTACTATGCAAGGGAGAGTCACATGCTTCAGAATATGGAGAAACAAGCTTAGGGTTTACATACTGAGTAAGAATATTCTACATTTGGGGTTTGTATACTTTCCTCTTGGGGGTACTAGAATCCTCTTAATAGATCTTTTTGATTCTTCTGGGAAATTAAACCATGTTAAGACCATTCACAAGTAGACATGACACACTTTGAAAAATTTGAGCAAAGGATTAAAAAAAAAAGCCTGAATTTAAAATAGCTCCTATTAACTCATTTTCACAAAGCTCCACGTACAGGCATAAGGTTGGACACTGGTGGACCTGTGTGCATCTACCCCTTCACCTCCCAACACACACACAAACACACATACACACACATACATACACACACACACACACACACACACACACACGGGGCGGGGGGAGAGAGAGAGGAAGAGGAGAGAGCATACACCATGGGCTGCACTGCTCAGGACCATAGGAACATGGGCATCCTCGACAAGGAAAGAAGTCAGGCCTTCTGTGGCCTTAGAAACAATAGCACCGAGAGGCCACTGAAGGTTTTCCAGGCCATATTCTGTCATGCCTTCTTTCACTTTTAAAGTCAGACTTATAAGAATACTGCCACAAATCTAATTAAAAACATAATTTATGTGTATTTAACTACTAGAAGGAGTTTGCTCCAAAGCACACTGCACAGAGGGAAAACCTACACCATCAGATTACATGTAAACTGAACATATACACAAAATGCTAGTCTCCTCAGGATGGAATAAGAACCATCAACTGAAAAACTCCTTAATCGCAGTCAAATGATATACTTTCTTTTACAAGGACCTGGGCTATGTCTGACTAGAGGGAGCACCTGACAATCACACTTGCAGTACCTTTACTCAAGTGGTTCTGCGTCTCATCTCACCCTCACGGGAGCCTGTTAAGGTCCCAGTAAGGCACGCCTTGCCTAGCCAACACCACTTGCATCCCTCTCTACCAATAAACTGCTCACTTGAAGAGATCAGTTCCTACAAGGCTCATTCATTTTACTTAAAATTTCATTCATTAGTCTTTCTTATTCACATATATTATGGAAACACAATATACGTCAAGTTCTCATATTTTCTTACACAGTTAATAAAGCCAAGGAAATTAAAAAAGGCTCTCAGCTTTTTGGCTGAGATGGCTAATGAGGTGCTTTCTGGTCACCAGAGGAAAGAGGAGACTCCCAGGACATCCCCTGCATACATGGCAAATGCAGCTGACCTTCGTGACACTTTTGACAGCTCTGCCTTGCTCCTGGGAAAGTGACCTCATACAAATAAGAAAGTATCGATGAGGCTTCAGTCCAAGTCATCACCTGGCATTCTCCCAGCAAAGCTTTGCGGTTTTGCTCACGTATCTTGACCCTTAGAGACTCTCTCTATCTCTATCATATCTGAGATTACTCTGAGGAAATACACACAAACAATGGCTCCTCTAAGTGTCTTTGAGGCATAAAGTTTTAAAGTTATTTAAAAAACTAAAATTGTTCTTTCATATTTCATAACAATTTTTAAGTAACAAGGGTTGCAAAATTGGGTTAAAAATTACTAGTGCAATTTTATGAAAATGAGAATCACACAACGTACAAGTGCTTACTCTTAACAAGGGATCTGTCTTCACGTAGAAGGAGTTCAGTATTTTTCTCTTTCCTAGAACTCTGGATTATTAGTACGCATCTCTTGTGTATGAATATAAGAAATCGATACGCCTTCTTTGCTCCCAGCTCTATGGTAAGATACCTCTCTACTGCTCCCTTCCTTCCCAGCTCTCTCTTTCAGGTACAAACTGAACACAGGGCCTTGGCCATGCTGCACTGAAGCATATCCTTTATCTTTCTTCGTTTCTCGCCAAGGCTGTATGACAGTAAAGGCATTATTGCCTTAGCTTTTACTTTTTAGCATCTAGCCGTGTGCTTCGGATGCCAGAATGTTTGCTGTGTGTGTGAAACGATGTTTGAAGGGGGAGCAGACTGAAAGAAAGAAGGAGACAGGACAAGCTTGTGCCAGTTTATGTCTTCGATATGTCCAGAGCAGTCAAAGGCAGCTATGGCCCTCTTCGAAAGACAAACTCAAGATGCTTGATGCTAAGTCGGAGCACCCAGGATGAAGTCTGGGCTCTCTCACTGTCGGTGTGGTCCTGTGGGGTGTGCAGATGAAAAAGAGGCCACCCGGAGCACGTGCTCCCAGAGAAGACTCAGAGTTCCACTACACAGGACTCGTGGAAAAGACTTCACCCTTGGGCAGAAGCAGCTGAGACGACAAGAGGCGTATTATTTTTAGTTAGAAAAGGAAGGGTCTGTGACGGATTGGTTGTGACAGAGACGATGTCACGGGTTCCCACACGGTTGGGGTTCGGGCAGCCAAGGTGCCATCTCAAGGAGAGAATAGGACAATGATAAGGCACAGCCCATTTCTCCCTTCCTGGCTTTTCTAAAAGTGTAAGTCACAAGCAAGAGGTGTTCCCTGGGTGCAGAACAATCATTCTTCGTCTAAGGACAGCACGTTAGGTCAACTATTTGAGTGGAGCCAGCTCGGAAAGCTTTTAAGTATGCTTCCTCAACAAGAGCCTGGACCCGATCCCAGGGAGAGCGCTGCGTGGGCATGCTCGCCCCACGGTGGGCTAGCCAGGGCTGGGCACGTACCCGTCACTCTTCTTCAGCAGGAAGCCCTTCTTCTCACTGCCGTACTCCTTGTTGCCCTGGAGCTGATGCATGCTGTAGCCACCCTGCCGGCTCTGAGAGTCCTGGAAAACAGAAGCACAGACTAGCAAACGCTGGAGACTGCTGTCCTGCCACTGAGCCTTTGCCCGCTGGTCTGTGCCTAGGAGAAGTATAGGCCTGGGGAGCTGTCGAGGTCTACCTTTTATTTTAACAGAGGAAGTGGGACATGTCGGTATTTTGCCTGACTCACAAGGCAAGTCCTGGGCAGGGCCTAGGGTCCAGGTCTAGTTTAGTACTCATTCAAACACAAAAGAAACGGTGCTATGACTCAGCCCCAGTTTCCACTCACAGCAGAGAGCAAGAGGTAGGACTAAACGAGGACAGAAAGCAGGGAGTGTGCAAGCTGGTGGTGCCCTTCCTTCCGCTGTACCTGTTCTCCTTTACGTGTGTGCTACAGTCCTCGAAATAAAGGACATCTTCATTAAAAAGATCTCGGGTCGGGGTACTGGCAATTAGCAGACAAATCGTATAACTACCTGAGCATCTATAATCAAAGTATCGGAATCCTGACACCTTTTGATTATTCAAATGTCCAAAACAATCCTGGATTTGGGAGCAAGGTTAGACCTCTTGAGTTACCCGGTTGGTAAACTATATAAACATTCCAGAGAAGGAACGATCTGCCTATGGCACTCTGCAAAACAGACCTATGTCCACGCTGTTAGTCTGAAATCAGCATTCTATGGCACAGGAAGTCTAGGACGTGACAAAGCATGTGCACTCCAGCAATAGGAACCAGCAAGCTTGGTTTCACTTTGGCATTCCACTGGGAGCTAGCCATGGACGCTAAGGACAGGAAGACGAGAAACAATGGCCATTCCACTGGGAGCTAGCCATGGATGCTAAGGACAGGAAGACGAGAAACAATGGCCATACCACTGGGAGCTAGCCATGGACGCTAAGGACAGGAAGACGAGAAACAATGGCCATACCACTGGGAGCTAGCCATGGACGCTAAGGACAGGAAGACGAGAAACGGCCATACCACGAGAATCCAAGAAGCAAAATACAAGTGAAACAAACAAACAAACAAACATAAAGTGGAGCTGCAGCTGAGAACAAGGGTCTCTAGGCACACAGTAGGACAACGCATTCTCACAAAATGTATTAACTTACTCTTCTAGACTTCGGTCAGGAAGGGAAAAGCAACACAGAAAAAAAAAGGCAGAACATTTGAAAATAGTTAATTGTATTAAAAACTTTATCAGCCATTACTTAAGCAGTTTGTAAACTATACATAGAAAAGATTATTGTAAGAATATACCAGAAAACACATCCGTGATTATAATAGACTTTGGATAATAAGACAGTAAAATATTTCTATATCCATCAAGTGTTATATATTTTAGCTCATGTGGGGTGAGGAGATAAACACGGTCAGTGAAGAGGATGAGGCACAGACTTCTCAGTAAATGTCAACATCATTCAAAATGGGGGAGCACAGAGAACCAATGCCTCAGTGAAACCAAAATAAACTGAAAACTTAGAAAATCAGAGCCACATGTTGTGATGTCCTCTGCACGTGTTTCCCAATTGAAATGTGTGTAGATGCACCCGCATGTCCACAGCTAGGATTACAGGCATACTTGGTTTTTTAGGGGGGAGTTGGGGTTCAAACTCAGGTCCTCATGATTACCCTCCCCACCCCCTAAACAGAGGGCAGCACGATGTCTTGTTATAAGAAGTAACTGAAATTTGATGGCACAGAAGGCAAGAGCTACCTTAGCCCCTGGATATTTATCCATGGCGTGCGTCTAGCACACAGTGAAAGCCAGGAGCTTCTCTCGACATTCAACATTCTTTTAGGTCCAAGAGTGTGTTCTTGGAGGATAACTGCCAGGACAATATAGCTTTGTAAAGCTTTTCTACAGCTGATGTAAACGTGCTTAAAAACATGCCCCAAGCATCTCATCTCTTAGGGCCAGGAGAGACTTGAGATCCCAAGTATAAGACTTTGTAGAGATGGAATCTCAGGGTTGTTTTGATTTGCATTTCCCTAATGACTAAGGATGATGAACATCTCTTTAGGTGCTTCTCAGCCATTAGATATTCTTCAGGTGAGAACTCTTTGTGGAGCTCTGTACCCCATTTTTTAATAGGGTTACTTGCCTCTCTGGAGTTTAACTTCTTGAGTTCTTTGTATATCTTGGATATTAGCCCTCTGTCGGATGTAAGGTTGGTAAAGATCATTTCCCAGTTAGTTGGTTGCCGCTTTGTCTTTTTGACGGTGTCTTTTGCCTTGCAAAAACTTTGTAATTTAATGAGGTCCCATTTGTCTATTCTTGATCTTAGAGTATAAGCTAGAACCAGTCAGGATGGCTAAGATCAAAAACACAGGAGACAGCAGTTGTTGGCGAGGATGTGGAGAAAGAGGAACACTCCTCCACTGCTGGTGGAATTGCAGGCTGGTACAACCACTCTGGAAAGCAGTCTGGCGGCTCCTCAGAAAACTGGGCATGACACTTCCGGAGGATCCGGCTATACCACTCCTGGGCATATACCCAGAGACTTTACCTGCATGCAATAAGGACACATGCTCCACTATATTCATAGCAGCCTTATTTATAATAGCCAGAAGCTGGAAAGAACCCAGATGTCCCTCAACGGAGGAATGGATTCAGAAGATGTGGTATATTTACACAATGGAATACTACTCTGCAATTAAAAACAATGAATTCACGAAATTCCTAGGCAAATGGTCAGAACTTGAAAATATCATCCTTAGTGAGGTAACCCAATCACAAAAGATCACACATGGTATGAAGTCACTGATAAGGGGATATTGACCCAGAATCTCAGAATACCCTAGACACAATCAGCATATCAATAGATTTCTAAAAAGATGGAAGGAGAGACCCCTGGTCCTGGAAAGACTGGATGTAGGGGAACGCCAGGACAGAGTAATGAGAGGGGGTTGAACGGAGAAAAGAGGGAGGGAAGGGGGCTTATGGGACTTTCGGGGAGGGAGGAAACGGGAAAGGGGAAGTGATTTGGAATGTAAATTAAAAAAATAAAATAAAATTAAATTAAAAAAAAAAAAAAAGCTACAAAAAATACAAAAAAAAAAAAAAAAAAACTCAATCAGACACATAGAAATGAACAACCGAGTAATTGCCAATGCTGAGATCAGTGAAAATTCAAATAAACAAACTTTACATTAAAAAAAAAAAAAAAAAGACTTTGTAGAGGATGCCTGTGCTCTGACCACTCCCCTTCCTTCTCTCCCAGCAGGGTTTGCTCAACAGTCTGAGCATGAAGAAAGGATTTGCAAGTGACCTTCTTTTTTGTCTGTCTGCCTTCCTTCGTTCCTTTTTCTCTACAGATGAATTGAACCTGGGACCTCTGTCAGAAAAGCAAGTTCTCTCAAGTGCTGACTCATCTCTCCATCCTATTAGTCACTTCTTCCTTAGTGTGAGGAAGTTTGTTTTCAACAGGCCAGGCTCCTTCTATAAAGTTGAACAAATGACATTATGATGTGGAGTAGAATGGGATCGAGGGATCTCTTGTGAAATTTCTTTCTTTTCTTTTTTTTTGTTTTTTGTTTTTATTGGATATTTTCTTTATTTACATTTTAAATGTTATTCCCATTCCTGGTTCCCCCCCTCCTGGTAAACCCTATCCCATCCTCCCTCCCTTCTATGAGGGTGTCCTCCACCCACCCCACTCCTACCTCCCCGCCCTCGAATCCCCTACACTGGGGCATCTACAGAGCCTTCATAGGACCAAGGACCTCTCCTCCCAATGATGCCTGACAAGGCCATCCTCTGCTACATATGCAGCTGGAGCCATGTGTATCCCTTGGTTGATGGCTTAGTCCCTGGGAGCTCTGGGGGTCTGGTTGGTTGATATTGTTGTTCTTCATATGGGGTTCCAAACCCCTTCAGCTCCTTCAGCCCTTTCTCTAACTCCTCCATTGAGGACCCCACGCTCAGTCCAATGGTTGGCTGCGAGTATTTGCAAGGCTCTGGCAGGGCCTCTCAGGAGACAGCCATATCAGGCTCATTTCAGCAAGCATTTCTTGGCATCTACAATAGTATCTGAATTTGGTGACTGCATATGGGATGGATCCCCAGGTGGGACAGTGTCTGGATGGCCTTTCCTTCAGTCTCTGCTCCATACTTTGTCTCTGTATGTCCTCCTGTATTATATTTTGCATTAATGTACTCATGTATGTGTGCATGTATGTATTTTGTGTGTGTGTGTACGTGTGCGTGTGTGTGTGTGTGTGTGTGTGTGCGCGCGCGTGCACGTGCGCACATACCCATAGGAGGAGGATAAATTCTAGGACTCGATCACTTCCTCTACCACATGGTAGAAGGAATGGAGGTCACCAGTCCTGGTGGCAAGCCCCTTCACCAGGTGAGCCCTCTTGCCACCTTCTAGAGTTTACTTTGAAACACAACCATGGTCTTGCTCAACACAGTCCAGCAGCCCACTAAATCCTCCCAGAGCTGGATTTTTTGACTTCCTGTACAATTCGAAGAAATTAGCTAATTAATGACTTTCATAGTTATTAATAAATGTAGATAAAGTATTTTTACCTCACTGAGAAATAATGGCCACTGAGCTTGCTTACAAGTTTTTTTTTTTTTTTTTGGTTTTCTGAGACAGGGTTTCTCTGTGCAGCCCTTATCCTGGAACTTGCTCTGTAGATCAAGCTGGCCTCAAACTCAAAAATCTACGCGCTTCTTCCTCCCACATGCTAGGACTACAGGCATGCGCCGCCGTCACCAACTGGTGCTTAGGAGCAACATCAATTAATGAAAAGACGAACTTAGCTTTGAGAAAGTACTGGAAAATTATCACATTATTTACAATTTAACACACACAACTGGAAAATGAAATAGGATTGGAGTTGATGGCATGAGAGAAATCAACCACATATTCAGGAAATAAAAATGCAAATCCCAATCTCATTTAGGCAAAAATATGCAACACTGAAAATCAACAATGAACTTGAAACCTTTGGGCAATTTTATGCCAAGAGCTAGGAATCTATCTACCTCACTGAGTCTACCTTACTGACTTCCAATTCAACCTCCTGCCCCCTAGTAGAGATAGAGAAACCACTTTCTTTGAAGTCACACTGACATGTGATATGCACTATTTCTCTGTAAAACCTCAACCCTCGGAACTGAATGCAATTCCTATTTACTGTTTTAATGGGTTTGTGGATGTTTTTGGTATTCAACTGAAAACCAAGCTTTTATCACAGAGCTTCAAATTTCCAATGGCAGGTGTGTGTGGTGAGTGACTGAACTCTGGGTAGTGTTTGGCACACTTGAGGAGAGAGAGGAGCATCACGCTGGGTGAAGCAACTTGCATCCACACCGTGAAAAGCCCATTAGTTTTCAGATACTTCTGTGTTCCATATACACAACCTACAGAACTGCTGTTAGAAAGAGAAGAGTTACAGTCCTAGAAATATTTGAGCAGCAAGTAGTTCTTTCAGGAAGTTGGGCTATTACCTAAGGTGAAGACAAGTCATTTCACCGAACATTTAGCAAAAAAAGAAAAAAATCCAATAATTTGACTTGATGAAGGAAAGAATAATCTTCCAAATATTTGGGGATCCTGTTCATAGCTATAATTCTTTAATAGTTGCTAGGTTTTATTTTTCCTTTTGCATTTGTTTATTTGTGTGTGCCTCTATGTGCTGACATCAGAGGACAACTTGAAGAAGTTGGTTCTCTCCACCATAGAAGTCCAGGAACCAAGCTGAGGTCATCAGTCTTGGTGGTGTCTTGTTAGGTCATCTATTTGACCCCCTAAAACTCTTGAAATTTCCTTTTTAATTGTCAACTTGACACAATCTAGAGCCACCTGGGAAGGGAGTATCAAGAAGAGTCTGGGGAGCAGATCAAGTTGGCTGCTGGAAGGGCTCATCTTTATTGGACTGAGATGAGAAGAGCCACCCACCCTGGATGCCCCACGCCCTACACAGGGGACCCTGCATAGCACAAGAGTAGGGAACGTGAGCTGAGCACTAGAATACACTCATTAACTCACTGTGTTCTGATCTTGATTGCTTTAAGTCTCTGTATTGACTTCCCTGTAATCCTGGACAGTAACTTGGAGCTATCCTTGGTTTTCTTTTATGTTGCTTTTGTCAGGGTGTTTTATCATAGCACAAGGAAGTAAAACTAAGAGGGTTTCCTTTCATCAAGTCATGTTAGAAACTGGCAAAGGTTAAGTAGGTTAGATGATTTGCTGGATGCCTTTAATTTCTCAAAAAATACTTTCTATTACTTTGTACTCTTCTCGGTGGATATATCATCCTTCACACTTACTTGGTAGGTAGTTTCTATTACCTCGAAGTCACTAAAAATAATGCCTTGCTAATTATTTTGCAACAAGATGTGAATGATAGCATTAGAAAGGGATGGGTGGGCATGCTGTGAGAGGTCAATTTTAGTTGTAAAATACTTAGGAGGAGTGACAGTTAAAACCCATTAGTCAACTTCAGGTAGAGTTAAATACCAATCACATCATGCTCTTTCACCTCCTAGATACTCCTTCTGTCATGAAACTTTGCTTCTTAACCAACCTGAGCAGAATACATCAATACCTATACAAACCAAAATGACCCCCATCTCCCACCCCTGGGTCACAAAATAAAGATAGGAAGTGGTTATGTGCAAACCGGTAAAGCCATCACAGCTCTCTATAGGCAGATGTCTACTCTTTCCCTATTCCATCTGGGCCTTTCTACTGCACGTACACTTAGAAATCATTCCAGACTACTTCTAAAAGGGTTTGTGTGTCAGCAGAGAGTATCTGTGCTTCAGCTTCTAATACAAAAACTTTTCCTGAGAGAGTCTCAGGCCCCTGACCACAGGCACAGTCACAGCACAGATCTGCATGTAGGGACTTTGCCTCAATGCAGATGTTCATGGGAATCAGGCCTGTTCTGATAGGAGCTAAGAGAGCAGGAGATTGTCTGCCATTAAAGAACAATGGACTTATCTCACTTTCCCAAACTCCAAAACATTTGTAAAACCTGAACATGGAGTAGAAAACGAATAATAACATTTTAAATGTATATACATACATATTGAGTTATAGAATTAGAAAAAAGAACAAAAATTATTTTTAAATGAATACACATATAGTCTTAGTAAAGGAAACCTTTAAAGGCTACAGTAAAAGGCTAGTGTTACTCGTGCAGGTTTCCAGTGTGTTTTGGGGGGTGGGGATGTAGGGAGGGTGCTTTACCTTTGTTTTGGCCACATGAATGCCATTCAGAAATTTCAGGAATTAAAAGAAACAGTGAATATCACTTCTGGGAGCTATTATCAGGAACTGACAAATGCATCTCTTACACAACAATTAAATACTGCATTTCAATACTGCACAAACAGGCACATTTGACTTTCTTCCATGTAACAAATGACACTATACCCTCCTTCATGAGGGACCTACACTTAGCACCCAGAATACAGCCAGACATATAGCAGGTATCAATGCCTGGACAAATGACATTTATAACTAAGGGTCTGAGCTGCATTAATCTAAATCTACCACTCATTCTATACTGTCGACATACAGGGACCATCTCAACTGAATTTTCTTGATTCTGGGGCAGATTTTAAAATATTTCCTTAAATCTCTGGTAAAATGAAAGGCCATTTCTGGCTTCCCAGAAGGATAAGCATGGTCTGAAGAAGAGAACCATGAGGAGTACTGCCTGCTTCAAAGGTTAACATTAAGAAAAATCTAAGGCTGCAAAGTAGTGGAATCCAGGGTACCATTTATTTATAAGGTGAAACAACAGTTTCTTCTTTCTGAGACAGGCTCTCACTATGCAGACCAGGCTGATTCTACAGTCAGGGAGCTCTGCCTGCCTCTGCCTCTCAGTGGAAAGCATTAAAGAAAGGGCTGAGTCACCTTGCCTGGTGGGAATGGTTTCTATGCTGGGTGTCACTATAGACACACATGTCTATCTTTAACCTCACCTGTTCCCACACCCACCCCAGCAGGAAGCTATCAGTGTGCCTGTTTCACAGATGGAGAAACACAAAGGGAGTCAGAAGCAGTCTCACTTACACTGTTAGCCCTGCTGGGGACATATAAACCACCTACTTCTTTCGGATCAAGCTGCAGAGAGGATTTTATTAGGTCTCGGAGAGCAGTTAGCTGCTTCTTTTCTTCGTCTTGGGTTTGCTTGATCTATGAAAGAAAAACAAAGCTTAATCATCCAAATATACCACTCATCAAACGATTCAATTTCATAGTTGTATAGTAAGTCTTCCCATCACAACACTTATACTGCCTGGTTAACGTAAGAGGTAGAGTCTAATCCTGAGAAAATACCCGGAGTTTAGAATTAGTGAGTTATGTACCCAGTTTTCTCATTAAACACTGCATGGTGACCCAAAAATCTCTCAATCCTTCTATTTAACAAGGTTAGAAAATAATGCCTGTGACATTTATTTCTAGCTTTTGAAAGAATGGGCAGAAAGAATACCATGGTAAAATTAAATGGGTCAGAAGAAAATCCTATGAATGACTGAGACACCAACTGCCAAAGCATACACCAAAGTTTCCACAGAACCACACAAGGACCAGGATTTCTGCTGTTTATTTTTGAGCCCTTGGGATTTAACTGTCAGTAATCCCTGTTCACTAACTAAAAGAAAATTGGGCAAAACACATAGGTATATTTGTTAAAAAGTTACAGTAAGAATCAGGCTGATAATGAATAACCTGAAATGTGTGGAAGTAGTACTGATTTGTATTTTCTTGTATTTGGAATATTTGCGTGTGTGTGTGTGTGTGTGTGTGTGTGTGTGTGTGTGTGTGGGCATAAATAATGTTGAAATCTCTCAAGGGCTGAGCAAAAGTGTAAATATGTAATCGACTTGTTCCATATAGTCTCAAACAGACAGGCTAAACACAATGTCCTACTGCATAGAGTTTCTGGCATATATGTGCACAACTACATTTAGGTTGTGATGTGGCCATGTGTGGAATTTTCTTTCTATGCTGTCATGCCAGTTGGTCCTCGGAGTTCCAGATTTTAGAGCACTTCTCATCAGGAATGCCTAATGTGTTATCTGTAACTGTAAAACCTTTTCTAATCTTAGGTACTCAGATTCCTAATATATTTTCTTTTAAAATTCATCAGCCAAGTTATTTCCAAGTAACAATTATTCCATCTCTAAGTATACCTTTCCCACCAATTCTGAAGTTTACTTTTTCATTTCTTCTTTGCTCCTCCCGCTCTTTGTAGACTCTAAAGGTTTGCTGCTAAGACGAAGGCCTGTCTGTCAGGTTTACACTGACCTATCACTCATCTTCTCCGCATAACACCCTTTCTGACACAGACTTCAAATGGACGGATGCCTCTTACAAGTTAAATGCACATGCTGTAAGTAGGGACTTACATTATATAAGTCAGCAGCCAGCTTTTCAATGTACTGTTTCAGTTTATCAGCCGTTTTCAAGCCATCCTGAAAGAAACTACAACAAAGAACAACAGTGACTCACCAGCAGTAAAAGAAGGAACAGAATTATGTGCAAAACCTGAGGATTCTTCCCACCTCTGTCTCCCCGCACCCTCCTCCAGTAGTTTCCATATAATAAACATGAAGTCAAGTTCAGCACTTGCATAAAGATGTGTCAAACAAACACGTTTATGGCTACTATTTGAAATCTATTAGGAGATCACAGTCGGCATAAATAACACTTGCAATCCTCACTGATGTCACGTGTGTTAACACCCTCACAAAGATCACTTCCTTGAGGCCGGACTATGTTTGCATCAAAGAGAGAAAGTCAAACTAGCCCGTGGCACACAGAAGTCTAACTGCCCACTAGAGGGTCAGGCGGGAGGCAGCGTGTGCTGACACTCAGGGTTTGGTGGTGCCGAGGGTCAGGCAAGTAGCATGCTACTCTGCATGAATGACGTGGCTCATGACTTCCCAATGACAACAAGAGCTGACGATCCAAGGACCTTTCCTACAAGCTGAGCCCCGACTCACAAGTTGTTCTAACTGTTGGCTTGCTTCTCACGGGTCAAGCACTTCGGCTTCCTCTCCATCCTGTAGAGAATGCCCAGCAAGGCTTAATCCCTTACTAGGTCCGCACCGTGGTGGGATTCAGATCCAGGACTACCTGATACCAAGCCCACTCTCAAAGCTAGCAATGAAGTGAGTTCTCACCTTGGGCAAGTGAAGCTGTTTCTTACCTTGTAGGGGGCAGTCCTCAGGGCCCTCCCCTGTGGTTCATTTACAGAAACCAGGGCCTAGGTGTTCGAGACCCCCATGCTCTGCTGCCCCTTTCCCCAAGTCATGCCCTACCTACCCCGTAGGATTATTTCCCCACAGTCTTGTGGTCTCCCAACAAGTGATGAGGAGCACCTCCCTGCCACGCCCCCGTGGTCTTAGAACTATTTAGATGCACTAAGGAGAGGAATTTTAGAGTCCACTTTGGGATCCACACAAAGCCTGGTTTCCCAGACTCTAAACCAGGCCCCAAATCCCTGAATCCTAGGTATTGGGCTGATACTTTCTTACACCCTACAATGTTTAACACTCTGAAAAGCACCACCTTATTGAACTACAAAGACATTTCAACAATTTCAAGTGGAGTTACACTAGAGAGTGGTATATTAGACCCACTGCTGAAGATTTTTAAAATGTAGATGGCTGTGCCCCATCTCATGCTCATCAAATCAAAATCTCTGGTATGCCATCTAAGGCATGCACTCTGAAGCTAAAGTCACCAGCTGCAGCAGTGGCTATACCACGCTCTAGCTCCTAGCCTACGTGGGCACTGTAGTAGTAGGTGGGAAGGCTGATTGTGGATCATAGTTGTTGCAGGTTCAAGTCTACCTATGTGGGCAAGGTCACAGCAGAGAACGACACAGGGCAGGATGTGGAGAAGAAGTGCAGGGGCTCTGCACCTTCCTCTCCTTCCTTCCTCCACTCAGCCCATGGTCATTGATACCCACTTTCATAGTTAACTCTCTCTGCAAAGTCCCTCAAGACACAGTTGGCGTGAGCCAGGGGTGGGGTGGGGTGAGGACTGCTAATTTCACAGTGATTCTAAATCTGGTAGAACTGATAATGTAGATTAACCATTCCAGACACTTTTTGTTGGTAAAATTCAGTTTTAAGCTGTGGTACTGTAATTTTTTTTAATATACACCTGCAGAAGAGGGCATGAGATCCCAGTATAGATGGCTGTGAACCACCGTATAGTTGCTGAGAATTGAACCCCTGGAAGAACGGACAGCACTAGTAACAGCTGAGCCATCTGTCCGGCCCTGTGATTTTTATTCTAGTTACAGCGCTGCACACTAATTCCAGAACACTTCCATCATCCTAGGAAGAGACTACTCACTTGTCCCTTCCCACTAATCACTAATCACTAATCTGATGTCTCTAAGGATCGCCGTTCATACAGAGTTCACAATACACATACGTGCAATCTGTTATATGGTATTCTGTATCCGGCATAATGTTTTATATGTTCCTTTATGTTGAAGTATATATCAATATTTCATTCTTCTACCTGGCTGAATACTATTCTACTGAATGGATATTTGTTTAACTTGATAGGTACACATGTTTCCAAGTACTGTAAATAATGGTTATATAATATCCATGCATCTACTTTTGTTTATATACCTGTGTTTGGCTCTTCTGGGGATTTATCTTAAAACTTTTACAAACAATTGTACTACCTTACATTCCTACATGGGTTTCCCGTTTTTCATAGCCTCAATAAAACTTACTATTTTTGTTATTTTAATTATAGCTTGCCCAGGGGATATGAAATGGTATCTCACTTTTGATTTTTATTGGTACTTCTCTAATGATTAATTATATTTTCCAATTATATATCTCCTTCAGAAAAATGGTTATTCAAACTCTTCTCCCAGTCAAAAAGCCAGAGTATCCTTTGTGGCTGTATTCTTTATACCTCAGTATTCTCAATCTTTATTAGGTAAGTGGCTTACAGATGCTTTAGCCCACTCAGTGGGTTGTCTTCCTGTTTTTCTATCAACATTTTTTCTTAAACAGAGCTTTGAATTTTGATGTCTGACTAATTTCCCTTGGATTCTGTGGTTACTATGTCAGTACTGATATGTGTTTAAGCATCGACTAAACAAATGCCCCTACAGACAAGTAACAGGTCATTCTGAATTAAAGTGTCCCGACTGTATGATATAAAAGGGAAATCACACGTGAAAACTGGTGAGTCCGGACGTCCTGGGAGCTGTTACTTGTTAGTATAATCTGTTATGATGAAAGAGAGTAATGCTTGTAAATGCTCTTGCCTCTGCAGATCACAATAAATCCCGTAGTAAAAGGAGTGGGTGGTTTGTTTTGAAAGTAGGATGTTATTGGCAATGTTCACGGTGAGTTGGAACAGGTAGGGACAGTTTGTTTCTACTCTCTTTCCAACGTAAACACTAGATCCATACTGAGGGGCTGTGATTCCCCAAGGTATTATGTAGCAAACTCCCTGGTGAGTGCTGGCTGGGTCTACTGAAAACTATTTGGGAACTGGAGTTGGAGCTCAGAAGAAATCTTTAAAATAAAGATGTGAGTAGAGAGTGCTTTACAGGGCAACACTCTGCATATCAAACATTGGTTGGGAGGGACTGACTGATAGCAGGAAGAATCTCTGGAAGAAAACCTCCCTAGCTTCTTGATGTTGCCTTCCAACAATAGGGCAGCTTAGAGACAAAGCTGAGAATTGGTCCACCCAGCCGTCTGATGGCTCGGACCCTCACCTCCTTCAGGAGCGTGTGCTGTGGGTCTGTCCTTCTGCCAGTCTCTCTGTGCTCTAGAGAAAGCCTCTGTGACCAGATTCCAGAGTCCACCTGTCCTCCAAGGCCATCCGGAGTCCCACCATCACCTTTCAGATACAGCCACTGCCCCCCTTAGCTCTTGGAGGAAGTCTCTCCTTCTCTTGGCGCCTGTGGTACAGGTCCTAGAATGGCTTATGATTATCAGGTACCTGACCGCCAGCACCAGACAACAACCCCCCAGAAAGCAGCTGTTTGAATCCAACGACAGAGCCCAGCAAAGCACCCAGCCTTTGGGAGGAGACCGGGGAAGGGCTATGGGTAGGAAAAGCAGAAACAGAACAAAGCAATAACGAAGGTAAGCCTTCATCCACGTTAAACGGTGCTGCTCTGACGCTACTCACAGAGGCTAAGGGACACATAGTGTGCAAAGCACTTTATGGTTTGGGAAAAGCATGCTTGGAGACCTCAAACTCTTCTATCCACACTTAGGAATTACGAAAGATTTTTAAAATCAGGTAAAGATTTGCCATCAAGAGCTGCAATTCAGAAGATTCAGAGATTCATCTCTTTTGATAAAAGTTTGCAGAGTAAATGTTTCTAAAAAAGAAAAAAACAAAAATAAACAAACAAAAAAACAACCTGAAGCCGATCCAAGACAAAAATACCACATTAAATTAAAATGAGGAATCACTGCAGCTTGCTTTAATGTTTGTAACTGGCCACTCTACCAAAAAGGCAAATTTAGCTCAGGTCCTCAGGTCAAAGCTTCCGTACACATTCCAAAACCTTGTAAATGTAGATATATTGAATATATACTGAAATATATTCTTTCCATTTACAAAGCACATTTATATAAGGTAGACTCTACCTTGAAAACAGCTAACTACTTTATATAAAGATTAATTTGGTCTTTTGTAAAGAGAAACACCCTAACCATGACATATATGAATGATTCCCAATACCACAACTACCCCATCGGTAAGTACTTCAAAACCCTTTATTGTATTTTACTCTTATATCCTCATGAAGATCTGGAGGCGTGGGTTACAAGTTCTAACCCCAAATGACAGATGGCACTGGCATTCAGTGAGGGGCCTTTGCCCAGCAGGGATTTGAACCTGTCCATTAAGCAACTCCAACTCTGTGATTTCTTTTTCTAAATTGTCATCTGTACACAAAGGTCCTCCGAGACTGGTGTTATTGAACAGATAGGAGAGATCAAAAGGAATTCTGCATTTATTGTTTTGAGAGTATTATCATCTAGTTCAAATGACCTTTATTTTATCCAGGTTATGAGGGTTGGTCGGGAGCCTTGGGAAGGACCCTGCATTCTCTCCTCTGTTTGGCCATCAGCTAATAGACGCTAACAGTAATGGCACATTCTCCCACACAGGATCCCGCTGAACAGTCGTCTCAGTTAGCCCAGCAATAAGAAGATGAACAATCAGACACTCATAGATTCATGAACACAATGAAACCAAACACATTCCAGGTGTCGCAGTACAGAGTAATGCTTGTCTTAGGATGGAACACTTTCACAGAAATCTTTCTACAGAGCTAAGCATCTGAAATACTCCAAGAATTAAAGTTTAGATAATGAACCCCTATCAAGAAATTGTGGATGGGAATATAAAAGTAACAGGGAAAACAACAAGAAACGTGTATGGGCAGAGGTGGTGTTAAGAGAATGGTCTTCGGGACAAGGGTTTATGCCCAGGCTGTGGAGGAGGATATCACTTCAGACTAATCAAATAGTTGTCTATTGTAAGCTGCTAATTTATACAAAATGCTGATGACAGAAGACAATAATACTATTTACAGTTTCTCATCTATCTAGCTGCTACTATTGACAGTCACTCAATGAAGGAGAATTAAAAGAAGAGTAAAACCACGGGGCCCAGCAAGGGCTGATTACAACCATTGATAAGTAATGCAACACTTACTTGCACTGTGCATGGTAATACTTGATAAGGTTCTGCAGCAGGTCCACACCCTTTTTGGTCTTGATTTCATTAACTTTAATGAGATACTGTGGAAAGAAAACAGAATTTCATGTTGGCAACTCCAGACGGGGGTTCTCAAACTCATGTGGAAGAACGGTACTGTTAATCCTGCCCAGAGAGGTGCGCTTTGTTTGGGGAAGGCTGTTGGAGCACAGTCAGTGTGCGCAAATGCAATTAGTGTTAACATTTGCTAAGTTCTTTACGAGACAAGCAAGAATGAAACACAGCAAACGCACTCCATGTCACAACTGCTTTCTCTAGGTGCCGTGGATCTCAAACTTATATTCACATAGTCCTGAGACAGACTGTTCTCTGCAGAAGACAGGTGGGAGAGCAGTCCCTTCAAGGATGTCCCACGAGGTACTGAAACTTTTAACAAGGACATAAATCAGAGGGAGGAATCTATTTAAAAAGAAGCAAGTCAGAAAAAAGAATAAAAACAGGGTGCCGCAGTTAACCATGGTAATGGCTTTGGTTTTATCACTGGGCAAAACCTTCCATTGACACTGTGCTTGTAGCTCACTTGTAACGTCAAGTAGGAGTTCATACCCAGGAAAGGTCAAGGAGCTATAGGTTTATGAGGAAGAAGAAGAAATACAAAAGAAAAAAAGCAGAGGTGGGGGTCGGGGGGACTCAGGAGAAAAACTTAAATTCCACACTCTCCATGAGGGTTTTATAAGTCGGAAAGCATCTCCATTACTCGAGTTGCCTTACAGTGAGTGCTCGAGTCAATGGGGTCCAGGTTTTGGTGGGGTTTCAGTTTGAGAACCACAGCTGTACGCTAAAGGCAGCAGCTTTTCCTGCATTGTTCCGTGAGCTCGGACTTCCTCATTGGACAGCTTCATTTAAACTTTCACTCAAGCTGGATCCATGCTTTAGATAACCACATGCTCCAAAGCAGTACCACTCGCCCACGTTCCCTCCCGCCAGGGCTCCCCCAGTCACTCGCAAGCAACATTAAGGTTCTCACCAACGAATCCTGGTTTGGCTTAAAGAGGCCCATAGGACCAAGGGCTCAAAAAATGAGACAACAGTCGGATCCCAAAGGGCTTGGAGAAAAAGGGAGATTAGAATCCTTAGGAAACAGTCCCTCCTCCAAGCACCAAACCTATAGCCTGCCGAGGAGCAGAGGAGGTTGAGTCTGAGAAGGTCCGCTCTTACTTCACACATCTGGAGTTGAAAAAGCCGACGTTCCTTCTCCATTTCTTCTGCAATCTCAGCGCCTGTTATCTCTGTTCGGATCATCCCGTGCTGTTTTGCGTGCTCTCTTTTCTCCTTCTCAATTTTTGTACTGCAACAAAAGCATGTGCCACGTTAGAAGAACGATAACCCTCAACACCAAGTGTGACCCCGAGTGTAACCCTGACTCTGGATGGTGCTGTACTAATGGGTCCACCAAGTGCATCGTATGTCCCATGGGTGGAGTCGGGTAGGGTAGGGTAGGGTAGGCTGTGATTGTGGGGCAGGTATGCATGTGTGCGCAGAGAGTAATCAGGAGCTCTTCTTACCTCCCACTCAAAACACCGATTCTGAACTGGGGCTATAGCCTGGGCTAGAGCGCAGGACCTTGGGTTCAACTCTCGTGAAGCAGAGCAGTTTTTAGAATGAACACCATTGGTGTCTTTCATTTAATTAAGCCACTGACAGCTTAACTAGCTAAGAGGCAACATTTCTTAAGATGACAGAATCAAATCATTAGTAGAAATGTAACAAAGGGAACAAACGTATCGTATGTGAACTTCATCTAGGATGCTTCTTACAATTCCGTTAAGAGATTATACATGTGATAGACACACAGCTCTTTTTTATACTTTGGTTGGCATGAGTAAATCTGAACGGTTTACTTTTTCTTAGGTAAATGACTTTTTGATGAATAAGAAGCAGAAAGTTAAAGATTTCAGAATTAAAGACACAGTACAATGGATTTTGGTCAGTACATTTAAAAACTGGCCAAAGCTAACTTTTGACATTGTCATATTTCAGTAGCACAGTTGAATTATTTCACTACTTGTCACAGAACTGCATGACAGGGCTGGGAGAAATGCCTATGTCTAAGTTGGGATTTTCAGTGAGGAGGGGAGTGTTCCATGAGTCAGGATGTGAAGGGAGGCCCACGTTAACCCTATAGTGCCTGCGGGTACTGATGCTTACTTCTTAGTACTCCTCAGATGGATACATTAACGTGAAATGGACTTCAAATGGCAGAAAGATCCTTAACTTTCCAACTGACTGAAAAGACTGACTGACTTAACCTTTAAGTTGTAGTGGATGTAGAATGGGGAACCAAACACACTAAATGGCTAAGTAGCCTTGCCTATACACAGACATAGGAAAAATCAACTGCCAACCGCTTGCAAAGCTATGGCAAACTTGACGGAGACTCATTCTCATTCATCAAAAGCAGCATCGGACAACATTTTGACCGTGTTACCTTAGCAATCAAAGAAAGGATTTTAGTGGAAAGAGTTACATCTCAGCTTTCTCCACTGATGTGGTTGGGATGAAAAGCAAAAGCTTGAGAAGCATGGGGGACAGGGGTGACGAGCTGTCTGGTCCACTGTGGTGACAATACCTGACAGGTGCTTACTTCCTTTTTCTACGTGGACTCACAATGGCATAGTAGTCAAGGGGTGAACAAGACGAGATCATCCACGACAAGAGCTGAGGACAATGACGGGTGAAGGAACTTGTCTAACATTTAGAAGGCAGAGTTAAAACAGGAGTAAGAGCACAGGCTGTCCTCCATGGGGAGGAGTAAGAGCACAGGCTGTCCTCCATGGGGAGGAATAAGAGCACAGGCTGTCCCCCATGGGGAGGAGTAAGAGCACAGTCTGTCCCCCATGGGGAGGAGTAAGAGCACAGGCTGTCCTCCATGGGGAGGAGTAAGAGCACAGGCTGTCCTCCATGGGGAGGAGTAAGAGCACAGTCTGTCCCCCATGGGGAGGAGTAAGAGCACAGGCTGTCCCCCATGGGGAGGAGTAAGAGCACAGGCTGTCCCCCATGGGGAGGAGTAAGAGCACAGGCTGTCCTCCATGGGGAGGAGTAAGAGCACAGGCTGTCCTCCATGGGGAGGAGTAAGAGCACAGGCTGTCCCCCATGGGGAGGAGTAAGAGCACAGGCTGTCCCCCATGGGGAGGAGTAAGAGCACAGGCTGTCCTCCATGGGGAGGAGTAAGAGCACAGTCTGTCCCCCATGGGGAGGAGTAAGAGCACAGGCTGTCCTCCATGGGGAGGAGTAAGAGCACAGGCTGTCCCCCATGGGGAGGAGTAAGAGTACAGGCTGTCCTCCATGGGGAGGAGTAAGAGCACAGGCTGTCCTTCATGGGGAGGAGTAAAAGGAGGGGAAGCCCTAATCAGGATATGTTATGTAAGAAAGAAACTCTTTTCAAAAATAGAGAAAGAGAGAGAGAGAGAGAGAGAGAGAGAGAGAGAGAGAGAGAGAGAGAGAGAGAGAGACAGAGAGAGAGAGAGAGACAGAGACAAACACAGAGAGACAGAGAGAGAGACAGAGAGAGAGAGAGACAGAGAAGGGAAGGAGGGAGAGAAGGAAGGAGGCAGGGAGGGAGGGAGGGAGGGAGGGAGGGAAAAAAGAAGGAAGGGAGGGAGGGCAAAGTACAGGAAAGGCAGTGAGAGGAAATGCAGTTCCAGGTGAGAGGGAGTTGGATGGGCAGTTAAGTTTCCAAGATGAGTCCTCCTTGGTGAGCAAGTAAAAGGCCCAGCACAGTTAAGTTTTCTAGCCACAGAGTTTGAACTCTGACACCCACATAGGCACAGAGCTTTCTGCTGTCTCCCTAAATAAGATCTCAGGGCGATTTCTAGAGCTTTTGTAATGGGAGGGATAGAAGCTGTTGCCCTTTGGTCTAGAACACTGTTTGCTTCCATAATCAACTTCCCGATGTTCCTCACTTCACACTAAGGTTTTCCTTTTAGCTTAGTCTCTCTCTTCTGAATAGATTCTGGCTTTTGTAATTAGAAAACAAACAAACAAACAAAAAAAAACCTCAACCTTTTACAACGCCACCCACCATGTGGAGCCACCAGGAAGGGGCTGAGGGAACTGTTAAGATTTCTGTGATGCTAACAAGAATTTTATACTGCCATCATAAAATTTAAAACCCCAAAGGAGGCATCCGTCAATGGCTTTGAACTCTGGATCTTACCTCTGCTTGGAGCTACAGGCTCAAGCCACCGTGTCCAACTACCCTTTAACATTGTAAGGGAAAATTATAAAATCTAGATTTTTTTAGTAAGCCAAACTCTCATTCTGAAGATGCCAGAATAAAGACAAAATGTGACCTCTTTTAGAGTTGTTTGGTAGGAACCATTAGAGTTAATACAGGGGACTACGCCAGGAAAGAGGGTTATGCCTGCTGCTGATGCAAAGAATTCTGGACAAGACACTGCCAGAAGTGGAGAAAAGGAACAAGCAGGTAACAGATAGCAATTACTACAGTGGCAAGTGCAAGGTATTTGCAGAACAGAAATACTATTAGTGGGTCTCCGGCATCTACTAGCTAGAAGATAAATGTTCACAAAAGGTTGATACAGAACGAAGCAAATGAACTGAGACAGCTAGTCATTAAAAATATTTAAAAATCTACTGGAAGAGAGGAGAGTCAATCATAATACACCGGTTAGATAAAAATATAACCACTGACAGTTTATACAAAAACTGTTATGAACCAAGCAGGAAAATGGAGGTAGCAAGGGGATGGCTGCCAGTACAAAGGGGCCGTATTCACACGTCCCAGAGAAACACGTCCCAGGGAAACACGTCCCAGGGAAACACGTCCCAGGGAAACACGTCCCAGGGAAACACGTCCCAGGGAAACACGTCCCAGGGAAACACGTCCCAGAGAAACACGTCCCAGAGGAGCCAAGAACAACAGCAAGATCTACTGTAAAATACTGACAGACAGACCAGAAACCAAAAGACAGGAGGACTGGCAGGATCAGGGCAGTGGGCAGAGAAGTTGCATCACGAAGGGTGGGTATGGGCAGGGGAGGGGAGCACACTCACTGCTGACTTAACATTCTCCTAGTCCCATGGTTTATAAGGGCCTCACATCATTAGGACAAGTCCACATTTATTGAATTTAGACTTGGTAAACAATATGGACAAGTGAGGGATGCTGTGCGGGAGTCTGGTCCTTTCTAGAAGGCTTTCCACTCTATGACAAACTTCTACCATGTTTAAACCACTGCTACTGGGAGTTTCCATGACCTGCTGTCAGAGTCTTTGTTGATACTAACATATTTGGTGCTTTAAGTTCATATATTATTTTGATAAAAAAATAGTGATTATTGAAACACTAAATGCTGAGAATGGTGGTGTATGCTTACAATGCCAAGCTTGTGGCCAGCTTGAGCCATACAGAAAGTTCAACGTCAATCTTAGTACATGGTAAGGTTGTCTCAAAATACCAAGAGCAGAGGGAGTAGCTCAGGGTTAGGGAGCTTCCTTAGCATGTGCAGGGCTCTGAGTTTGATCCTTAGCGCAATATACAAAGAACAATAATTAAGTAACGACTCTGCAGAAAACCACTTTAATACATTATTTTGTGGTCACAAAAGCTTGAGTAGCAGTTAACATTTTTAAAGCATTTAACTTTTATGTAAAGGCCATCAAAAAATAAAGTATCCTGGCTCAAGATCACAAAACTGGTAATGGTTCTCAAGTCCACAAACTTAACCACAGCCCTCTCTGCCTCACGAGTTGTATAAAGAAGACAGTCATTGAAAGTCCTAGGCTTCTTGCTTATTTGAAAGGTGGTAAATTAAACGTCTTTGTTTTTGCAGTAGTGAAAGTACAGATTCCCTCTGAGTGAAAACAGAACAGCACAGACCCGAGTGGGCTGGAGCAAGTGTGCAGCACAGGAGCCTAAATTAACTCTCTGTGTAAAAGGCATTTTGTTTGGAGTTTTCAAAAACCAAATGAGCTCCCTATTACATTAAGTAGAGAAATATTGCCCTCTTTCCCATCATAAAACGCCAATGAGGAAGAAACCTATCTTAGGAAAGAAATTTATTGATAGGAAGTTATTAAAAACCAAATCAAACCCAAGCCTTACTTGAGGACTTAACAGCAGGGACTGCTTAACTCACTGCCTCACGGGGCATCTCACTTGCTTTCCACGAGAGACGTGGACTCAACACTCATCCACACTGGAGGACCACCATACGAACTGCTTGGTTTCCAGTTGCATTTCTTACTGTGCACACACACGACAGTTCCTACGGCAGCGCTTCTTCAACAGTACACTATTATACAAGTTTGACAGAAACAGTTTGGGAAAAATACACTCGGTCACCAAGTTCTTCTGCTTCTCTTCTCATTCAGCTGCTATTGCTGTCCACAGAAATGGATTTCACTCTACAACTTATACTTACATAAGCTTTGAAACATATATTTTCCTATGTACCCACTGTCTGGTGTCACAAATCTGTCAGAGAACAGGAATAAAGGGACTGGGTGTGGTGTACGTGTCACTCCAGCAACTGGAAACATTGGCAGGAGGATCATAAGTTTGAAGCCAGCCGGGGCCTATGATCCCCCTAACCCCTCCACGGAAATCCCAGAGTCAATTTCTCTGGCCCCAAGTTATACCACTCAGTCTCTGCCATTGTAATGGTCACTAACTGCATGACCTTCCAAAACTCCTTAGGCTAGTCTAGAATTAGACTTCAGTTTCTGGATGGATGGAGAGTGGTGCACGCTAATGAGTGGTGTTAGGGAGTCATGTGTATAAAACACATACTGGTGGTAAATCCTGGCAGACACCAGTTAGTCTTTGATTACTTCCTAACTGCGGTACTGCATAGAGATGCACATGGTTTACAGTTATGTGATAGTGATAATAAAAGAGCTGTGTGCATATGCATAGGCTTCCAACTTGACACAGTGCCTGTCACCCCAGAGAGGCGGCACTGGCAGTGTGAGGGTTTCTGGGTGTTCAGCTTTTTGAGGCATTGTCTTGCCATGTAGCCCAGGCAGGTCTTGAATTTACTAGAGCCCAGGATTGCTTAGCCTCCAGAGTGCTGTGGTAATTGTGTGTGTGGCTTTTAACTCCACCATTGCTGATATATTAGTTCATCGGGCCCCTGTCCTGTTCTCAGCTTACTTGTGGAAACTCATGACAACGACATAACGTGACATACAAAACAAAGCAGCACTTACAACTTCGTCTCATAATCTTTCCAGGCTTTGTCAAATGGCTTCTTGAGATCCTTAGAAAAGAGAAAACGAGAAAAATGAAAACTGTTATGCGCTGTTCACAGGTGAGAAGCCCCGCAGAGGTGGGCGGCTGAACCCTCCTGGTCCTATCAAAGAAGCAGGAGCCAGAGGTGCTCAGAGCCTGGTCCACATCAATCCCCCTGGGAGGCCAGACTGGGGCCCAGGGGCTCCTCCCCCCCAACCCCCAACCCCCACCCCACTGAGGAGCTACCAATCTTTCTGAAAGGGCCCAGTCTTGTTTCCAGTTGGTACCATTATGGGAAGTCACAACACTTCTTCTAATGACAATATTTTGTGCTGATAATGTTCAGAGATTTTCAAATATAAGTACTATTATGTTTTAAAAAAAAAGGAAGAAAAAAAACCTCCAAATAAACCCAACCGTTTCAACTTAAGAGTAAAAATAACTTCTGGGCACTTACTCCTTTGACTCCCTTCAGGTCTCCTTTTAACAAGGAATCCAGGGTGAAGATCACATTGTGGCTCAGACCCTGGAGCTGAAAGATCAACACAGAGAAAGACGGGAGAGTTACGAGGATGCACAGTAGGCAGTGAAAGCTACTCCTCCGGCTCACCCACCAGGGCTCCGTGAAGAGCTGTGTCTACTGTATATATATTGTATGTGCATGCATCCTCTTGCCAGTGTAAGCCCCACACTGAAGCTGTAGGAACAAGGAGGGAGAAGTGGCGTGTGTGAAGCCCAGCTGTGAGCAGAGAGCTGCAGTGCGGTCCCAGAGTGATGCGCCTGCAGAGGGGGACAGGCGACCGCCACTCATTTCAGTGCGACTTCTAACAAACTGCAACTCTTTGTTTGACTTTTCTTCAGTGGCCTGTCAAGAATATGGAGGGAAGTATGTAACGGGTTTCCCTGTTTCCCTCTTGCGCTCTTACAGCATGCACTCTATCTGCGATTATACTGATCGTGCATGAGATTACATTCTCACGGATGACCTTACAGCAGCAGCCTCAGCTATCATCATCACCATCATCATCATCACCATCACCATTCACCATCACCGACGGGTCTGGCTATGTAACCCATGCTACCCTTGAATTCACCATCTTTCTGCCTTGGGTTACAGGTTCCTAGGCAAGAGCCACAACACTTAGCTGAACCGAGGCTTTAGCGGGTTGAGGAGCAGGCTTTCTCTTGCTCTGCGGCTGTAGTCTGCACTTTTTTTTTTATTTTATTTTTTTAATTTACATTCCAAATCACTTCCCCTTTCCCGTTTCCTCCCTCCCCGAAAGTCCCATAAGCCGCCTTCCCTCCCTCTTTTCTCCATTCAACCCCCTCTCGTTACTCTGTCCTGGCGTTCCCCTACATCCAGTCTTTCCAGGACCAGGGGTCTCTCCTTCCATCTTCTTAGAAATCTATTGATATGCGGATTGTGTCTAGGGTATTCCGAGATTCTGGGTCAATATCCCCTTATCAGTGACTTCATACCATGTGTGTTCTTTTGTGACTGGGTTACCTCACTAAGGATGATATTTTCAAGTTCTGACCATTTGCCTAGGAATTTCGTGAATTCATTGTTTTTAATTGCAGAGTAGTATTCCATTGTGTAAATATACCACATCTTCTGTATCCATTCCTCCGTTGAGGGACATCTGGGTTCTTTCCAGCTTCTGGCTATTATAAATAAGGCTGCTATGAACATAGTGGAGCATGTGTCCTTATTGCATGCAGGTAAAGTCTCTGGGTATATGCCCAGGAGTGGTATAGCCGGATCCTCTGGGAGTGTCATGCCCAGTTTTCTGAGGAACCGCCAGACTGCTTTCCAGAGTGTTGTACCAGCCTGCAATTCCACCAGCAGTGGAGGAGTGTTCCTCTTTCTCCACATCCTCGCCAACAACTGCTGTCTCCTGTGTTTTTGATCTTAGCCATCCTGACTGGTGTGAGATGAAATCTCAGGGTTGTTTTGATTTGCATTTCCCTAATGACTAAGGAAGATGAACATCTCTTTAGGCGCTTCTCAGCCATTAGATATTCTTCAGGTGAGAACTCTTTGTGTAGCTCTGTACCCCATTTTTTAATAGGGTTACTTGCCTCTCTGGAGTTTAACTTCTTGAATTCTTTGTATATCTTGGATATTAGCCCTCTGTCGGATGTAAGGTTGGTAAAGATCATTTCCCAGTTAGTTGGTTGCCGCTTTGTCTTTTTGATAGTGTCTTTTGCCTTGCAAAAACTTTGCACTTTAACACGGTACAGAGGAGTCTAACGGGGAAAGACGGCGAGCTGCTGCCCAGCGGGAGGAGCCAAAGGGTGGTTGAAAACACAGTCAACAGGACCCTGTAATTCCCAGGGAACCCTGAGCTGGCAGAGCTCTGCAGGACCAAAGCGTAGACAGATGTCTTGGCGGGCGGGTGGGCGGGCAGAGATGTGCAGCCCACTCTTCTTGCTCCAAGTGGGGTTTCTTTCTACGCTGGCAGCAGACACACAGCAAGGCATGAACGACGTGAGGACATCCAACGCTGCGTACGCTGGTCTGGTGCTGGCAGAGTGGAGGGGCTGCGTCCGAGCGCCAGCAGGTGAGGATGGACTGAGCCCACACACAGACACTTGGTGAGTGCTGAAAACCTGCTTATTTTAAAATGCCAGCTGTGAATCCGGAAATGAGGGGGCAGAGGGGCAGAGAAGAGAAAGGAGTTCTGTCTTTTGGCTCTGTCTTCTCCCAGTGCAGCTCTGCTGCTCACACCTTGGGTTTCCCAGCAGCTCTGCCCTGCTCTGTGCTAACCGTCCAGGGCCTTTACATCCGAGGGAGGTTTTCCAGTACATACCACCAGAGGGCGTAGAATGCTTGCCAAGGGATTGCTAAATTCTGAATGTCGGTGAGAACCCACAATAACGGTTTTGGAAAGCAGGGCAAAAAGACCACTTAGAGTATTTTTAAAATCAATCAATCAATCAATCAATCAATCAATCAATCAGTCAGTCAGTCAGTCAGTCAGTCAGTCAGTCAGTCTGTCTGTCTGTCTGTCTATCTATCTATCTTCCCATAATTTCCCCTCCCTCCTTTCCTCCCAGTCAGTCTCTGCTCCCTCTCCTCACCATCCACTCTCCAGAAAAGGTCAGGCCTCCCTCCCATGAGTATCAAGGCTCCCTGGCCTACTGAACTGCAGTAAGACTAGGAGCATCCTCTCTTATTAAGGCTCCACCTAGAATTTATAATCGTGATCCTCAAAAATAAAAAGGTTGAAAATGCCTTGGGCATGACAGGAGAAATGAAGATCCATAGAATTCAGCCCTCTGCTCCAGACACTAAACTGGAGTTATTTCATTTCGCTCCTAGCTCTCAATTCTGTCCTGGCAGTATAAACCCCCAGGACCTTCTGCCCCAAGGCTCGTAAGAGATAGTGTGATTGATGAGGTGAGGCTGGGCCCAATTTAATTCCTTGCCAATCAAACCAGCATCAACTTTTCTGCCTGTAACCATCCTGACGCCAACTTTACTCAAAGGATTTCCCATTCCCCACCACTCGTGTGCTCCTCACTTTCTCATCTGTCTACTGTCCATCTCCCCAGTGTACATGACAGCTCCTTGACAGTAGGAGCAGCGTGTCCAGGCTGACGTTCCCAAACCTAAACAGTATGCTGTCCTGAAATGCTGCTCCAGCAGGACTTGCAGAAAGAAGGCACGGAATCCGGCCCTGGCTGTCCAGGGTTCCCCTCCGTGGGCTGTTCACACTGATGCAGACAGCATGCCCAACAATGGGCACTGGCTTGGGAAACTGTAGCACTCATGAGAATTTGCTTTCTTTATGTGATATATGGGGGAATGAAAAGTACTTACAGGGGACAAGGTTTACTTTTAAAAAGATGGGGAAAAGGTTGTATGTGTAAATTGTTTCTAGAGAAACACACAGTAATCTGCTGGTGTCAGTGCTCTGAAGGACATAGGTGTAGAGAGGCTGGGGAGGAAAAGAGGTTTTGTCATTGTTGGTGTTATTATTATTATTACTATTATTATTATTTTATGCTTACCTTGTAAGCATGAGGTCCTAAGTTAGCCGCCATAACCCATGTTTTAAAAGGGCAGATCTATCTAGTGGCCCACACTTGTAACTCCAGCACTGGGGAATAGGGACAGGAGACTCCTTGCAGCTCTGTGGCCGCCCGCTGAGCCTACTTGGTGAGCCCTCTGCTAATGAGATCGGTCCAGCCTCCGCAAACAACAGCTGAGGTTGCACACAGGTATGCATATGCAAACATGCACACAGTTTCACATGCATATCCAAACAGTCTTTAAAAATAAGCAATGGACTGTTTTGCTCAAAAAGAAACAGGATTTAAAGCAATATGGAAACCACAGATTAAAAGCACATTTCAACTTCCAGCCCTAGGTTTTTTCATCAGTGTCTCAAATCCTTGTGAATGAAGCAATAATGAAAGCTTGCTGCTACCTTGACATGAAGGCTGCATTACAGAACACCGCGGGAATTATGAAATCTGTGGTTAGTACTAAAGGTGAAGGTTCTTCTGAAGAGCAAGTCTCTCCAAAATCTATGCTCTAACCGCACGGAGTAACCAATGTCATCACTGTGGTTAAGCTCTGGGCTGAGGTGCTGCACTGACGGAAAACCCCAAGAATTAAGAATTTCACTGTGGTCATCTACACACGTATTCTTGGGGAATAATAAGAAACAGCAGACAGTACATTATAAATTTAGAAATCTGGATTTTCCCCAGTGGTTAAGCTTAGGAAAAGGTCACAGGAAAAAAAATTACTATAGTTTACTAACTCTATCCAGCTCCCTTCCCAGGAAAAAGTTCCTTCCCTTGGTGACAGGCGACTGGGGACTGAGTGGTACCAGGAAGGTAGCAGAGACGAGGGGAGGGGGGACTCAATCAGACTGTTTCTCTCTTGGAAATCTCAATGAAGAGAACATCTGTTCCTCCAGATATCTTAGTGTGTTGCTCTGTGACAGGTGAATTATATGATTTTAGAGTCTTCCAGTATTTTCATTTTCTTAATATTTCAAAATTTTGACAACCCAAGCAAGTTCTGTCAAACTGTGAAGTGGTGTCCCCACTGGCAATTTCAGTGTAGTCAGCACGGAATCCCAGGACCACGGGAGCAGACTTCCTGCTGTCACTGTCATTAGCCTTTAAGGGATGTTTTAGGAAAAGTGTCCCATGGATCATCTTGATGGCACTTTACTAAAATGCTATTGATTATTCTTATTCTGCATCAATTTCCCCAACTTTCAAATTATTTCCCTTTCTGTAATAACCAAATCCAATTAGGGTAAGTGCTTTCACATGATTCAAGTCCACAAGATGCAGAAGTTCTGCTCTGAGGCAGGAGGCTTGCCGATTAGAGGTCAGTGTGAGCTTCACAGCAAGACTCATTCTCAAACCTACACACAATCTACAGGAAAACCAAAATTATTTATATTCCCATCTTATTTAAGCAAGCAGTATTTTAAACGCCATTTCAGGGATGATGCTTGCTTATACTAAATATACCGGTGTTCCTAATGAGTGACTGTTCCTTCCTAAAGGGCTGTCCTCTGCCAGTCCATACTTCATACCCTCCCTGGAACTTGGAAGAACTTAGACAAGGAAGCTGGAATCTGTCCTTTCATAGTGCACTAGGGGTTTCTTAAACATATAATTGTAATTTATATAGACTTCTACAAAAAAATAAACACTTATTCCTCACAAACTGCTCATCACAAACTGGTTATACAAATAACCCATCACAATCCTACCTGAAGATGACTTCAAAACAGTTCTTGCTCTGCGCGGACACACATATTCTGTTTTGACTTTTTACCCTGTCATATAGATTTCCATAGAAGACATCCTCCTGCCCATCTGTCTGCCGATGCGTTACTCTACCCACCCCCTCCTCAGAGGGTAGGCTTCGGAGGGGAGAGGCTCTTGGGATGGCCACGGCAGGTGTACAGGAGCAGCACAGGCCACAGTGCCCAACCCGAGCCCCCTGCTGGACTCACAGCTGTGCCCTGGCAGCCTTGGAGCGCTGCCCCGAGAAGGCCAGAAGTTTCTCCTTTCCCCACCTTGGAATGGAAAGTAGTCCAGCTCTACCAATGGGCCCCTCCCACACGCACACGGGGCTGTGTTAATTAACAAGGACATGATCTGCTTGCATTCGTCATCTCTAGCTAATTCTGACAGGCTCTCTCCACTGCTCCTTGGCTCTCTCTCCTTCTCTGCAAAAAGAAACAATTTCTCTCAAAGCAAAGCTAATGCAAATCTGCTGACTTGCTCAACACTTTGGAAAATCCAATTAAAATAATGAGCCAGCTCCCACAGTTAAATCGGCAATTCCCCGGTATAACTCAGGTTTCTGTCTAGAGTGTTAACTCCTTCACACCCTAGGCAGTAACCAAATGTCTTAGAGCTATTTGGAACGGGTACCTGGAGATCATCATGCTAAGTGAAATTAGCCAGCGTCGGAAAGACAAATTCTGTGTGTTTTCTTTCTTACATTAAATCTAGATTTAAATTTCCTCTCTGAAAGGGAAGAAGGCTATAGAGGGAAACAGAACATATGTGACACAGAAGCAGGAGGAAGGGCCATTTGGGGAGAGAAAGGGGAATGACGAAGAAGGGGAGCTGAGCGAGGTGGTAGGGGGACGCAAGGAAAAAGCACGCTATATATGTATGAAAATGTCACAACGATATCAATCATCCTATTATGCTAACTACTTTAAAACACGATGGAAAAAAGAAAACATAAAGAGTTTATCATTAGACTGCTTTCCAGAATACATGTGACCATCACTATTATGTATGAGTGACTGTTTAATCTCTCTGGTGCCCCAGTCTTTCCTTCCACTAGCCAGTGCCAGTGCAAATTGTCTGGGGAGCAGAGAAGAAGGAAGAGAGGGTACCAACAAGGCACCCTGGAACTCACTCATGTTACTAAGCTTACTGATTATTCAGTGCGACTGCTGATTCTGTCAACTTGACTACGTTAGAAAACATACAGATTAGTAAGGCACATCTTTTCTTGTATCCATGCAGGAGTCTCCAGACACATGTGTATCGTGAAGGCTATGACTAGGAATGGATTAATCCCTTGATGGACACACAGTACGATGGGAGGTGGTGGGATGCAGGCGATGGGCCTGAAGGAGGAAGCAGTCATTTGGGTACTATATCTTGCCTTGGCCTCTTCCTTATTCCTTTTTCTGTGTCTTGTCTAAAATGCCTTCCTGTCAATGATGACCTGGATCTTTATGCTTTCAGCTAAGCAATGGTAAAACTGATAGATTCAGCTTCCAAGCTATTTCCTTTCCTGTAAACAGTAAGATTGAGCTACCCTGAGTCTGTGGAGTTGGCTGCTTGTAAGAACAGCCACAGAGCTTTTACGTAGTACCTTGTCGAAACATTAAACATGAAACAGGTGCGGCTTTGAAGTCATCAAATTATTTATGATATTCTTATATCCCAATGTTTCAAAAAGTTTCCCCAAATGTTTCAGAAACTAAAATTATATGATGTAGATGCAAAGGACCACTGTCATCAGCTATTACTGACACATCAGATTAAGGCTGTTCGTTAAAATTTCCTTTGTTGCACAGGCAGTAAGTGGAAACGTGGTGTTTGTTCATGTTCTGAGGCTACTCCTACCTCCAGAACAGAGTCCAGGCTACCTTATCTGCCTGGGATTAAGAGTTTTTCTCAACTCAGCTTCCAGGGTGCCCCAGGGTTACCTTATCACATTTGACGGAGTGTGTTATTGGGCTAGTCACCCCCCCTCCCTTACCCTTTTAGAGGCCTGGTGTCCTCACTGCTGAGGTGCAAATGATAAAACCAAGTTCCTGTCCCCTTGAGGGGTTTATGTGAGATGCACTCAGTGGACTCAAATGTGTGCAGAACGCTAGGCAGGAGATGGGCTCAACTAAACAAAACTAGGTTTATTTTCTTAAGATTTTTTTAAACACACATTTGGAAGGCTAAACAGTAATGGAAGAAAAAAGGGTAATGAGGGAATAGGGGATCTAAAATAATGCTTGTAAGTACTGCGCCACATACTCATTCTTCAAGGCCATCTCTCACCATAACATCGCACCCCATTATGCTATGCTGCATCTAGGTAGCACAGCCTGAATTACACTGTTGATTAAAGTGGCAGAGGATGCTGTGCTTAGCCTTTGTTATCTAAAGTTACTAGGGTGAGAGAACTCTATAAAATGGGCTGTAGTCTCACTAGATTAACGGGGGTACAAGCTCAGAGAGGTTAAGTAAACTCGACGAAGGCCAAAGCGTGAATGAACCAGATGGTCAGGTTATTAAGGGCAATCTGCTTTACTCCAAAGGCCATTCTCATTTCCTCTGTCTTGCTATACTCATTTAAAGTGACAATTGGGGCACATCACTTTCCTGTCTGAAACCCATTCCTGCTTCCTGCTAGCTGGAGTCAGGTTCGAACTCCTAAGTTTAGCTCTGGCCCTGCCAACCTTTTCCCTTGTGGCTATTCCCAGATCAGCACCAGCTGCCCTGAACAGGAAAAGGTTTTTATGAGTCCCTGGGCCACACAGAAGGTGGCAGCATGAACGCCTGGTCCTGGGTGTAGGAGCGCTCCCAACATGAGCAACCTTTCCAGCATTATGTGTGCATCCGTTCATTCTTCTCCAGCCTTCCTTTTCCTTCCCCAAATCCCCATGCTTCCTGAGCAACTGAGACTCAGTTATATTAGCAAACGTTTGATCAGTAACACATGTTACAAATCGAATCAGCACATAAAAGCAAAAACTAGTACCACAGCAAGTTTGAAGGAAAGAGCTGTAGCTTTCACATGGCAGCAGGGGGTTCTGACTGTGTCCTGACTGTGACGACTTTAGAGATGGACTCCCAAATCCAACTGGCCAGAGCTTCTTGAGGGTGGAGCCCAACAGCCCAGGTCTTAGTAAGCTCTTCAAGTGAATTAAAGTAAGAGAGCCACTCAGAGAGTGCTCTTAGGGCTGTCCACAGCAGAAAATCCAAATGCCTGTTGAGGAGGGAATGCCTTCAGCCGGGGAGAAACAAAGGCTGCTCTAGAGAATTCTGGAAAATTCAAGGCCCCGCACACTTGGATCTTGGCTTGAAAAAGTCATCCTGGCCCTTAGTACTTGGAATGATACTCAGTTCTTGACCAAACTTTAGACTTTAAATTTCATTTCCATGCATGTCATTTATAATTTGCCATGTGTGAGTGACAACAAAACCGTCCTGTGACATCGGTTTACATTTTCCTCGCTTTCTATGATGTCTCTATCACATGTCCTATTCATGTTTTACAACAGCTGACTCTGGAAGGACCATAGTACAACTTAAGACACCTGTATGATGGCATGCCTGGGCTTAGTGTGTGTCAGGAGGGACAGTGACGCCTCCTTGTAAGCATCCCACCTTCATGCACCTGATGGAGAACAGAGCCAAATGCACCCTGGGTCTCCCTCCTTCTTGGGCTGTATCTGCATGTTCTAAAACATTTCATTTGACTTTCATGGAAACGTTCAGGATTCAAAAAACCACCTAAAGGGTGACTGGGTGGTACATTCTCAGTGGATACAGCTCAAGGGCATCCATGCACATGAGGAATCTTAGATTACAAATCTGGTATATCAGCTGCTTCCAAGAAATCAAATAATGTCTCCCCTACTCACGGAAACCCCAAGGCAGGAGGCTTTGTAAAATTCTATCTCTATGTCCATCTTTCTTTGCCTCTATGAAATTAAAGAATTCTTTACAGTGAGCTATCAAAGTGTTTTGTGCAAGCACTGTCAAACAGAAAGGGACAGTCATGACCACCACAGAGCCTGGCATATAGTGGGCACCTGGTAAAAGTTGCTGAGTCAAGGGACACTTTACAAAGTCTATATTTTTAATACTTACTTTAATTTACCTCTTCACCTCACTGTAATATGCAATATCAACTACTGTTGAATGCTATTTAGTTCCTCTTCTAAGGGCCATCATCTCTACCAGCTTTTAAAAACATACTCTCAGAAGAACCCACTAACCTATTCGTAATCAGGACAAGGGTCCCTCCAGTGTGAAGATGTGACACCCCTGAAGTCGGGATGGGCGAGTGAGAACATGAGAGATCTGCCTGTGGTGACCAGGCCTGTGAAACAGCAGAGCGGAGGTCTGACCCGTTACAGCCAGCTCTAAAGCTACAGCAGGTCTGCCGACCTCGGGCGTGTCAGCCTCAGCACACACAGTGCAAGCAGTGCATCAGGGGGCAGCCTGTTCATGTTCTGGGGCAGATGTAGTGAGATGCTACTTGAAGACTGGGTTCGAAAGCAGTTCTCCATGTCAGTCATCACAGACCAAAGGAGCAAAGGGCACAGTCTAAAACAAAAAAGAGTGTAAGAAACAACTGGCTGGAGAACACTATGCATTCCATATTAAATGTAGTCAGAAATAAATTTGAGAAGGGCAGAGGCAGAATGAAATTAAGAATAAACACAGCTAAAGAAATGGATCATCTGAACTAACATTTTAAAATTAGCATTTAGATTAGCACTTCTCAAAGTGGTTCCATGGGAAGTTCATGTTTCTTACATAAGAAAGTCAGTAATCAAATAAGTTTGAAAGCATCGAATTGGTTAAGATTCTTCATTCTCATGTGTCCAAGCGTCTAACACACAAATGTGTACCACAAGTCTCCTTGAGTAATATTAATGCCTCTTAGAAAGAACTCCCATCAAAGAACAAGGCATGGGGCTAAGTTTCCCATCTCACTCACTTTATGCTCCCATTCCTAGGCAGGAGCAGACAAGGACATTGGCCATGGCTGCTATAAAGTTGGGTATGGTACGGTATCCACAGCCCAAAGCACCAACCCTGAACACAAAAGTGGAGCCTGAAACAGCCATGTTCCTCTTGACAACCTGTGCCCAGTGTTGCTGACATCAGTCCACAGGAAGGGGACCTGACTTGACTGTATTATCTCCCAGCAGTCAAGGGTAAAGTGGGTACGAGCCTTATCTGAGGCAATGTCAGAGACAACATTCCCCACCAGGAATCCAAAATAAGACTTAACCTGAAGCAGACAGGGGGAATGAGAAAATCTAGATAAGAGGTCATTCCTGGGATTAAAAATGGGCGAGAAAGGGAGAGAGCAAAGGGCCAAAGGGGTGACTATAGGAAGCTTCATGGAATTCTCTAAACCAAGGGAAAAATATGCATTTCTTTTTCACAACGCACCTATAACATCTGGGCGAGGAAAAAGAACTCTGGAGGCTATGAAGAGCATACAGATAGAAAGTTAATTATTTTAGTGTTGGTCTTGTAACATCTGTGCTGCTTAAATTGTTCTTTTAAATCAACACAACTGTTTAGCTTATGGAAGATCTACTCCAGCAAGAGTACATGCATGTATTTTCAGAGGCAGTGCAGTGTGAGGAGAGTCTAGGTTTGAAGGGTTCTTACGACTACCCGAGGTGTGATTCCATTGCCCTGCAGTTAACAAGGTTGGTCCAGCAAGTCAGTGATGCGGAGACCATCATGAGAAGGCAATGCTCACAGACGCCCACTCTTTCCCTGGATTTCCCGGTCCTCTGGAGCTAAGATGGCAGAGCTAAGAACACCTGGAGAGTTGTGACGTCTTCCTGAGCCTCCGGAGGTGTCTCTTCTCCTCCATACCGACCCCTGTTGAGGAGCTGCCATGACCCAGACTCCTTCAGAAGGCATGTGACACGAGGAGGAAACTAACATTTATTACACTCACGACTGTGGCAGATACTCACAAACCTGGCCTCGCACAACGGGTAACGTGCGTAAGTCAATGCCTAGCACGCTACAAATATAATCTAGGGTTACCTCTAGTTAGGTAAGCAAACGTTAACCGTAAAAATAATAGCAATGTCGCTGGCTTAAAGGCTCTGAAGATGTGACTAGGTTAATTAATCAGTTATCTAATTAAAGACAGCCTCTCTAACTATCCCAGAGTGGCTAGTATTGAATAGTTGATGCTGCAGGCAACAAACAAACAAACAAAACGAAACAATAAGACATCCTGATAAGCAAGTGCCACAGTGCCACTTTTAATGTGATTCTGTACAAATCTCTATCAAGGGACCAGGTTCTTACCCCTTCCTTCTTCTACTATGGACCCATAACTTCAGCCTCTCCTGGTTCCAAATGCTGTTTTGCAAATAGATCTTGACTTAAGGATACAGTGTGTACACACTCTTGATGAAAGTGTTACCTGCTACATGAAAATGTTATAGGCTGAAAATTCAATTCTACTTAAAAATCACTACCTGAATTTCTACTTACAATATTTTTAATGTTCAATAGCTCTAATTTAAGATTCAGCTTGGATGACACCTGACTTCTGTACACTGCATATATTTATTACATGGTAACTGTATACTGATGAGAGAAAATTCCAAGTCATTAGTCTGGCCACAACTAGCCCATGAAAATGACTTTCCTGTTTTATTTATATGTCAGATAGTTAACAAGCTTCCAAAACACAAGAAAAAAAAAACTCTAAAAGCTTCTGAAATAAATATATGATATACATTTTTGTTGAGACCCATGCCACCCATAATAGACTATATTTCACTGTAGGTGGCTCTGACTTGGAGTGGAACTCATCACAGTCTTTGATTTACTTCATTTCACATGAGTATTCAATGTCTCACTGCGAAGAGAACACTGTGAAGAGAGGTGGCATTATAGACTACATGGCACCTATACCATCCCCTATCTAATATATAAACTCGGAATCCTAAGATTATCCAACTGTAAGGATTTTGGATATAATGTAATACATGTGTACACACACACATATGTATATGTACACACATATATACACTTTGATATGTAAGCAATGTCTAAATGTATAAAAGATTACATTAAAATATCAGACACTAAAATTATGCAATAATCTTTAGTTTTGAATTTTTCTATATTCCTATTTTATTGTAGTAAACACATATAACTTTCATAATAATAATAGAAAAAAACCCAAAAGCCACCCCAAATCCTTTCCCTCTCGCTCATCATCCACCCGCACCCATGGAAAAAGCTTAGCTAACAGAATGTCCCACAATGCTAACTGGTCATGAGTCCTATCAGGGCAGGACAGGGAATGTAGTACAAACACCAAAACCTTCCAATTATGTATTTTCATCTGCAGAAAGATGAGCTCTCACATGGGGAGCCAGAACTAATAGGTACATCTGCAACAGAACAGAATATCACCAAAGGGGGAGGGGGGAGAGGACAAAGAAATCTATCGGGAGATTGTGTCTCTGAGAAATGACAACCAAGCTTGACCTTAATAGCATGGCTACCTAAACAAGGCCTGCTTTAATACCAACAGACATGCTAACGTGGAAGGAGAACCTCAGGGGTCTCTACCTCTAGACTAAGAACTTGAGGCAACTGTGGAATGCTGAAACCAGAAACAGTCTCCCTGGGAATGAGGCCTTAGTTGGTTATCCAGTATCAAGGAGCAGGACACAGCATTAACAGGGACACAGAGGCTACGAGTCTGAGAGGAAACAAGGGGTCCAGGGGGAGTTGAAGGGAGGAATGGGAAGGGAAAAATTATGTAATTATATTTTAGTTTAAATGAGAAAAGATGAGACCTTCAAAAATGCATTAGTGTTCAGGGTATCAGCAATTACCACTGGGCATAACTATCCTTTCTACACTTTTTAACATTTCAAAGAAAATTCTCAAAAATAATGTGATAAAAACCTAGATCCAACAAGCATGTTTTCAGCTATTTTCATTTGGGGGGGGGGAAGAGACTTATTAAAAAAAAAAACCGAAATAAAACAAAAAGCAATCCTTAGCCCAAACCACAACATTCTGCAGTCAGAAACTGTAAACAGGAAGAGCTTTCTGAGCTCCGCTCCAGCGGCTCTGCAGCACTAAGTGCTCTCAATGGCTAAAGGACGAGCTGCAGGGCTGTGGGAAGGGGGGAGCACAGGAGAGACCAGGGGCACCAAGAATCCTGCCTGGACTAGACACCCTCCGGGCACACCTCACTATTGTTATATAAGATTTGCACATAGCCCGAGAGACCACTGTGGCACGGGGAGTATGGGAGTATGAGGTCATGACATTTAAATGGCGTCCTCGTGACCACGGAGAATCTCTTACCCAGAGCAATTTAAAGCGTGGGAACTTGAAGTGTATATGATGCTGTCTGTTGACCCCTCATGTCCTTTGCGAGGGCCACAAGACCAGCCAGCGCTGTTCACCATGAGATCATTTTATTATCGCTTTCTTTTTCAATGTTTAAAAACATGATACAAAATCACAAGCAGCTAAATTCAAGAGCAGTCTACTTTTATCTATTTATTATAAGAAGCGCACTGTAAAAGAAGTCCTTCTCGCTGATACACTGAATCTCAAACGGGCACGGTAAGAGGGGAACCACATGGTACATAGGTGCTCTACACAACTCCTGAAAATCCGAACATAACACAGACGTCTGGGGGAGGCTCAGGTGTATATTTTATCACTGATAGGTCCCTCCTGCCTCCTGCTTATCACGGTATTTGTACAGACCCTCAATACGTACAATGCATGCAGTGAGTGACGCAGCAGCGCGTGGATCATCAGCCTCAGTTTATAGAGGCTAGGAAATCAAGACGTAGGCAGCTTTTCAGGCACACGGCGAAGCAGCTCTTTCCCAGCTCTCTTCAGGTCAAAGCTTAAGCTCTTATATCCTGTCACAGTCGGTAAAGGTAACAAACCCCACCATGTCCATGTTTCTCCAGTTCCTCACCACTAAGAGGCAGCATCTCCTAGACATAAGAAACCGAACAGACCAACTTCTGGAAGCACAGCGTAGATCCCTCCATCTTCTCAGAATGGCAACCACGTAACTGACATTAGAAAAAGAAATTCACCAGGAGGGAAAAACTGGCTCACAAAACCTAGGGAAGTGCAAAGGAAGCAGGCTGAAGGCCACACGCCAGCCTCCTGGGGCTGTGCAATGGAAGCCAGTGGACTTCGGTTCTGTACATTTCTTTACAATGACATTTTGACATAGTGATGTTTTATTAGACATTTCTCTTTCTTCCTCTAGACTACAATTTGAAGCCTAGACTTTGATTTATATTTTGAAAAATTTAAACTCACAAAAATTTGAAAACACAGTATAGAGAGGATCCTGCTCCTCTTCAGCCAACACCCAGAGCAGCAACCGCTTACATACCATTTTACTAAATCTAGACACCGACAGACGGGGGCTAGACTACGGACCTTGTTTAAAGCTCATCAGTTCTGGTCTATGCTTTTCTGTCTCCTGAACAACAACTACATCTTCGCACATAGTTCTAAGGAAGGTGTAGTTATCAGTCTCTGTAAAAAGTTCAGAGCTTGACTTGGGACCACAGAAAAGATGCCTCACTGCCCTGAGCTTGGTTAGCAAGGCTCTCAGAGGCAGCAATCCTGTTGATCAAATGGAAGTGCAGACAACCCCAGCCGGCAGACCTGAAAACTACCCACCCGGTGCTGATTTCCCAAGAGTTAGGGAATATTTCCAACAAGATTCCAAAGGAAAGCCCGGCCCCAAGCGGTACTGCATCTCAGAGCTCTGCAGGCAGTGTCTGACAGGGCAATGCGGAGTGAAGCTACGGAATAAAGCCAAAGCCGCTGGCAGATCCAAGGGAGACCGAGGTGCCAGCACAATGCCATGCTTGTCAGGACAAGCTACAGTCTTCCTGGGCAGAGACAGCCCAAGAAGAGTAACCGTGTGAACTGAACCAACTCCAGGGTAAAATGATTATTTTTATGGCTGTTCACCAGGAGCGCTAACCGTCATCAATAGAAAATGTTTATTTTTATTTTCTAAATGAAATGAAATAAATTATGTAGTATAGCAATTTCTTTTTGGTCTACCTTAGACTTCTATTATTCTATGAAAGAGAGGATATGACCCCAAAACAAACAAAACACAACAAAACAAAATAAAACTTGGACTGAGTATATCATATCTAGTGAAACAGCAAGACCAGCACTTTTAGCTTGGGAAAGAGAATCCACAGAACGGTGCTGTGGCAGAAGCAATACACCCAGAGTAGAGACAGCCGAGGCAGAGCCAGAACAGTGGGATCTGGCTGCTTTCTAGCAGTGTGAACCAACAACTTCCATCATCTCAGCAGGATTTGATACTCTCGGGGAAGCCACCTAACACAGGACAGCTAGGCACTATGGTAAGACAGCCATCATTTCAATAGTTACTTTGCCTGTCACTGATATGTGATACTTGTCAGAAAGTACTTAAGAAAGGAAAGGTTCAGTTCAGTTTGGGAGGGCATAGTTCACCCTTTGAGGAGAACATGGTGGAGGTCTCTGAGGAGGAGCTTAGAGCCGAGCTGCCTCACGTCTTGGTGCAGCAGAAGTAGGTAGCTTGGACTGAGTTGTAACCCCTCAACCTTCATCCTTGTGTCAGCTGGACTTTACGTCTAAAAGGTTCCACAAACTTGTCCCAGAACAATGCTAGGACCATGAGCCTGTGGGGACTATTTTACCTCAAACAATAACAAGCGCTCACCACACACTGTCAGGTTCAGAGGTCTTCAATAAACATTAATTTATATGGACATATAGGAATATATTAAATCAACACATATTCGCTTGATTGTCTGGTACATGTAGATACACAGTTGAGCATCAACCTGCAGTATACTCAAATTTATATACAGACTGGTGTGGGAACCATGTTGGGTGATGACTCTTGGCTAATGTCAAAACACATCTGGTCTTCTGGAAAGTGAGAGATTAATGTGACAAGATGTACCCCTGGGAAAACGGCTTCTTGGGCTCTGCCAGTTATTGCCAAAGCGAGGATGAGTCTTACTTTACTTCCTTTTTTACTATAGGCCCGTAGCATCCATGTCTGTCTAAAAGCAACTGCCACAGCAAGTGGCAAATAATACCCAGAAGGAGGAGGAAATGAGGGTCAAGTAGTTTGAGAGGTAAAGAAACATCATGGGCTTGTTAAACCAGGAAGTATAGGAACACTGACTTTTTTCAAGCTTTTGAAAAGACAAAGTAGTTTATGTTTAACATTTTTTTCTGATTACATGATATATTACTTATGACTTATTCAATGACAAAACCCACCAATTAAAATTAAACGGTCAGGAAAACAGATGTATGCATGTTTTTAATACAAGAGAAAACATTCTGACTATTCAAAACACTCAGGGTAAGAGACTGTAGGAAGACTTTTCAAATAGGTAGTATTCTTGTACTGTAAGCTGTTTGTATCAACTGGATTTATGACAGGATTCCCAGCCAAGGACACAGAGGCCCGTCTGATCTACAACCCACCCAAGTCGAGGACATTTGGGCTTAGGTCCCAGATCCTTAGGGGATGCAAAAGTGCAATGCTGGGGGAGGCAGGAGGAGAGAGAATAACTCTTCTCCAGGCCAGGAACTGAGGAAAATATGGCAATAAATGACATTGCTGTGGTCCCCTACCTCTTAAGACTTAGATGATACTTGATTAAATCAAATCAAGGGCAAATATGACAGTTCTTAAAGAAATATTTGCACCAAATCAATCACACACAAGGTCAGGCCCAATAAAGAGAGTGTAGTTAAGATACGGTGACAGCCGGACACAGTGCTGGCAAAGAAACTCTTGACTGCTGTCCATCGGCCTCTGCCTTCTTGGGTCAACATCTTTAAAGACCTTATATTTTAGGATTCTTCCTGCCATACATGTTCCATAAATCCTAAAAGCTTTTTTCTTGAAGGTATGTAAGGGGTCGGCGGTGGGGTGGATTGTAAAAGGATATGCAGAATTAAGGGAGGCTCATTATTTCAAAAACCAAGACACACATACAAATGAGGTACAATACAGGCAGGGTGCATTTACATTGCCTGTTCAGCACTGAAAGCATCCTTACTCTTTTAACCAGTTTACCAAAATAAATATTAAAACAAAAGAAAAAAAGGTGCGCACACAGGCCCTGCACAGGTCTATCCAGATGGAGTTCAGGACTGAAAGGACGAAGGATACACGTCCCTACTCCTAGCCTAGACGCTCTGCCGAGAGTCTCACTGAGGAGACAAGTCACTCTTTAGGGTAGGCTGCATGTCCCGCAGTGGATGCATCAGGAAGAGGGCTCGTCAGCGTTTTGGAGGTTCCTTGTCTAGCAATGTCATGTCAGGGCTTTTCTTTCTTTCTTTTTTTTTAAATTTATCTCATTTTAAAATTTACTTTTCTATATTTTTCTTCCGTCCTTTTACCCTACTGGTCCTTTGCTTATGTATTATGGCTTCCAGCTTCATGTTTTTATGGGATTCCTGAGTGTTGCTAACAAATGTCCCTGTCTCTCGAGCTTTTCTTGGGCTCTTCCCCTTCTCTTTGTTTTGTCCTATTTCAATGACATGTTAGATTCTTTTTTTGCTTTACCTTATTTTATTATTATGTCTTAGAAGCCTGTTTGTTTTCTAATGAGAGTCAGAAGGGGTGGATCCAGATGAGAGGGAGGTAGGAAGGAACTGCGGGGAGTAGAGGAGGGGAAACCATAATTACTATACATATTGTATGGAGAGAAAAATCTATTTTCAATAAAAGGAAAAAAAAAACCAAATAACATCTGCTAACAGTTATCTTAAAACAGTTAACAGTGGTAGAATGCAGAAGACAGTCAGGTGGCTCCGCTCCCTTCAGTACAGCCTCCATGCTATCAGCTGGGCTAAAGATACAGGGCTAGAAATGTTGCCCTGAAATCTGTAAAATCCACGACCTCTGCAGGACTGCACGGCCTGTTACTTAACTTTTCCCTCCCAGAACTGAGGGTGGAGGTGAGGAGCAGTGGCTTGTCCTCTGTGTGCCTGGTGAAGCTAGCGCTCTGCTTCAGGGTGTAGACGGCATGACTCACCAGATTTTTCAGCAGCGTGGACAGTTCCTTTGTAAGTGTAGAGAACTTGACAAAAGCAGTGCCAAGGTCAGGGTTGTCTCTGCTTAAAAAATTACTTCCAAACTTATCCAGAACTTGTGCATAGTTTTCTTCATTTTGTACGTGATCTAAAAAGGAAGCAAAGAAGGGGTGTGAGTGGTTATTTGCCACGATGAGGAGTTCTTTTCAATGTGGATCACTGGAACCTCTTAAAAGGAAGGCAGGGAAAAACAGCATCAATTATTTACTGACCATGTCCAGAGGCTGGCAGTACACTGGACGCTCTTTTCTTTTGAGACAAGGTCTGATTATATAGTTCGGGCTAGCCTCAGGCTTGCAACCTTCCTGCTGGGGGCCTCTCTTATGCTGTGATTACAGGTGGGTGCCACCTCCCCTGGATGGCATTGGCACTGTCTGTCTGTCTGTGCATCCGTCCCTCCCTTCCTCTTCCTCTAAGGAGGAATCCTGCTTCCTTCATAGCACTCAACTCATTTATGCCCCAGCGCACTCACTGACTCTTCAGTTATTTAAGGGAAAAATTTTTCCCACATTCGCCAGTAATTAAGAAACTATGAAGAAATTTCTCATTAGAAAACTCAATCTTAAAATACAAAAGAGAACCTCAAGAGCTGTAGCATGTTTCCTGCTCTGCATCTAATCTTGACTCCTTTTATTTTGTTTCATGCTGTAGGCCTACAAAAGAGCATCTATAACCTTTTTTTTTTTTAATTTTTTAATTTTTGGTAAAACCATCTCTAGGTACAAAGTATGCATGCTTGGATCACACCACCACCACCACCACCAACAACAACAACTTCTATGCTTTCTAACTTAGCTGACACACAAAGATTATTCATCTTCTATTTGTGGATAAATAAATACTAGTACTTTCATTCAAATCTAGAAATTGAGGCCAACTCTACAGGAACGTAGAACCAAGGAGTTGATGTGGAGCACACAACCATGTCTCAGTAGAGTGGATACAAAAACAGTAACCCTTACTCCCGTGGAAGACCTTCTTCCTGTCTTCCAGGCTATCACGTTCTCTTCATCACCCTCTACCTCTATCTCATGGCTGCCCCCCCCCCAAATGCTTCTTCATCTGTCTGACCGCATTGCACTAGAAAGCCCCTCCCTGTCACTGGGACTTTATATTATTTTTCTATCTAGTTTTACTGCTTTGAGATCTCAAGTCTCATCACTTTAAATGCTTTCCAAAAGTTTTAAGTTGGTACCTTGACCCCGAAAACATAAACTTACACATCCAATCATCCTTCTCCATTTGGATGCCCAAACAAAAAGCTACAATGGACCCTTTGGTCTTCTTCCTCAAGTCCTTTATCTTACTTAGGCATTGGCATAAGAGAAATTGCAATGTGAAACCTGTCAAGTCATAGTTTGTTTTTCTTTCTCACACCCTGGTACCACAGAGTGGCCACAGAAGGCCACTTACCACGGAGAATCCCACCTTTAAGATAGACACCCCAATCTGAGAATTTCTCATCACCTCCTGCTAATCATCACCTACCCAACATCACCTCTTTCTTTTGGTCTCTTGATCGTTGCTCTTGCTTTATTACTGAAACAGCAGCCTGCATGGCTCTATTAGGTTGTACAAAAGATGGTAATTCCTGCCACACATGTGGCCCTTCATGAGGGACTGCCGGGCTCATCATGATCTTTATAGACATTTATGTAAGTAGAGTGCTTCCCTATACCCTGGGGCTGATGTAAGGAAGCTGGCTTAACTGCTGACTGAGATGGAGGTGGTACTCCTTTCATGTGCTGGCTTTTTGTTCTGCGTTTGTTTGTGTGGAAGCCCACAGCACATGCCTAGTATTTATTACAGGAATGAGTAAACAAGCATCTGTCAGGATCTTAAGCCTTTCCTCAGTTAGATGAACCTTCCCTCGCCGGTAAGGCCTGTACTTAGGCATGTCTTCCCACATCATCTGTGTACATGCCTGCTTTCCCCAGGAGGCATGGATTCCCTCTGTTACCTCTGTATCCCCCACTCAACAAGCACTATGCATTTTCCAGGGAGCTGGACTTGGGATTATTAGGCCTTAGTAAGAATTTGTTAAGCCCTCTGAAATTCCTTAGGCTGTTTATTACCAGCTATTCAACAATGGAATATTTTACTTCAAACCTTCTTCAACAACAGTACGGGAGCAATGTCCATTCAAGAAATGGAACAGCAGCCTGGGGAATAACGGGCAAGAAAGATCACTGCCATCCAGTGAGACCGGATGGAGCTCCCAAAGACTTCTGCTCATCACAGCATTAAGATTCATGATGCCGACAGTGGCCATAAGCATTTATGGCTGAGATATTTTAAAAAGATAAAACACATCTCTGGTTAAGCCTCAGGAAAAACAGAAAGACCATCTCAGCTCAACAATAGGCCAAGCATGTCTGCCCCAAAGCATAGATCTACCTGAGTCATAGACGCCCACACCCCACTGAGAGTCCCATATAATGCTTCTTTCTGCATTTGCAAGCTGGTGAGAAACAATGAAGTTCATTTCAATGCTCCCAGGGGAGAAAGCACCTCAGCGGTTAAGTGGGAAACACTGGCACACAGGTTTTCTGTTTGTTTACTTGAAATCATAAAGTAGAGTGTGTATAAATGTGTAAATTAATAGTGTATCTGCTACTCACTGTCCAGATTAAGAAAGGATTTATTACGACTTGGTTCTAGAACCCCTTCCGAGACATCTCATGAGACTGTGATCGCTTCTCTTCCTCCCTTGACATCTAGTCCCCTGAACTATAACTCTATTCAGAGTTAGGAAGAATTCAGAGTTAGGAAGCCTGGCAGCGGTGGCTCACTGAGAAATCAGATGAACTGAGCAGAAATGGGTCACGGGAGGACAGCACTGATATGTGCTGGGCATGTTCTCTGGCCTAACTGCTCTCTCTATGACATCCTATATTTCCTCCTCACCAGATCTCTGCAAAGTGTGATAGATGAGAGGCAGAAAGCCAGAATGGATAAGTAAGCATAAGCTAGGTCATAGATCCAGAAAAACCTATATAGTGCCTGGGTGTGCATATGTATGTATCAATGAGTGTTTTTCCAAACACAGTGACATGTCATACATGTACAGTATTCTGGTGTAGATACAGATAATAAGCCAGTAATTTTCACCTCAGAGCCCTATGTAGTATCTAACAGCAGAGGAACAGGTCTCATGCATTTTAAGCATCATCTAGCTTACAGCATTATAAATCTATCAGGGACAGTTTACTGAAGCCCCCACCCCACCCCGCCCCCGCAGGCCACTCACTCTCACAAAATACCAGTACCTCTGTATAAAGCCAAGAGTCTTCCAAGAAGATTTTTTTTTTCAATATGTAACAAGTCTGAGAGGCAGTGACACTGCTCTGGGGAGGAAATATTACAGGCAGAGGCAGAGGGAGACCATATTTGAGGACAGTCAGCCAACTGAATGAGCTATCACTTTAGGCATACGGGAAAGAATAAAAATATAAAGGTTTTAGCAGACGCCATCACAGAAATACTGTTACTAAAGAGAGAGACTAAAAGCACAAAAGCCTGAATACTCCAAGAGATGAGTAAGCATGAGAAAGTTCTCTTTTATGATCTGTACTGCAAGGATTAGAAATAACAAGACAAAAGGTAGCAGCCTTGGGCTTCTAAGATAGTGACTTATGGGAAGAGAGAGGTAAAGTATGGAGACTATTTTGGTGAAGTTCACAATTTATAGGCCTTTTGGGGGGTGGTGTATTAGCCTCCACACACATACTAAATAAGCCCCTTCCCTATTGATTTGTATCTCTAACAATCTTGTTTGCAGGTCCCAGTCACTGAACATAGCTTAGATGAAAAGCTCTTCCATGTTCAAATGCAAAATCTAAAGTGAGATGAACTTTCATTTAACGACTGTGTCATTACCTTGGTCAAGAGGCGTCTCTAAGCCACACCTGTAAAACGGAGACATTGATGGCACTTGCCTCACAGGCAGTTAAGCTATTGCAGGTTAGCATATAAGCACAGAAGGTATGTGATAGCATCAGCAGTGACGTCGCTGCCTACCCTGCTCTCTGCAGCACAACTGGTCTTTTATCTTATGGCCAGGTGGCACAGGCCTCAGAACCCTCTGAGATCAGAAAACCAAAGCTCGCACCCTGAGAGTCGGGGGGCCTTTGGGTTGGACTGCAGTTCCTCTGCTTAAGCACATTATCTTATGGCCAGGTGGCACAGGCCTCAGAACCCTCTGAGATCAGAAAACCAAAGCTCGCACCCTGAGAGTCGGGGGGCCTTTGGGTTGGACTGCAGTTCCTCTGCTTAAGCACACTTCGAGGACTTTCCCAATAATTCACAAATGACGGCAAAAACTGAGCAGGCCTTTCTTTCTCTGATGGCTGCTTACTTGCGGTAGAATGTAGTGTTAATTAGTTAATAATGCCCACCCTGCCTCTGCACCATGTCCCGGTGGGTCCCGCTCAGCGTGGCTCTCACTGTCGCCGCTGAGCTGATCTCCTCTAGCTAGCTTCCTCAGCACCTCAGCTGCGCTCTCCCTCCGCCATCAGCGGACCCATATTCCACACATGCCGCACTGCCCCCGGGCTGCCCATTCCTTTGGTTCCCTGACCGTGGTGTCCCAAAGTGCCAGGTAGAACAGACTCTCAACATTCAATTAATCTGCCAATCAGATTTGTCAATATTTAAAATACAAATTCAAGATGCCAATACAATGAAAGCCTTTGCCAATATTTCTAACCTCATAATACGCACAAAAAGACGTCCCAAGCCATGGTGTCCAACACTCCTGCCGTGATCTCCTTTTCCACACACCTCCCCACCTCCCCTCGGCTGTGTCTCTCCTCCTCCCACGCCTGTGTGCTCCTCTACAACTTCTAGCTCCGCCCCCTATCTCCCCATCCAATCACTGGACAGGAAAGTTTGGGCAACAGTAGAACTCATCACACTTCCAGACTGGTCTGCCGACCCAACCTTTGGCAACTGACATTTATCAAGCACTGAGTATGTAGTGGGATCCTTCACAGTAATATCCTAATACCCACACAACAGTCAGTCCTTCAGGGCACTATATTTTTAACTTATATTCTTACTTACATGCACATGTATGTTCTGTGTGTACATTATGTGTGCAGTGACCACAGAGGTCAGAACAGGATTGGGATTCCCTGGACCTGGAGCTAAAAGAAGGTGTGGGTTGCCTAATGTGGGTCCTTGGAAATAAACCTGGGTCCTCAAGAGCAGCAGGTTCTCTTAATCTTTGAACCATCTCTCCAGCCAGGACAACATTGTTTCATAGGCCAATGAAACTGAGGAATGAAGCCAGGACTGGAGAACAGCTACACTTGGTTTCAAACACACCGTCTGCTGACCCAACTCAGTTAAGACCGTCCGACATGCCAGAACACTGTGTCAACACCTACTCAGAATCTTCTACCCGAAAGGCTTAGGGTAAGCACCAGGCTTCTCTGTGACTTAGCGACACCAACAATGCAATAGTTACAATTAGCTGGAATCAAGATTTCGGATGACTCAATGTGCCAGAGCTATACTAAGAACTCCGTCTACATCAGCTCGTCCAGTGTCCACAATTATGTGCTACTGTCACATTCTCATTGTAAACATGTGAAAGGGTTCAGAGAGGCTAAGCAGCTGTCCCAAGGTCACACAGCTAACGAGAAGGCTGGAAGGACGGAGGCCTGGTCCTGCTCTCAACCACTCATTGTCCCAGCTGAGCTCTGTTGCATCTGAGGACTTCTAATGTGAGCCAGATGCCAAGTAAAAGAAGGTCCTGGAAATCAGGTATCATAGCTCCAGTCTTCACTGCCTGGTCCTGGCCAGACAGCTAGACTCTTAAGGACCTCCATTCCCTCATGTATAGAGCAGGTCTAGTAAGACTCACCTGGCCACTGATTGCTAAGTTGTCATAATGAATGGGAGAGACTGTTTAGAAGAACAATAAGGCCACAAAACAAAACAAAGCAAACCATCAGGCTTCTTTCTGTTTACTGAGTAGTAGGACCTCAAGGGACATCCCCAGAAGTCCATTTCCAAGCACAACCACTAACGTGACTGAAGCAATTCTTGGTAGAGGAGCACAGAGACAGGGAAAATAATGTCTGAACCCCTACTCTGGTCCTCACTGGCCATGTGACTTTAGAAAAATTACTTAAGTTTTCAGAGTCTCTAGTTCATATGTGAAATAGTATGTCTATAAAATACATTTTCAAAATTTTTACATTTACGCCAATAATCCTGAGACTGGGTTGAAATGCCAGTATTAATGGGTATCATATATAAACTTAACATCATGGTATCTTTTGTAGAATCCTGGTATATATAAGATAGCAATCAGGTAATAATATCTAGTTGGCATGGTCATTATGAGGAATTGAGGAGGAATGGCTGGAATGTGGTAGATCCAGCATCTGGCATATGAAGTGTTTGTACTATTTCTCATTCTGAAGTTAGTTTCATGTTCCTGTCTTCCCATGTCTTCTTCCCTCAGGGTCTTAATTCTCTCCTGTGCAGATAGTCTAGAGCAGTGCTTCTCAGCTTGTGGGTGTGACCCCACAGCACCCTGTATATATGATATTTATATTACAATTTGTAACAGCAGCAAAATTAACAGTTATGAAGTAGCAACAAAATAATTTTGTGCTTGGGGTCACCACAGTCTGAAGAACTGTATTCAAGTATTGCAGCATTAGAAAGGTTGATAAACAACTGAATAAAGTAACATGTTTATCATCTTGTGAGCCACAAATCAGGTATTCTGCAGGAAACCCTGGTTATGTGCATGCCTATCTGGAACCTATAAAGTCTACCCAAATATCTCTCCCCTGAAGTGCTACCACAGTTCCAGGCCTCGGACGTCCTCATTTAAAGTCAAAGGAAGGCCACCTTTCACTTACTTTTCATGGCTTTACCCCATTTGTGACACATTCAGTTCCCAGAGCTCAGTCTGGCTACAGCGAGTACTCAAAAAAAACTGCTATTGTGTGTACTGAACAAATAAGATTCCCTCTCTCAAAAAAGGTTCACTGGTTAGGTGCCAGGCACAGTAGCTAGAGTACTAAGGCTATAAAAGCTGCTATATACATTGGAGTGCTGGAGCCAGGAAAAGGACCTGTACACACATAACTGCACCACTGTAATCTTAAGTGCTTGTTTTAAAGAGTTTTAATTCACATGCAGCTATAGAGATACAAAGATAGAAACTGTAACTTCCTCTTCTAATCCCACCTCTTTCTGTGTCAGCACATACACAAACACAGGCCCTTTCCTTCTTGTCATCTCACTTTTTAAAAAGCCCAATAAGAAATCATGCGTAAAACACCAAGGCTCCCTCTTTTCCTACTGAATAAAGACCGAGAGATTCAACATAAGCACATCTTAATAATTATGTCAACTGTGGTTATTTCACGACAAGCTGTAGTGCTAGTTACATAACAATTCCTCTACTAAGAATCTTCCAAGTTGTTTGCAGCTTTCCCCACCAAAAGCCAACACTTCAAAAACAACTTCCAAACACAAGCTCATCCAGGCTGCTGCTCTGCCTCTGGAAAGATATACATAAACACAGGCTTGCAGGGGACGTGGACATATGTACACTCCAGTCTTAGCATTGCCATGCTTCCTTCCTAAGAGGCTGACTGCAGCAACCACATCTCCAACAGCAATGCCCATGTAACACAGACCTTTCTGTAGAAAGTCATTAGCACCTAGAAGCACTGTCCTTAATAGGTGCCTCACAGGCATGAAAAATAGACCTCAGAGAGCCAGCTTTTCTCAATTTACTGTCTGTTAATATCTCCTCCTTCTTTCATCTACTTAGCCTAGTTCTCACCAATCTGCAAGCAGACTGCCTTCTCCAGGGGTGGGGGTGGGGCTATCTTTGCAGTATGTGTTGCAAAATGTAATGTATAACTTCCGGTTTTCGTCCATATAGACCTCCTTGATACAGACTGTAAATCTAGAAGGTCTTGTGTCTGACACAGGTGCGAAATTCAGTTCCCTCATCCTTCTGTCAGAGCTGGCCATAAAGAAAGTCTCAGACCTACCCTGATAGGAGGAGGGGTCCCGTTCATAGCCTGGTGGGAAAAACTAAGAAGCCAGAGGACTCTGCTGAGGTAGGGAAGGCTGGCCCCTCCCTTAGTCTGTTAGCACTAGGCTATACCCTTGAGGGGAAGATTGTCTGGGCTTCATGTGCAAGGAAGGTCAGGGTTTGCATGTCTTTAGCTAGCTGAACACAGCAGGTTCCTGGCGGGTGAACAGCAGGAGGGAGGAGGAAGGTCACATCCCTCTTTCCGTATGCCCCCGCCCCACCACCGCTACATCTGGAGGTTTTGTAACGTGGTTTACAATACATAGGTAAACAAATTTCTGGGAGTTTTGGAGGTTAAGCAAACTAATAATGCCTGAGGAAAGGGCTGTGGAAATCCCGATCCTCAGACCATGGAAACCACCTGAGGCTTCTGGAATCATGTCAGAACTCTGAGCTAGTCCTGGGAACTGAGCCCTTGTGTGGGAGTGTCCAGGAATGAGTTAGATTGGAGGTATATGCTATAGAATATCTTGCATCGTGGGCCCTGTGTTGTAGGTATATAAGAGGAGAGGCTCAGTTTATGATTTTCTCTTATATGGTAAACAAACATTTTCTATTTGTCTTTATTTTGTTTACAGAATGTTTTGCCATATAGAAAAATTTAAATTCCATCTAGCTAAAGATATCATTTGAAATCCAAAAGATGACTGGCTTTTCTACCTTCTTTATTAACCCTTCTACTCTTTTGTATTTAAAAACAAACAACAACACTAAAGGGCTAGAAGGATGACTCAGAGACCATGTTCCGATAAAGGACCTGGCACCTATGTATCCCTAGCACCTGTTATGTGACTCCGCCTGTGAAGAAATCCCAGCTTTCATTATTTAAAACATGTTCTTAAACATTCCAACAATTTATAGTTTTTTGATAATTATTCCGCAATAAATTTATTTGTACAGCATGAAGAATAGCAGTCATCTATATGAAAACACACTACTATTTAAAAGGGTTTATAGAAGTCACCCATTTGAAATCTGATTAGCAAAACACACAAGGAAAACTTGGAGGATTCATAAGATGGTAACTAAGCAAACACTTGACAATGAGTAGCTATCTAATAAGTGGGCACGGGCTTAGAACATTCAAGGCAGAAAGCAAAGACACACCATACACACACACACACACACACACACACACAACGAACACATGAGAAAAACCCTGTACTTGGCTGAATGGGTAGCATCATAGTTGCTGTTTATTGTTGTGAAGAGACAGTATGATCATAGCAATACTTACAAAGGAAAGCATTTAATTGTGGTTTGCTTGCTGTTTCAGAGGTTCGTGTCATTATCACCATGGTTGGAAGCTCGGTGACACATGTGAACGTGATGCTGGGGAAGTAGCTTAGAGTCCCACCTCCAGATCCTCAGGCAACAGGGAGAGTGATGCTGAGCCTGGCTTGGGCTATGGAAGACTCGAAACCCACCTCCAACCTGCACCTGCCAGGGTGATGCACTTCCTCCAGCAAGGCCACACCTCCTAATCCTTCTAATCCTTCTGCACCCTGGTGACTAAGCATATGGACCTCTGGGGAAAAGTCTCACTCAGAGCACCACAGGCAGGGATCCAGATCACCTATCTGTGGGGCTTTGGACTCCATGGAAGGCTCAGAACTAGACGGACAGAGTTAGAAGCACTATCATCTACTCATTCCTTTTTTATTAGATATATTCTTTATTTACATTTCAAAGGATTTCTCCTTTCCTGGATTCCCCCTCCCCAAAAATCCCATAAGCCCTCTTCCCTCCCCCTGTTCCCCAATCAACCCCCTCCCGCTTCTCTGTCCTGGTATTCCCCTACACTGCTGCATCAAGCCTATCCAGGACCAAAGGCCTCTCCTTCCTTCTTGGGCAACAATTGATATTTGAATTGTTGCTTGGGTATTCCAAGCTTCTGGGCTAATATCCACGGATCAGTGAATGCATACCATGTGTGTTATTTTGTGTCTTGATTACCTCACTCAGGATGACATTTTCCAGTTCCACCCACTTGCCTAAGAATTTCAAGAATTCATTTTTAATAGCTGAGTAGTATTCCATTGTGTAAATATACCACATTTTCTGAATCCATTCCTCCGTTGAGGGACATCTGGGGTCTTTCCAGCTTCTGGCTATTATAAATAAGGCTGCTATGAACATAGTAGAGCATGTGTCTTTATTGCATGCTGGGGAAGCCTCTGGGTATATGCCCAGGAGTGGTATAGCTGGGTCCTCTGGGAGTGTCATGCCCAGTTTTCTGAGGAACCGCCAGACTGATTTCCAGAGTGGTTGTACCAGCTTGCAATCCCACCAGCAGTGGAGGAGTGTTCCTCTTTCTCCACATCCTCGCCAACAACTGCTGTCTCCTGAGTTTTTGGTCTTAGCCATTCTGATTGGTGTGAGGTTGTTTTGATTTGCATTTCCCTGATGACTAAGGATGCTGAACATTTCTTTAGGTGCTTTTCAGCCATTAGCTATTCCTCAGGTGAAAATTCTTTGTTTAGTTCTGTACCCCATTTTTTAATAGGCTTATTTGGCTCTCTGAAGTCTTCCTTCTTGAGTTCTTTGTATATACTGGATATTAGCCCTCTGTCGGATGTAGGGTTGGTAAAGATCTTTTCCCAATTTGCTGGTTGCCGTTTTGTCCTTTTGACAGTGTCCTTTGCCTTACAGAAACTTTGTAATTTTATGAGGTCCCATTTGTCAATTCTTGATCTTAGAGCATAAGCTATTGGTGTTCTGTTCAGGAAATATTCCCCTGTGCTCATGTGCTCAAGGTTCTTCCCCAGTTTCTTTTCTATTAGTTTTAGTGTGTCTGGTTTTATAAGGAGGTCCTTGATCCACTTGGACTTGAGCTTAGTACAAGGAGATAAGAATGGATCGATTTGCATTATTCTGCATGCTGACCTCCAGTTGAACCAGTAACATTTGTTGAAAAGGCTATCTTTTTTCCACTGGATGGTTGTAGCTCCTTTGTCAAAGATCAAGTGACCATAGGTGTGTGGGTCCATTGATCTACATGCCTGTCACTGTACCAATACTGTGCAATTTTTAACACTACTGCTCTGTAGTACAGCTTGAGGTTCGGGATACTGATTCCCCCAGAAGTTCTTTTACTCTTGAGAATAGTTTTAGTTATCCTGGGTTTTTTGTTATTCCAGATGAATTTGAGAATTGCTCTTTTTAACTCTGAAGAATTGAGTTGGGATTTTGATGGGGATTGCATTGAATCTGTAGATTGCTTTTAATAAGATGGCCATTTTTACTATATTAATCCTGCCAATCCATGAGCATGGAAGATTTTTCCATCTTCTGAGGTCTTCTTCGATTTCTTTCTTCAGAGACTTGAAGTTCCTGTCATATAGATCTTTCACTTGTTTGGTTAGAGTTACACCAAGATACTTTATTTTGTTTGTGGCTATCATGAAGGGTGTCATTTCCCTAATTTCTTTCTCAGCCTGTTTATCCTTTGAGTATAGGAAGGCTACTGATTTGCTTGAGTTAATTTTATATCTGGCCACTTTGCAGAAGTTTTTTATCATCTGTAGGAGTTTTCTGGTGGAGTTTTTTGGGTCACTTAAGTATACTATCATATCATCTGCAAATAGTGATAGTTTGACTTCTTAATAAGGAAAGAAATCAAAACCTTTTTAGAATTTAATGAAAATGAAGTCACATCTACTAATTTCTATCATCATAATGGAGCACAGGTCCTTTTTGTCACACCAACCCAAAAAAGTAGAATGGCGTATCCTGGGATCCTGAGAAGGTTTTCTTGGAACTTCACTGTGGCCATGTATTAAGGAGCGAGAGTTAGTTGTTCTTTTCCCTAGACACAGTGTTAGCTAATTGGGATGTGATTGTTACTTAATGGGGAGAAAGTCAACTTGCTTCCTAGATTCTCAGTTTCTGCATCTGTGTCTGAAGAATCACACACACAGGTCTGGTGACATTAAAGGCAAAGTTCTAAAGGCAGAGTGTGTGTGTGTGTGTGTGTGTGTGTGTGTGTGTGTGTGTGTGTGTGTGTGTGTGTGTGACTTAAGGTTACTATTGCTGTGATGAAACACCATGACCATAACTTGGAAAGGAAAAGCTACATACACACGCTCACACACACACACACATTTTAGAAAATGCCTCGCTCCATGCCATTTGCGGTGATTCATTCCTTTACTTTCTCTAGGCCATTTTAAATTTTTGCTTGTTTTATAGTTCCCACAGATGCCCAAGAGTCTGCCACCACTCATGCTGTGAAATTTAGGAGCACGAACACTCCTGAGTTCTACAGTTGTTTCCAATCCACCATTTAGCAGAGTGTCCGAGAGGACCTGGTGCTCAGGCATTGAGCAGTACTCCGGCCTCACCCCCAGGGCTTCACCACAGAGGCCTCCTAGCTGCCAGAAATACACACGCTCTGGATTGCCCATGGCTCTCAAGGTAATGACAATGCTTTCAGATCAGGTCCCAAAGACCAGCAGGTAAGGAGACAACTGTTTCCACTCCTACTTCAGCCTTTACAGAATGACTACTCAAATGAGGCAAGACTTCCTTTTCATCAATGTGTGTTAAAAACTGTGCCCCCTACATTTTGTTATTAATCTACTGACTTTCATTAAAAACTCACATCGACACATAAAGGTAAATTAGGTTATTATGTTTGTGATCTTATGCACACCTCTTAATTATTCTACACTTTAGCTTCTTAATTTATAGATTATGTACAAAAGACTTAGAGACGAACAGAATCTCACTGCTTCTTTGTCTTGCTAAATGAGATGCTGTAAGACAGGGCTCTCAAGCTTTCCCACTCACAACTGACACCTTTCTCTCTGACACATTTTTATGTGACTCTGGGAATACAGGTATATAATACAGGTATACAGGACAAATGTTTACTAATAACAAATCCCAAAAATTACCTAAAGTAACTATCTGGCCTATGTATAATTTTATAATTACAACATCTACACACCAGTGGCTGGGTGAACCTTGTGAGTCAACAGGCAGAAGTAAACCAGTTACCTATCTGATACTCCAGGACAGAGCACAGACAACACTCTTCAGAGCTCAATAATCTCAGTTTCTATTGGCCAATGAAGAGAGTTTTGCTTCATAGAAACACAAATACAAAATGGCAGAAGTATATTTATGGTCAGATCAGAAATTGTTGGAAATTCTGTCCTAATATTTCAAGCAAAAATTTAATTAAGCACTGTTTAATGAAACTCATGTCAGCAATTCAAATAGTAATTTATAAAATCAAACATTCTAGCTGTATAATCCAAAGATACACTAATTTGACATTTACGTGTTGAGCAATGATGGTAGGAAAATATTCAGTCTTTGCTTTTTATAACTAAACCATCAGATTTTTATAAGGGCAGGAAACTGTGTGTGTATAATATACAGTGGTCCCGAAGATGAGCTGGAGCACTCCAGGTCGTATTTGGTGGCACTGCAGGGCGTGACCGCAGTGTCCACCCATCTGTGTGCTTACAGCTTGGCCTGCAGTGAAGGCGTGCAATGCAAAACACGTGAGTGCAGACAGGGACACCCCCCCCCCCTCAGATTCCTCACATGCTTCACCTGGAATTAATTTCTGGTTGCTGTGCACTAAAGAATATTTTATCATTGCTCAATTTTCCACAATCCTAACACGGGGTATCTCGACCCAGTTTAGGAAGCCAAGCATAGGCTAGGGCCAGATTCGAGCGCTTACTCTCCAGGTGTGACACAGTGCAGACTATCTTGAACGTTCGCCCCATCTGTTTAGGCATGTGAGAGCATACCCTTGTCGTGGTGCTCATTTACTTAAATAACATGTGATACTCTATCTGATTCAGAATGTCTGTGAAAGAGACAGGGTTCCAGGGAGTCCAGAGAAAACACCACATGGAGAAGTAAAGCCCACACCAGACTGTGCTGCCCTGGGTCTGTGCTATACTCAGGACAACTTTATGGGAAAACTGAATCACAGTTCACAGAGATAAAAATCACTCAAAAGTGTGGTCAAGGAGCAACTTCGAATGAGAGGCCAGGTACAGAAATGTCTAGAATATTGACTGTATTTTTTTCCAGGAGGATCTGTTCAAGGTTTCGAAAGGTAGTCCTTAAAGATAAGGGTCTGGAGAGATGGCTCAGAAGGGAACTGGCTGCTCTTCCAGAGGACCCGGGTTCAATTCCCAGTACCCGCAGGGCAGCTCACAACCATCTGGTCCTCTGGTTCTAGGGAATATGATATCGTCTTGTAGCCTCCTGTTATCCAGTAAGCACTGAGCAAGCACACATACATTCAGGCAAAATAATACATGCAGTTATTATCTATACAATTAAAAAATCAGACACGTTAAATTTCCTAAACACAGAACTGATTCTGTAGTCCTGATTTTTTCCTTTCCAACCGTACTATTAAAATCTTAATTTATTTTATCTATTTATGCCTATTAAGAAGATAATTAAAACCCATGGCTCATAGCCAACCAATAGACTGAACATAGGGTCCCCAATGGAGGACCTAGAGAAAGGACCAAAGGAGCTGAAGATGTTTGCAGCCCCATAGGAGGAACAATAATATGTACCAACCAGTACCCCCAGAGCTCCCAGGGACTAAACCACCAATTAAAGAGTACACATGGAGGGACCCACGGCTCTAGCCATGTAGCAGATGGCCTTTTTAGACATCAATGAGAGGAGAAGCTTTTGTTTCTGTGAAGGCTCAATGCCCCAGTGTAGGGGAATGCCAGGTCAGGAAAGTGGGAGGGGGAGTGGTAAACAGGGGGAGGGGGGATGAGATAGAGGATTTTCAGAGGGGTAATGAGGAAAGGGGATACCATCTGAAATGTAAATAAAGCAAATATCTAATAAAATAAAAAAAGAAGATAATTAAAATTAGCATTATATGATATATATAGCCAAACACTGGAATTAACTGCCAACTCTATTTACAACCTACTTTACACTGTCTCCGAACATTTGAACAAAGTGTTTAGAAAAGCAGCTGAAATAAAGTTCCTTGCTTTCTACCCACTGACAAATTTAGTATTTTACCTTTATATCCTTTGATTTATTTGTGAGATCTACGAATTATTTCTTAAAATAAATAATATAGCAAAATGAAAATTTAGAGAACACCACATGCTGATTCTGTCTTAACAGAGCATTAGATTTCCTTCCTAAAATCACTCACTAGCAATTCTAATGGAAAGGAAACAGGAGGAAAAGAAAACAGGAGGACAACGAGCGTTTTCTCTCCTGCAGTGAAAGGTGGAGCCGGTTTCCATCAGTCTAGCTTTGCTTCAGAAGGAACATTCCTTGTTCACACTGGTCAAACTACAGACTACCTTTTCTATTAAAATGAAAGGATTTAGAAAGAGTCCCAGTTTTCAGACTAACAATGTTACATATTTCTAGGGGTACCGTATGTTGTCAGCAAGTTAACATTTATTCCAAATATGTTTTGGCAAACATTTCTAAGAAAATCACCATACAATAATAAATAATAAAATACACATTTCAGTGGTGTATGTGTCTATATCTACTTAGCATGCCTGAAGTCATGGGTTAGACCCCCCCAGTACTGAATCAATCAGGCAGGTGCGGTGTTATGTCTAGTCCAGTGCTTGGGAGGTGGAGGCAGGAGGATCAGAAGTTGAAGGCCATCCTACATATGTAAGGGAGTTTGAGATTATTCTGTGATGCACGAGACCTACCTCAGAAAGAAAGAAAGAAAGGAAGGAAGGAAGGAAGGAAGGAAGGAAGGAAGGAAGGAAGGAAGGAAGGAAGGAAGGAAGCAAGCAAGCAAAATGAGTTGAACATTTCAGTCTGAGATCTAGTAATATAAATATCCTGGGTCTTTACTCCAAGAGAAAAGGATAAACAAGTCCATTAAGGTCACTACAGTGCCTGTTAAGAATAGATTACTGTTCCTAATGCAGCTGGTAGAATAATCAATCCATGAAGTCTACCTACTGACTGAGTCTTCTGTATCATTAAGCCCCCTTTTCTGTAGTCACACCTGAATTATAACATTCAAGCATGTGCATGACCACAGGGGTGGCAAGGCTACCCATGCTAACCCTGTCAGCTGGGATGGAAAGGCATGCAGATGGGTTTGCCCACATGGTTGCCAGCTTATGCTTCTGGTGGGAGGTCTCTCTCCATCGGGTTAGGTGAGTGGGTAGCTTCTCCTCCAAATCAAAAAATTTCAACACGGGGCAAGTGAAAACTAGCGCTCCGAGGAACTAGCCTTTGAAATCAGGGCATTTCGTCAGCACTTCATTCAAAAGGAGAGAGTTTCTAAGTCTGGGTCACACTCAAGAAGGAGGAATTATGCTTGATCTTTGTAAAAAAAATAAATAAATCAAAAAATTGTAACAGACTTAAACCCTTTCCAGTGCTTAGGAAAGGGTCAGTTATTTTAAATGAATTACCAAAAGTAAAGGGGGCGGGGGAGACAGGAGCTGCAAGGACTAAATGACAGTGTGTCTCACAGATTAATAAATTAAGGTTTTAAAAACATAGAAGGAACAGAAAAATGTTTAGGATTGCTTTCTCTTGGTCTAAGACATTCATAGGTTTTAAGGTTTTGCATGTATTTTAAAGTGTCCTAATACATATCAGAGAGAAGAGAGACAAATTCCCAAAGGGATTTCCAAAGTAAAGGTCTTCCATGAAGATAATGTTTTCCAAAAAATGATTTTTATTATTCTACACTGTTCAGTAATCAGTACTTAAAATCAAAATAATCAAAGCTTATGTATAAAAAAAAGAACATATTTTATAAACACAATCCTTCATAACTGCTGAATACTTTTCAAATCATTTTAGGAAGGGGGGTGGCTGTTAATCTCCAATCAGAAATACAAAAATGTTCCTTAAATCTTTAAACATCATTGAATGGGATTTTTTGACCTGTAAGGGCTGTAACAAAACAAGAAAACCATGAAAGCACACTTGGAAAGAACACCAGTGATCAGCCTTTGTGGCTTCCCAGGATGAGGCCAAAAGCACTAGGGTAGGGACAGTTTGGACTGCACTTTGAATGTATCACGGAAAGATATAAACCACTTCTGTTTTCCTCACTTAACTGAAAGATTAAATGTAGCCTCCAAAGGATTAAGTGTCACTGTGTGGCCCAAAAGCTCACTGTATTATCTTGGCTTATGATTACAAAGGCAGTACCGTGTCTCAAGCAGCCCATGAGGAGACCCAAGCAATCCGAGTTTATCTCTACACTTCTAACCACAAGTACAATTTCTATGTGATCCCCATCACAGAACCACAAAGTCAACCCACAGGTCACACTGCCCAGTTTATATCTGAGTGATTCACTCAGTAATATTCATGATAAGCAAGTACTTACAGCTATTTTCAGGCAGCTTACCAAGGAAGAACCCATCCAGCCAACATACAACAAGCAACTTATTACATGCTTACTGAGCCTGTGAAGGCGATGAAAACAGTGTGTGTAATGAGCAGGGCTGGGGCCATGAGGTTCTCATCTTCCTAAGTGTGGTACTCTGGTGAGCTGTCTGGCTCTCTAAGCCCCAGTTTCATCATCTGAGACACGGGCATGATGGCACCTACCTCGCAGGCTTGAACAGCCGATGTCATGTTCTCTGAGAGGCAGTCCCTTAGCACTCTGTCATACTACATTAGATCCCCGAATCTCTTTCTGGAGTCAAATATTGTCCTTGAGCTGAACAAGTGTGGCAAAGCTACACTGTTCTTCTTTTTGAAAACTCTGTACAGTGTACACAGTATAGAGTCTAGCAGTATACATGTGCTATTCTTCATCTATGAATCCCATTCATTTGAGGTTTTTCCAAATCCCAATAAGGCTCCTGAGCATGTTCTCATACATTTTAAGTGTATTTTATTATCACCTCACAGCATGAAAACTAAGGTAGCCTTAGAGACATCGAGTAAGCTTAACCATAGAAACACCGCTCATGTGAAAAACAAAACAAAACAAAATGGAATCAGACCCTCAAATACATGCCTATGGCTTTTCTTGTTACTTTCAAAAAGCTACTCCCTACAAAAGGCCCACCACACTTCAGGGGTTTACCAGAACAAACTCAGAGACAACTGTGATCGCGGATCTGAGATGTTACATCTGCAGTCAACCAAATCCCAAGCAGCTGGGTGCACCTGTGAGGAGTTCTTGGTTGGGTCATGTGAGGAGACAAGACCCACCTGAGGTCTGGCCATACCTTCCGGCGCCTGCGCATATGAAAAAGAACGTGGAAGTGGGAGCTTTCTGCTCTCTGCCTGCTTGCCCTTGCTTTCCGTGGAAAGGTTCATCTGCCCTGCTACTGAGGTGGACTTCACAGGTATGAGAACCTACTTCTGTATTCAAGTATAGCAGAGACATCCAGTCGCATGACCTAAACAACTACAGGATTCTCGGCATTTCCATCAAGAGACAACCATTGTTGAACTGAATTTACTGAATTTCCACAATATAATAGAGAAATTAGGTACACTAAGACCCCTCAACAACTCTTTAATACCACCACAAACTGGAAGCCACTCTACCAAATCCCTATTAATATAAATATATTTTATGTTTATATTAAACATTGGTGTTTTCATTCATTCTATCAGTTTTGTTGATTTAAAAAAAAACCTGGACTTACAAAACAGTCATTACTTATCTGTGTTATTTAAATAAGTATCTTGTCATTTTCTTGAATACAGAGAAACTAGGTAGTGGTATAAAACATGATGATAATGTTGTAGAATGTTCTAAGGTGTGGGGAGGATGCGGACAAGAACAAGTTTCCCCTCAGACTAGTGATTCTCCGCTCTGATGGGGGTGAGGTAGGCAATGAAGGGCCTGGGGTCAGGTTTTGCCTTGTCCACACTCCTTTCAGCTCTATAATTGTATAATAATAACATTAAGAACTTACTAAAACTTCAATGATACAATACAAAAATCAGGTCCACTAAGTCCCCACAGCAAGTCTTTAATAGTACCACCCCGTGGACAGACAGCCTTCAAAGCAGGTTCTTGTTCACTGTTCAGCTTCAAAGCGCTTTCCTTCTTAGTCAACCATCTTCCCCTTCCAGGCTTTCTGTGCATCAGAGACAACTGCTGTATTAGTGAAGTGACTTCCTGCAAGTAAGGCGTGGCTGCGAAAACGGTATCAAGGGGACTCAGAGACCTTGAAACATTCGTTCCAACCCTTTCCTGGGGGAGCTAGAGCCTACCACTTCTTGTGGGTACCCACTAATTTAATTAATTTGGATTAATCATATAATTAAAATGCTAAAATATTTATATTATATAAATAATATTCGTGTATATATAAACATATAATATCATAATTAATAATTAAAAAACAAAATGATGTTAGAAAGTTACAAGAAGTCTCTGGACCAATATTAAAACATCTAGTTACCTAAGTTCTCTGGCATCATTTAATAAAAAATGACATTGGGCAGTCAGTGAAGGTAAGACTTTTAACATTTCCCCTCCGTAATTCCTCTGTGGAGTCCATGGTCAGTACTGGTTTTCAGTGTGTACAGTCACATTCAAGAAGGAAGAGACTATTCCATGTTTAACTGAAGTTACTGGATCACAGGCTGGCCAACCACACCAAGAGACTGTATATACCTCCTGTTGTCTGTGATAGCCATCAGTCCCCACTCGGCTGAGTTATTAAAAAGATACTAACATTGACTTATAGAAACAATGACTGGCTTTGGCTGAGAGTAGAGACAGAAGAGGAAAAAAAGAGAGAAGCTCAATTCTTTGGCCTACTTATCTTTTTCATCTGTAAAGGTCTTTTGTGAATATCCTACAATGTGACAGACACAACTCTGAACATTATTAATGGGTTATGGGAGGATCTGGTAAGTACTTACCTTGACCAGAATTATATATTGCTTTTACAGATTTCTTCACTTTCTGTAGTGCTGTCCTATCTTGGTCTAGAGCCTAAAAGAGAAAGAGAGGAAAAGGGTGTTAAAAACTTTTTGGTACATTTAAAAAAGAAAAGTGCCGCAGAGCTCAGTACTCATCACTCTCCCTCCTGAACGCAGGCGCCCGGCCCGCTGAGGGATGGTCTTGCTCCCACTCCGAACTACACTCCCTCAAACGCTACAAGCCAAACTCGACCCTTCCCCTTCCTTTCGTTGTTTTTGTCAAAAATTTTGTAACAGCCACAAGGAAAGTAACCAATCCCTTGCTAGTACAAGAAAAAGGAGAGACTGCGCAGGAGTGTGCCCTCTGATGAACTATGTGAACCACACACAGCATATTATCAGCATACATAGATATTACTGATTTTCCCCCAAGGAGAAAAAAGCCCCACGTGTGAGAAAAAGATTTGTCTAGTGTCCCACATGGAGAGGAGAGATAGCCTACGCGTTTCTGAGACTGCGCCCCATCTGCCGTGGACGCGTGTCTGTGTTTTCATGGTCCTCACTGTAATTTCAAAAAAGGAGATGAGATGCACTCTCAGTTCACCTGACAGTTCAGCTCCAGGGTCTATGCACAGAGAATCAGATTACAGACTGCAATGCCTGTGTGTATTTGGAGTTATCAGCTCCAAAGAGCAAAGTATGAGGAAGACTTCAAAACACTGTATGAGACGCCATGTAGCGTCTTATGGGGCGAGGGCTGTACCAAAGGGAGAGGCAATGTCTTAGAATTCATTTTAGATGCTCTCTCAGCTCATCTGCGCAGGCAAAGAACTCATCCACAGAAGGCAAATTCATGTACTTTTAAAGGTTTTTAAGAGCATGCCATCTCAGGTGCACCCACAGGTAAATCTGAAGGGTGCTTTGTTGTTGTTTTGAAACCTTTGGATTTGGTCGCGGCAAGAAGCAGTCAAATAAAAATATTTTTATGAGTCCCATACTATAGAGAGCTAGATAGATGGTGTTGTCTCCTTCAGTTAAACCAGGCCCCCTCCAGAAACAACACCTCTAGATGTGCTATAAGGTCCCAATCCCTCAAGTGCCAAACAACTGCAGAGACTGCCTGTGAAATGTCACATGAGAGCTAAAAAGAAAGCGGTACACACAGGGTGGACTCCGCAGCTGCATAAACGTGTGACAAGCTATGTGCCTGCACTTCTTACTATGCATCTGAAGCTAACCACATCACAAGGGCAGGAGCAAGACCGGAGGGGCAGGAGCAAGACGGGGGGGGGGGGGGGGGCGGCCCAGTAAGCCGCTCTATAGCTCCTGCCTCCGCTCCCGCCCTGATTTCCTTTGATGATGGCCTGGTGTGGAAATGGACCGAACCCTTCCTTCTCCAAGCTGCTTTTGGTCACAGTAGTTTGTCAACTAAGATACCTACTCTTGGAGGTTTGAGAGAATTCAAGATGACCTTGGGAGCACATCAAGGTGACCTTGGGAGCACATCAAGATGACCTTGGGAGCACAGAAATCGTGCCAGAGGGAGATCTGCCCCTTCCACCGAGAGAATAAATGCAGTAGCCACAAGGTAAAACGAAAACCCGAACAAGTCTGAAAATACTTATCATTTCTAACAACTAGAATTCATTTTTATGAATTCATTCAACCAATACACATTAGTAAATGGAGATGATGTGTTAGGACAGGGACCCCAAAGTGAGTTAGATGTAGTCAGTTTATATAAGACATACTTTGGAATAGCAAACTCAGTTCCAGGGGCTCCTTGATACAAAAGGAGGGGAGAGTGAGAAGGAGAAGAAGAGAACGGCCTCTCCAGTGTCTGTTGTGTGCTAGGCGGTTCCCCATGGCACCTTCTCCTTCAGCTCTTGCTCATGGACAATGACCCTTCCCTGTCCCTGAGCTAGGCAGCAAGGGAGACAAGGGCATCACAGACAAGCCAAGGCAGCAAGCGAAGCAGACACAGGAGGCGGAGTGCAGGGACCGCATTGGCTGAGGTGACGCCTAGGGGGCTGTGTGACTCAGCTTGTGCGTCAGCAAGACACCTGGCAGGTAGGGAAGGTTCAGTCAGCAAGCAGCAGCCCCGAGGACCTGAGCACAGGGGAGGAGACTCACGGCAAGAGAAGCTTCTGTGAGAAGACGCAAAGATGGTATCATTTGTTAGTTTCAGGATTAGTAGGAGCCAAATGAGGCCGCTCATAAAGGGAAAATTATCAACCTAAAATAAAAGTTGATTTGCATAATGCACCCCAAAAATGGAAAGTTGATGTATCATGCACAAATAAAGGCTTTAAGCTGTTTATCTCGCTGTTGGAGAGTATTAAAAGAATTCTGAAGATTCAAGCTCTCCGGATATTTAATAGTCTCTGTTGTGCCTACAGCAATGGTTGCTCAGAGTGGGTCGGATGTGGCCCAGGGTAGCACACTGCTAAGTTCTGGGTCCCAACTTGACAAGTTACTTCACAGTTCATATCTGTGGCAATGTTTCAACAAATCATTTTCAGTGACAAACTGTGAATGGTTCCAAAGAACTATCCCATGCCAGAAAATAGCCACTAAGCTAACAACCACCTTCTACACCAAAGCAAAGTACAACACACAACAGTGACTGAAGTACGCTCTCCTGTGCAGGAGGGCAGGCACCATTTACCCAAGGAGGCATACGCTCCGAGGGGAAGGACAAACTGACCCTGAGTGAGGCTAGATATTGAGCAGATAATGCAGCATGCTTTGGCACTGAAAGCATCTAAAACGACAGGTCTGCAGAGCTGGCATCCCGTGGCACTGATGCTTCTCTCCCATGGGCTGGTTTAGAATCCTACTTTTTATTCTAACCACATGCAAGAAACCCTTTCTTAACTAAGATAAATAAAACAACAAAGTGTGTGTGTGTGTGGGGGGGTGAGTAGTACATGTAGTATATGTAGAATCATTTCTTGAAGGTTTATGATGGTTACAACAGACCCATGTCTCATACTACCTTTCAGAGGTCAGTTATTTCTATGAGGGATCAATAATAAGGTGAGTTCATTTTCCCTGGTGAAGGCCAAAATCATACCACCAAGGAAAAGAACTGAGGTTGCAAAGAGAGCCTTGTACAAGTCTTGCCTGAAACAGACCAATGGAAACTGCACGGAGTGAAGAGCCCGCCCCTCCCTTCCTGCCCACTTCTACAGATGCTAATGTAATCCCAAAATGGGCAAGAACTGTTGGAGCAGCAGGGGTCGGCCTGGGCCAGCTGTCTTATCTACTGTTCAAACCACACTGCCGTTTGTGTAGAGTGCAGTATCCGCCAACTTGAAGAGAGAAAGTAGACAACAGATCCTCTTCAAAGCCCTTGAGGTTAACTTGTCACCAAGATCAGCCAGTTTGTGGACTTTATGAAGAGAATCTAATCCCAGTTAGAGGGAACGGTCTGTATTGAACTCTCAAGAAATGTCACTCTGCACTGGGGGGACGTACTGCCTAGCGTCTCAGCAGCAGCAACAGCACCCACACCCGAGGAGCCTTCAATGTCCTAGCACTCCTACCAGCTGCGAGTAGGGCCAGTCTTTAAAACAGCAGAGCTTGCTTATGGAGCTGAGAACTACTGTGAAAGGAAATGAGGTGCTGTGGCTGTGAACACTGGAAAAGAGGCCATCTAGACCCAGGCACTTCCTGTCTGGCTATCGCTCATTGGCTTGGTGACTACATAGTAAGCTTAAGTCCCAGATACTAAATAGTGTTGTTGATGCTGTCTTCATACAGCAGTTTGAGGTTGATTTTCCCATCCTTGAGGGCCTCAAATTCTTATCTCAGCCCAATTTGCCTCCCGTGCTGGCTAGTTTTACATCAATTTGAGACAAGCAAGCATCATCTGAAAGGAGGTTACCTCGGCTGAGTAAATGCCTCTGTAAGATGCGGCTCTAGGGCATTTTCTTAATAGTGATGGAGAGGGTCCAGTCTATTGTGGCTGGGCTCTCTGAGAAAGCAGGCTGAGCAAGCCATGGGAAGCAAGCCAGTAAGGAGCACCCCTCCATGGCCTCCGTATGAGACCCTGACTACAGGTTCCTTCCTGTTAGAACTCCTGTCCTAACTTCCTCCAGTGATGGATAAAACCCTTTCCTCCCCACCTTGCTTTTGGTGATGTTTCTTCACAGCAATAGAAACCCTCGCTCGGACACCTTCCCTCTCCAGACTGATGATAAATGCTAGTATGTATTATATATTACTTTATTCAACCTTCGCAGTTAACGACATACCAATGGGTTTCCACCACCTCTGCTTTACAGACTTAAAGAGAACGGAAGCTCAGAAGACACTTGACGGTGCAGCTTGCGAAGGACGGAGGCAGGGTTCTAAGCCAAGCCTCTCGGAAGCTGAAGCCTAGGCACGGCCATCACACTGCCTGTGAACCTTCTGACCTGCAGAGAGTCAATCAGGAAGGGAACTGGGGGAAGGTAACGGGTGGTGAGTATGAAGCAAGCACTTTGCATGCGTGTATGGAAATGTCACATTGATACCACTATTCTGAACCATAGTAAGCAATGGGGGAATGACAATTCAGTCATCAGGATAGTAGCAGGATGGTTCCAGAAACCCTTTTCTTTCCCTTCTAGGTAGCTCTGTGAAGAAGCGTAAGGAGACGAAGATTGGTTGGTGCTCTCCTTGAGTGTCCCAAGCTGCTTTCTGAGGCAGGGAAGAATAAGGGCCACACTGCAGAGCAGAGAGCCAACTGGTACTCCCTGGATCACACTAGCTATTGGTTCAGACCCGAGCTGCCTACGAAACATGTCTATATGCAAGTTCACTGCTAAATATTCTGCTTGGCACATGGATGTTTTTAGTCCAAACAACAGTGTGGCTTGCACAGAACTACATCTTTGACAGTGGTCACCACATTCATTAAAGGTAATCCTGTCAGGTGAACTGAGCACTTGCCCACACAAAATAGGTTTGCTAATATGAGTCAACCACCATAGCACTGGAGATAGACAGGTTTCCGAAAGGCAACTAGTGCTTTCAAATCCTGACTTGCTGAAAGAAATCACTGAATGACAGAAAAACTAAATAGAATTAGTGGTTTTTGTTTGAATCAACAAAGTCTGTTATTATTTATAAAAGAGAGAGAACATTTCTACTTTGGCATTTCCATCTAGTTTACACCCACAGACACAGGTCACTCAAGATTAGCCTGCACAGAGGAGTATAATAGCATTTGGATGACACCTATAATAGGGCTCCTTCACACTGCTCCCCCAGATGTGAAGCCTACACATAGAAGTCTAGGTGCCCGGTAAAGGCAAGACTGCTCTCCATCAAGATATGAGGAGGCAGAGAGCAAGTGTGTGCCAACAGTCTAAGGAGAGGTATGTTTGTGGCTAAGCATCAATGAAGTCTGTCGTCCCAGGACTTAGGAAGCACAGGAAGGCTGAGAGGTTAAGCCACTCAAATTCCCTCTTCTTGAGCTCTTTGGAACAGGACGGAAAATGACACCATGACATCTCAACAGCACTGCCTAAGTCCTTCTTCTGGCTCTTGCCTTACTATTTCCCCCTCTCCAGCTCGGCTTGTTATCAGCCTCCCGATGGTTCCTATATTCATCCCATCCACCTTTGCACCAAGGTACAATGTTCCTAAAACGTAAATCAGATCATGACACTCGATGGCTTTGAAGGAGAAATTCTTCATAGCTGTCATCACGATGTGATTAGAAATGTATCTTTTAAAATAACTTTTTTTTTTTGAAACAGGATTTCTCTGGGTGTAGTCCTGGCTGTCCTGGAACTCTGCTAGGTAGACTAGGCTGGCCTTGAACTCAGAGATCTGCCTGTTTCTGCCTCCCAAGTGCTGGGATTAAAGGCATGTGCCGTCACCCCTCGGTTTAAAATAATTCTTGTATACCCTATCACAAGGTTGATTATCTAAAAACTTTAAGCCCTTTAACAATATCTTCTAATTCTCACCATGCCTACTTTGCCCTCATTATTTCAGAAGACCCAATGACATGTTTAACTTCCATAGAAAATAGGGGAGAAATAGCACATATTCATGGTAATTTCCTGTAGCCTTGCAAATTGTACATTTAAAAAATTAGTAGAATATTGTGTTTCAAGAGCTCCTGTCTGGGGCCAAGAAGAAAACTGTAATCACAGCAATTACCTTGTGAACCTCTAATTTCTGTTGTAGCTGCAAACTTTCGAGTAGCATGCCCACCCACGGGTACCATGGCTCTTTCATCTAGAAGCAATTTCTGTTCCATTCTTGGGAAAATAATAATTATAGGTACAGTAAGGTATTTAAAGGAAAAAAAAGTCATGAAAACACCATTTCCATGCTATAAAACAGTGAGAGATCCTGAAGGAAGTATAACCTCAGCCAGAACAAGGTTTCCCAATTTGTATGTGTTAGGAGCTACCCCAAGAGAACACAGAGTAAACTACTGAGCTGCTTAGCCTTCTAGCTCCTCTGGGTTCTAGGATCCCAGTGCTCTAGGAAATATAGTGTTTGGGTCTTGACCCAATGCTGGAAAACATGCTGCGATGACTCGCACGCATTAATAAGGGTTAGTAAGATGGAGAGTACGTGCCGGGCAGATGGCAGAATTTCCAAGAGTGGTTAGGTGACCGGTATCGAGAGCAACATTACCTGCACTACTTACGAACCTACATGCCCGGGCCTACTGGGACAAACCAGCTGCACTTCAGTTTCCGCACTGCAAAACAGGGGTATTTATAGTAGGCAATTCTGAGTAGATTAAGTGAATAAAAAATTAAAGTAAATAAAGTGCTTTTAATGATATTTGAAACAAAGCAAGTTCTCAGCCAACATTATCTAGATTTGATGGTGAAAGACATTTTGATTTATTTACTCCAAGGTTCTCTGGGGATGAATAGTTAGAACATTTTTTTTTATGTAGATGGTAGAGCTACCATATACCAAACCCCCATTCAGACTCATTCTTCCTTGAGACTGCCCTAGAATAGGTACAATAGTCTACTATAGGGTGAGATGAAAGAAGGCGACAACTTTAGCCTGTAGACTTTATGCTATTGAGTATCACTCAGAGAATATACTTATGTGTATGCTCATATATGAAGATTGGAATCATATTCAAAACAGATGTGAAGATACACACTATAGTGGTTTGAAGACCACTATAAAAACAAGTATATTCTGAATACTAGTCATGCCCACAGCACGATGGGACAGGTAAAGTAAGGGTTGGCAGGAAGCATGCCCAGGACTGCCTGCTGTATGTGTGCTGTATGTGTAGAAAGAAGACACCCCTGTACACCACTTCAAAGGCATTCCTGGGCTGGGAATTAGCCCAGAGGTAGAGTGCTTGCCTACATGTGTAAGGCCTTACATTCAGTACTCAGCCTTTGGGCATTACCTTTGGGCATTAGTGAGCTTTTAAGCACTGGAAACCAATCTAATAACTTTAATATTGGCTAACATAAAGTGGTGCTAATATTACCTAAAATAAAAAGTCCTGCACATTTTCTTGTCACTTTTAGTAACTCATTGGTTCTCTTAGGCTTGATAGCAAGCTCCTGACTACCCAAGTCATCTCGTTGGCTTAAAAGAAAGGAAGAAAGAAAGAAAGGAAGAAAGAAAGAAAGAAAGAAAGAAAGAAAGCAAGCAAGCAAGCAAGCAAGCAAGCAAGCAAGCAAGCAAGCAAGCAAGCTAGCTAGCTTCAGTTACTGTGAGTCATAGTCCCACTGCTCCAAAATACTACTTTCCTTTGTGCTGACCTCCTCTCTTGGTACACAATCTCTGTTTAAGTAAGCAATGTCTTACGTGCAGCCTGTACTCAGCTTTTCTCATAGCAGGTTGCAAATCACTATGGTTTCGTCTGGGTGTTATCAACTGAGGGGCGAGGGCGGCCTTTCAGCACTCTGACGCGTCTTCTGATTCCCACACATTCCTGCTGAAAGTCAGTGTAATCTCCCACGTCCATAAAGATTTTTAAAAAATTATTTATTCTATGTATATGAGTACACTGTAGTTGTCTTCACACACTCCAGAAGGGGGCATCAGATCCCATTACAGATGGTTGTGAGCCACCCTGTGGTTGCTGGGATTTGAACTCAGGACCTTCAGAAGAGCAGTCAGTGCTCTTAACCACTGAGCCATCTCTCCATCCTGTCCATAAAGATTTTTATATTTAAAGTTTAATTTTCAGCATGAACATTAAGCAAAAAAGTTGATTCTACTGAAGACACTCTCAAGTCGTGCACTTGTGTTTTACACACAATTATGTGTGGGTACCAAGGTTATTTTTATTATATTAGTAATTCATGACGTCCCTGACCTATTATATGGATAAAAAGTCTTAAATAACTGTCACAAAGATCTAGCTAATCCTCTTGCAAATTACATTTCATTGCAATTCAGGACACTGGTTAACTTAAAGCACAGTCTTCTTAAAAGGGTTCAAAGGCTAATGTGAAATGTCTGCCCCCTACCCAGCACAGAGCAGCTGGTCCTCAGCATGCCCCCTCTTAGACAATGCTCTCTGAGGATCAGCTGTCACAATGCCTTACTAGAAGGAGGCTATTCCCAGACATGAGACCCTGTTAAACTGAACTACAGTAGACAGAGATGGACGCTGCAGTCTTTGCTCAGAAGCACTGAACACCACTCACCACTGGGTGTTGTTTCCTTAAAGGTAAAATCTTCCCATTCACAGTACTTAAGTTCTCTATAAATTAAACCTGTGAAATCAAACCCTATTTCCTCAAGATGCATATTAGCACTTTGGAGACATTCCCACTAGATGTCAGGTTTTGCGTTTTATGGAATGAGTCTTTTTATAATATGCACAATCATTCTTAGGCCCTGATATGTGTGCAGACTAGTAGGATAATAATTGACTAGGAATGTGTGTGTATACCCATACAGCACTTCACAAAAATTTTCATCCCTACTCTGCCGATTAATTCACTTGACAAATGCCCCCAGTAGGACACAATATCCTAGAACTAGGCATGCAGGGATGATCCTGACATGAGGGTTTACTATGGGCCACCTAAATCCCATTTATTACTAGGTCTCTAGACACAAAGTGTCTGAAGACATGAATGCTCTTTTACTGTATGACATATGAGAACCTAAAGAAAGATGTAATCACTCAGAAAGAAGACAGGGAGATAAAGGAAGACTTTCATTATATTGCAAACAGGGGGACAAACTTCCTTTCAATCATTTCTCTGCAGTTGGGAGTAAAATTAAAGGGCTGCCAATGACTTAAAAGTGGCTTCTATTTTTGATACTAAGAGTGGAAAATGGAACCCTTCTAGTTAAACAGTGCTGAGGGAGTGTCCTTTCTACAAAGCTCTAACTTCGTGGTGCTCATGCCAGTCAGTTTACAAACGTCCATGCTCAGGACAAGGTAAAGGAGGATGTTTGGAGAACACACTCAAGGACTTAAGTGCCTTAGGAACTTCTCAATGTTATCTACAGACTTTGGTGCCACTTAGCACCATGTCCAGTGACACACCACAGTGATCCTCTAAGTTGAGATCTACATCTCAAAAGTGAGTCAAGAGTTCCCTCACCAGCCAATCAATGGGGTGTGGACAGACACAGACAAAGTTTATGGTCCAGCCCCAGTAATTATACATGGTTTGACTAATGTTCTCAAAGCTCTGCAAGAGAAGCAGTACTTGTTACTGAAGAGTTTATTCCATATTTTTGTTTTGTTTGATAGTTGTGGTAAGGCATGAAAAGTTAATGTTTTTTATGTTTTTAGAGTACCCTTAATTTTAAAAACTACAACCACCTCCTTGTTCCCAAGGGGGACTTGATTTAGGACCCCTAGTGATACTCAAGCCCAGTCTGAAAAAATGCTGTACTATTTACATAGTCCATATGCTCATTCTTGTGTTTATTTTAAATCTCTAGATCACTTGTAATACCCCAAATAGTGTAAATGTTATGGAAAGAGTTATTTGAACAGAGCATGGTGGCACAGGCCTGTCATCCCAGCTACCAAAGTAACTGAGGCAAGAGAATCTTCAATTAGAGGCCAGCTCAAACAGGATATAGACATTCAGTTTAAATTCAAGGCTTCCCCTTTCCCAACCCAAATTTCAACTCACATTCATGGAAACTGAGGATACAGAAAGCTGCACTTAGATGACTATTTTCTCAAATTTGTACCAGGATACAAACTTGTACTTGGATAATGAAAAGGAAACTCGGCAGATCTGTTAAAAGCTCCATACGACCCCATCTTTTGACACAATTCTTTTGGCAGAGGATGGTAATGCACAGCTACAATCTTAGTGCTTGGAGACTAAAGCAGGAGGGATCCTAAGGAAAGGGTCAGCCTGGATTAAATGATGCTTTCTGCGCCAGTTTGGGCTACACAATGAGACCTTGCCTCAATAAAACTAAACAACTATTTCTTATCAGTATGGTGGGGTTGTATAGTCTGGACTCTTGAGTATCAGGCATGTGTTCTAATCCATTGGGGATCCTTTTTCCCCTTTGAGTTGAGGGTCCCTCATAGTCTGAAGAGCTTCCTGTGCAGCTGAGAATGGGCTACGGCTCCTGAATCGTCTTCCTGCCTCCACCTGCTAAGTGTTCAGATTTCAGGTGTCCACCTCCATACTTGGTGGGATCAGCGTCTCGCTCCCACTTTTTAGCAGTGTGAAGGTGTATGTAGTAGATGATCAGTAAACTGCACCTGCTAGTTCTTAGACTGTATGTCTACACATGACTGTCTTTCTCACAGTTCTTTCCCAGTCTGAGTACAATAGTTTCTGGCTCTTTTGATAGATTTGTGTATGACAGCAGTAGATACTGGTTTGTCTCCTCCCTCTTAACATCCAGAAATGCCTGTCTCAATTCTGGTATCTCTTACTTTATTTCCTCCCAATACTAATTTTGGAGTAATTACCAAGGAGGCCTTTTTCCTTTGTGCTCTATCAATTCCCAAATTTCTAGAAAGCACCTGTGTCTTTTCTTCTGTCTCCCCTCACCACACCCCACATTCATTCTTTGAAGACAGAACATAGGAAAGGAAATTCTGAAGAAGAAATAAAAATCTCCCTAGAGTATCATTTACTTGAACTGGCTGAAGAAACAACAGCCTGTGTCTCAGGATCCTGACCTGATGACTCACTCACTAAACCAGGCTGGATTTCCTCCACGCCTTGGGATTGCTTAAAATCAGAGAATTCCCCTTGGGATTTTCCCCAAAGCCTTCACTCACTCCCCACAAACTTCAAACAATTTCTTATTTTCCACTCCCATTAAAACCTGTTCCCCTTTCCAGCTAATAGAAGAGGTAATTTCTCTTTAAGTTCTTCTCTGGAAAGAAAATCCTGCAGTGGACGCTTGGATACATAAAACTCGCTTTAAACCTTTGCCAGTTCTTGTCTGTGGAACAACATGGACTATGCCTTGGGTGCAGGGCCTTCCGAACCCCCGTGATTTCTCATAGCAAGGGCAGTCAGGCAAAACAGAAGCAGAGCCCTAGCTAGACACGCTCTCTTCACGGCTGCTTATGATGACCCTAAAACGTCGTGCACATTTACCTAAGCAGGACTGCAGTTCTGCAGGATACGGTTATACCAGTCAATCGGGGCTCACTGCCCGGTCAGTCCTGCTCACTGCTTACTGTGCACCGCAGCCTCGTGGGACCTGCGTGCGTGCATTTCGGAATTCCCCATAGAATGGATTACTTGTATTTATCTGTCTTCACGGGAGGAAGACACTGTACAATACTGGATTAGCTCTTAGTCCAATGACTCTCATTTATACGGCAAGAATTCCATAATTTCTGTATTTTTTGGAAAGTTCTCCTGAGGATAAAATATATATTAAGGCTTTCAAACCAACCACATTTATTCATTACCTATCCTAAGGATTATTTTTATAAATACCTTATGACTTCTCTCTTTAAAATATAAAAAAGGAGATATAATTGACAAAATATCTATCTTCCCTCTCTGTCCCCAAAAAAGTAAGGTAAAGGGGCAGGCAAGGCAGCTCAGATGTTACAAGCACTGGATCTTTCAGACAACCTCGGTTGGAATCCCAGAACAGGTATTTCAGAGTATGGTTGCAATTCCAGCCCCAGGGGATTTGAGGAAGCCCCACCTTCTGGCCTTCTTAGGTACTACACTCGTATGATGCACAAACACACACATAAAATGGAGTTTGGGCGGGGGGAAAAAAAAATAAAGACAAACGTTTTTCACTTACAGATTTTCCAGTTAGAAAAAAAAAGTCTCTTTCCCCTGAGTTCAGCAGGTACCTCCAATGTCTCTCATATTTCTCCAACATTGCAAGGTCCTATAGTGTAAGGTGTATGTGCTACCTGGCACAGGTATGCTCAGATGACCTAGAGTCATCGGAGATGAAGGCGTCAACTGACCAGTGGGCATGTCTGTGGGACAGTACTAACTCATACTGTGGGTAACACCACTCTCGGGCAGCCCACTGTGGCTGACACCATCGTTCGGCAGGTAGTCTCAGGCTGTGTAAGAACATCAGCTCAACACGAGCCTGCAAGTGGCGTTCTGTCAAGAGTTCTTACCCTGAAGTCTCTGAATGACGGACTGGGACCCTGAAAGCATAAGCCAAATAAAGCTCTTAGGCATATTTTATCCCAGCAAAAGGAAGGAAACCAGAGCAGTGCATGGTGGTGAATTATCCGCTCTGAGAGAATTTTCTAGCAGGAGTATGTTCTGGGCTATCTCTATCTCATCAAGCCACTCCACTCTGACTATGGGGCTACTAGACCAGGAGCTTTGGCCAACAGGTCTTCTGCATTCAGTGAAGATCATTATCCTCTATGCTAGCCAGGATTCAGTCGAAATGGAAAAACTCCAGTTTCTAATAGCGAAAGGTTAACCTCATTTTATTGTACTATAGAGCTAGAAGAACCCTACATGTGGATGATATAGCCTAATTTTCGTATTTATTTAAAACAAAAGCAAAAACTAAAACCATGAGAATAAAAGCAGCTTGCCCAAGTCCAGAGTTTGAATAGTCTAGTAATAAGGTCCAGAGTTTGAACAGTCTAGTATAAGGTCCAGAGTTTGAACAGTCTAGTATAAGGTTCAGAGTTTGAACAGTCTAGTATAAGGTCCAGAGTTTGAACAGTCTAGTGTAAGGTCCAGAGTTTGAACAGTCTAGTGTAAGGTCCAGAGTTTGAACAGTCTAGTGTAAGGTCCAGAGTTTGAACAGTCTAGTGTAAGGTCCAGAGTTTGAACAGTCTAGTATAAGGTCCAGAGTTTGAACAGTCTAGTGTAAGGTCCAGAGTTTGAACAGTCTAGTATAAGGACTAAACGCAGAGTTGCCTCTTACTCGTGGGTGTTTCTATGAGGAGGATGCGAAGGCAACTCCAGGCTCCAAGGGCCTACGAGGGCATTCGGTTCCTCAGAAGCTCAGTAAATGGGAGGGTAGATCCGAGATAACCCCAAGAGCTTGGGGAACACAGGCCAATCAGGCCTCCGAGAGGATACAAGCTCCAGAGGCAAGTCTGGAAACAAGCCGGTGGAAGGCTTGGAGGAGCCTAGGGCATCTCTAACGGTGAGAGAGGTTGAGACGAGATCATGGGTGGGGGGAGCCATGTGCACTACGGTGAGGTTAAACTGGAATCTGATAGCCCCTCAGGGGCAAGTGCCCCTGGGAAATTTATGTAGTGGTGACAAGTGCGGTTCTCGAGTTTAAAGAGGCTAAGGCAAGAGTGTGAGGCCGGACTGGGCTAACGGCTAGTTCCTGTCTTAAAAACCAACCAACCTAATGTGTCTGCCCGGCAGGAAGGGGGCCAAGCCACGGTGAGGAGGGACCTGAAGGGACAAGATCATAGTCACAGGATCTCATCGTAACTGAAATCCCAGTACCTAACACATTCTTAGTACTGTATTTACAGAATGAACACTTGTAGAATGAATAAAAGGAGTATGGTTAGCGTCCAGAGAAGGTCAAAAATTCAAATAGGAATAACTTCAAAACACTATAAACCATCATAATTTTCACTTAATACTCAGCATGTAAAGAAAAAATATATATTTTATATTCTATTTCTAGAGCTACTAAGTAAAACAGCACGTGTGGGTATTAGGTATATTAAACAAAGCTTTGGTGTTCTTTTTCATAGACACTTAGGATAAAAATCCATCCTTTATTGAATAAGAAAGTCACTGAATGTGAATTGGAACCCCTAGTCTACAAGTAGCTGTAGTATTTAAACTAGAAGGACCTCCCACTTTCTATGATCCACACTGGAATAAAGACCATCAAAAAGCTTGAAAAGACTTATAATAGGCAGCACTGAATACTGTCCCCCTTCCAAATTTTAGGCAAACAGCTCCAGAAACACAACTTTTATCTTCAGATACATTATTGTGTGTTTTGGATTTTTTATTTTAGCAGAAGAATAAACACAGGCTTGTTCCAAGGCCCTGACCACAGGATTTCCTTACATGACACACAAGTGAAAAATGCAAACCAGTGGAAGGCTTGACTCACCGTGCTAGAGATTGCTATGTTCCAAACAAAGATCTGCTTCCCAATGAGAGAGAGCTAGCTCCAAAACACTAGTTTCCCTTAACCACTTGTCTTGCGAATATTTCTGCTTCTGTGTAACATGGAATCAAAGGACAAGACTCCCATCCCCATGTAATACATGCGTGAATAGGATTAGCTCCTAAATCATTTACTTGTGTTCAGTGCTTGATTACAACTAGTCCGAAGCTAAAGATGAGATCCAGGGTAGCCAGGGGCTACCCTTTTCCTCTGGCTGAATTGCTACAATCACCAGGGAAGACAGGCTGACCCAGCAACCTAGAGATGTCTATCTGGCTGCAGAGGAGGGACAAGCTAGCCCATCAGATCCCTTTGCAGGGCTAGGAAGAAGGGGTGGGAGGAGCCATCCACAAGGAGCCACAACTGGTGTGGGGAAGAAACACCACTATGAGCAAGACACAAAGAAGAGAAACGAAATAGACACAAGTCCACGACAAGACAGAAACGAAAAAATTAACACAAGAAAGGGACCAGAAGAAGGGGTCAGGAGCTGGGAAAGCCAACAGCCCTCTTTCTGACCTGAGCCTCTGCCAGCTCAGGAGGCCTATGTGAAACGGCCTTCCTTATTTCATGCGCAACTTACACATCCCTGTAAAGTGAGGCACACTGACCTCTTCAGGGCAAAGACTTACTAAAAACCAAGATCAGGGCACACAGCTCACCAAGTTCTGCTGACCTTCTTTAGTAAGCTACTTGACGATTGCTACAATTACTGATTTAGAGTGCTTCCTAGGAGCTTGGCACGAGGAAACACTATGTAACGAGGCAGGCATTCTTAATTATTTCCTAAATGAGGAATCTGAGGTCCAAGGGTGTCGAGTGGCTTGTCTTGAGGTCACGTCTTGATAAATGCCACCACACAAGCCTTTCTTGCTCTACTGTTTGTGTTGAAGACAGCGGCAGTTGTGAGAGACCCTGTGAGAACTGATGAGAAGGAACAACGATTCTTAAACATGATGGGGACATGGAATGAAGGTCAACGAAGAAAGTGTATGAACTGCCGATGTGTCACCTCCAGACAGGGGACTTGAAACATCAGAGATGGACTGAAAGCGTATAGATTCAGATCAGGAATGGTAGGCAGGCAGCACGTCACACAGGGAGAAGGGGGAGGAGGGACAGAGGATGGACACTCCTTCACCTCTTTTACCATTCACCTGGTGGAAAGATGTCACTAGGATCCAGACATCCCCAGCATTCAGATGGATACCGGCTCAGCCTTCACTTCTCGGTCTACAAATGGTCGTGGTGTAACCAAGTAGCTGAGAGGCAGGATGGCTCCTGCCACCTTCTCTCCCCATGCCAATCTGTTTAGTTTGCACAATTGTACAAACTACTTGACAGAAATAACCGTACTCCTGCGGTTACTCAGAGATTCATGATCCCATACTTTATCTTGTCTCACTTCATGTCAGGAATCTAAGCACCGGCTTACGTTAAGTAACAGCATCAGACAGACAGCACCAGAGTGCAGCCACTCCACTATTCCTAGCTTAGCATCTTCCTTCCAGGAATGCATGCCAAGGAAATTGCTCAGTTGGAAAAAAAAGGCTAATGACTCAGAAGTGGATTAGAACAGTGAGGGTTATTAGCCAAAATTTAGGCGATCTCCAGAGAGCTGATAACACAGAAACAGTTTGGGAAAGTAACGAACAGTTCCATACAGTTATATTATGCTACTCAGAAAACTAATGAAAGACTGCAAACCCATAAAACAATATACAGCAAGAAGGCAAAGGCCACTGTTTAAAACTAGAAAAAAAAGAAAGACTTAAAAATCACAACTAAAAATACTTGGGTTAGAGGCATCTCGGATGATCTGTTCTCTCTGAATATTTTTAAAATCCAGTATTGTATAGTATGCTAAACTTGAAGGGGAAAAAAAATAAAAGAAATTCAAGGCTTCTTGATCACTCTGTACTTTAAGAACCATTTACAATCGCCACAAAATTATACTGCTGTGTGTTGAGCCGAATTCTTTCCCTGAAGCACTCTCACAACAATTTGCCAATGTTAGCTTGCATTATGCAGGACAAGAGGAATATCAAATTACTTAACACAATTCAAGAAACCTGAGGGAGGAGAAGGAGGTGGAGGAGACAGAACAGTCAAAGGCACTTAAGCCACTAACAAAAACAGCACTGTGGCTCCTACATAAAACCATTATTGGCCTCCGTAAGTCATTATCAGTCCAATAATACATTTCTGTTTCAGACTTTAAAAAGTGTACTTGAAACCAGAACGGGCCTTGAATTTCAAACACACAGAACTAAAGGAAAGCCGCAGAGGGAGAATTAAGGCCAACTAAAATTGGCCTTTTGTCTAGAAAGCATTCTTCAGTGTTAGGGAGAAAAGCAGAGGCCGGTTCAGCCGTGGATGAATCTGAAAGTAGAATCTGAGACTTCCAGAATCACCCACTGGCCAGAGACAGAATGCCAAAGCAGATGTCAATGATATAGCTTCCACACCAAACGGTTATTGTGAGAGTGGACTGCAGGTAAGAAAATTGTGAACAAGACGCTCTGGGACAGACCTAACGGCTAATTACATGTGCTGACAGGTCAAAAGCAGGAGAGAAGAAAGAATATACAGCTTGCATGCAAACACACCAAGCTATGTTACAAAAGCTACCTCTCAGGAGTCTCTCTCCAAGACTCATCTTGCTGTGCTCAGAGTAGAAACATAGATTTTTAAAACTGTGTGATTGCCCACCTCATCTCTTGTGAACCAGGGATCCTCATGTCCAATTAAAGAAAGGTTTCCATCCTAATAGGTGGCAGCATCAGGGTCAGAAGCTTGTTTTATGTCATCGGGACACACACTAGAGTCATTTGGAAGAAAGAGCTTCAACTGAGAAAGTGTCCCCACCAGACTGACCTGTGGGCAGATCTGTAGGGCATTTTCTTGTTGAATGCTTGATGTGGGAGGGCCCAGAGCACAGTGGGAGGTGCCACCCTGGGGCTGTTGGTCCTGAGTGCTGTAAGAAAGCAAGCTGAGCGACCCAGTAGACAGTATTCTACAGTCTTTGCTGCAGTTTCTGCGCTGCCTTTCCTCAGGGATAGAGTGGGACCTGAGAGCTGTAAGCTGAAATAAGCCCTTTTCTCCACAAGTTGCTTTTGCTCTCATGGCATTTACTCCAGCAACAGAACAGTAACTAAGACACAGGGTAAGGTTCTTATTTGTTCCCTAACATTTATTTATTTATTTATTTATTTATTTATTTATTTATTGTGTGTATTTGTGCCTGTGTGCCATACGTATCCCATGGAAATTAAAGAGTAATATGTACTGGTTGGTGTTCTCCTTCTATGATGTGGGTCCTGGGAATGAGACTCAAGTCTTCAGCCATCTTACCCACCCAGTGATTAAGGTTTTGCCATCTCTGGCTCCTGGAGAAGACTGGCTACCTATGTGTTTCATGTGTCCTAGAATCACCACACATTGAGACATTATAGACATTATAGAAACCATAAGCACTCATCAAACATCTCCATGAAAGGCTAGACCAAACCATTCCCTGATTTGAGCTGACACTTTCCTCATTAGATCAATTGGGGGTGTGCATGTAGAATTGCATGAAATTCACATTAGGACTAATACTGTGACCCTCAGCCTATCTAGACAATTCTTGCAGTCACTTGAAATGATGCCAGATACTAAGCCGCAGTAACCAGGATCAGCTTTGTGTGAGCAATGGTAAGAAGACAGAGCTCCACTTGTCTACAACGTTCACCGGGTGACTAGGTGCTGAGCTAAGTGTCTCACACATTCAAAGCCTTGCACATTGCATAAAAATAGTCATTTGAATATAAAAAGTCATTTGATTCAAATATGCATAGGCACATAATTATACAGAAGCCACATGTTTACCTCATATATTTTTGTAGAAGGCCATTTGGTTCTAAGTTAAAACAGAACAAATAAATCCTCCAAAACAGAGGCGCCTCAGGAAGGAAAGTGGTTGGTATCTCTCTAGCAGTAGAAGCTTCTGGTAACAATAACTTTTGAATCTTTATCTAGTCTGTTCAAACAAGGTTTTCCTACTGAGTTGTACTAATCTCATGTGTTTTCAAAGATCTCTCCAGTGTCCATTCCTCCATGGGTCTTTCATGCCAGAGCAGATAGAGAGCAGCAGCACACAGGGCCATGTGCTAAGCAATGTCTTTCCAGGCACCTAACACTGCACTCTGAGGCCCACACTGCCTCTGAATGAGAAACTGTCTCCGAATGAGAATGAAACCTTCTGGGTCCCAGGAAGCCTACGGTCCATCGGGACAGCCTACGGAGACTAGTCTTATTTTCCTGTGGGCTACAATCTTCCCCATTCAACGTCTGACTCTTCTTATCAAGAACAGGGCTTTCGAGTCAAGTGCCGCCTGCTTCCCCGAGTGCAGGGCAGAGGCTCTTGTCTACGGACAAAGGTCTGATTACACAGCATACATGGGACATTGTTGCTGCCACCACCGTGACTGGTTTCCTGTCCCTGAGAACATGATGTTTGTGACATCCTAGCCACTGGGAATCCTTCACACCCCAGCCATCGCTGCCCACTCTCAGGAGGCCAGGGCAAGCCTATGTGGACTGGAGCAAGGCACTGGCCCACCCCTTAATGGCACTGACTTTGCCTTGAACAGACCCTCTATCCTCCCCCCACAAGCCTTTAACTGAGAGCCACTCTCTATAAGTGTTCACTTGTGACAAAGGGAATAGTGCCGTGGAAGTGTGTGTGTGTGTGTGTGTGTGTGTTTGTGTCCATAGCAATTTGGACAGAGGTGACCATCCACATGTATAGACAGGTCTCGCCTGGGGAGTAAGGCCACCAACCAAAGTCAGTTCCTTCCCATCCCTTCCCGCCTGTGTTTCTGATTTTGTTTTATCTTTTTCATATACACAGTCTCATTGCCAGCCTCCTGGTTGCTCTGCTCTTCCTCAGTCATAGGCCGCTCTGCTATACCTGCCATGAACTGAAATCCTCCCCTCTTGTTTCTTATTCCTTTCTTGCCCTTTGGTCAAAGTCACACAATAGTAGCTAACACACTATACAAGCTGGGTGAATCAATCCATAACTATCCAATTATACATCTAACCTTACATTATTTCTTTTAGTTTATGCTATGCCTTCTTGTTCCAGCTGGCTAGAGATAAATATTCTTTGTCCAATTTAAATGTATATTATATCTAACCATATCATATATTTAAAATAAAAATCATATATATCCCTTTTTCCCCAGGCATGGATTTAGACCTATGTACAAAGAATAATTTATATTAGCCTGGAAGAGGAGATGCCAGGCTAACATATTCATTACTTGTTAAGCTCAGTCTCCTCCACTTATCCTATCCCCAGCTTTTCTGATTTGTTTTGGGGTGTGTCTGTGTGTGTGTGTGTGTGTGTGTGTGTGACTAGTATCAGAGCCAGCACCTCCCACATGGTAGGCAAGCATAATACACCCACTCCTAATTCCCTGAATCTTACAAAATCAGGCACCTTACATGAATATTCCTAATCTCTAGACAGCTGCACATAATAATAAATAAACAGCTAAAGAAATAATGCTGGATTTTATTCAAAGAAATTAAGCAAAGTAATGAAAGAAATCTATAAAGTATCAGTTTCCTAGAAATCTTAAATTGTCCCCTTTTCTTTCTTTCTTTTTTTTTTAAGATTTTTTTTACTTTATTTATATGAGTACACTGTAGCTGTCTTCAGACCCAACAGAAGAGGGCATCAGATCCCATTACAGATGGTTGTGAGCTACTATGTGGTTGATGGGAATTGAACTCAGGACCTCTGGAAGAGCAGTCAGTGCTCTTAACCACTGAGCCATCTCTCCAGCCCTTGTCCCCTTTTCTAACATTTAGAAAACCCAACTGAATTACACTGCCCACTTTATGGTGCTGTAATACATCTGTTGGGTTTTAGCACTGCCTAGGTCTTAGATATAAGAAAATGCAAGTTTAGACCAGAGCAGGTAAAGACCAGGTCGGGTAGTTACTGCCACTCAACCCTGGATTCGGGGCCGTGCTCACCAATAGGGTTGTGACAGGGGTGGGTATGGGTGTGGGGAGAAGTCTCCCAGTTCACAGTTCTGTAAGTGTTTCCCCAAGTTCTTGGCACATCTCTAATCTTACCAGTAAGTCCCACAAAACTGAGGCAAAGTGGGGAAAAAAAAACAAGAAAGATCCATCTCACACCAGTCAGGATGGCAAAGATCAAAAACACAGGAGACAGCAGTTGTTGGCGAGGATGTGGAGAAAAAGGAATACTCCTCCACTGCTGGTGGAATTGCAAGCTGGTACAACCACTCTGGAAAGCAGTCTGGCGGTTCCTCAGAAAACTGGGCATGACATTCCCGGAGGATCCGGCTATACCACTCCTGGGCATATACCCAGAGGCTTTACCTGCATGCAATAAGGACACATGCTCCACTATGTTCATAGCAGCCTTATTTATAATAGCCAGAAGCTGGAAAGAACCCAGATGTCCCTCAACGGAGGAATGGATTCAGAAGATGTGGTATATCTACACAATGGAATACTACTCTGCAATTAAAAACAATGAATTCATGAAATTCTTAGGCAAATGGTCAGAACTTGAAAATATCATCCTTAGTGAGGTAACCCAATCACAAAAGAACACACACATGGTATACAGTCACTGATAAGGGGAAATTGACCCAGAATCTCGGAATACCCTAGACACAATTCGCATATCAATAGATTTCCAAGAAGATGGAAGGAGAGACCCCTGGTCCTGGAAAGACTGGATGTAGGGGAACGCCAGGACGGAGAAATGAGAGGGGGTTGAATGGGGAAAAGAGGGAGGGAAGGGGACTTATGGGACTTTCGGGGGGGAGGAAACGGGAAAGGGGAAATGATTTGGAATGTAAATAAAAATAAAAAAAAAAACAAGAAAGAGACAAGAGAAGCATATAAACATCAAGTAAATCCCCCAGCTAAGGGATTAAACACAAGAATTTCAGACTTGAAAAGGTGACTGATAAAAAAATGCATTCTGAGATCGTGCATTGCTGTGCATTTGCTTTGTCTTTCTCTTTCAAATTTTAATATCTGCGGATTATTATTATACATAATACTTATATTTGTTTAAAAAAAATCCCAGGGCCAGAAACACAGAAGTCAATAAAGTTTTAAATGTGCTATAAAAACAAAGCAATGAAACAAAAAACAAAAAAGGAGGAGGGAGATCCTGTCTTTTACTCTTCCTGAGAGCATAGCTGTAGCTGAAGTACGCTGAATCCCTACATAATAATCTTTCCCGACAGGACAAATTCAGAACAGAAGCCAAACAACAGTCATCCTTCTGGCAATGCTACAAAGGGCAAGATAACACACTAAACTCAAAAGGCCAATGGAAAAATGGTGTCACCAGCAAATCGACAGATTTTAGAAAGTTGATTTTAGTGGCATTATCACTTGAGAATTAACATTAGGACATCTGTGCTTGAGCCTTCTTGGGAGGAAAGCATCAAGAACCATGCAGGCTGGGCGACAGTTCTGTAGCAGTGCTTGCCTAGCGCGGCTTGGCTCTCCAACACTGCTAAATACATAAGTCAAACAGATACAGTAACATCAGAACCACTCTGCGGTTCCGAGAGAGGGGCCACAGCAGTCCACATTAGACCTGTAGAGGGGGTGGAGTAGGAGAGAAGTGGTGGAACAGGGGAGCAAAGGACTGACCCGGGAACAGAAACCAGAAGAGAAATAAATCGCTTTGGTTGTTTGCTTGGTTTTTTAAGACAGTTACCTGGTTTTTGTAAGACCATTACCTGTCATGATGTGGAATCCCAGTTCAGACAATCAGGAAGTGGTCATAAAGGGAAAGACCAGGGACCTTTATCGGCTTGTTAACCAGCACTCCTGGGGAGCCTCATAAGGGTCTCCCGTAAGGGAGAAAACCAGGCTTACAAGGCTAGGACCAGTGGTAACAGAGGAAGCTGGAGCGGTTCCTGCGCAGAGGAGGTGGGAGCACTTTCCCCCGGTCTGTGGTGGGGCCCAGGAGCTGGCACAGATTTAAGGTTTTCCAGGTGACTCCACATGAGGGAGCCGGAGCTGAGAACACTGTTCTGTATGATCAGCCAGGAGAAACAGGCTTATCTTACTATTCTGATAAGGGAGCCCATTCATTCTTATTCAAGCTCCAATCCTTGAATCCCCCACTGCATAAAGATGGCAGGCTGAGCTGCTACAATCTCTCAAACACTGGAGGGCCCTTTTTATTCGAGTCCCCACTCTCACTGCCACAAGGAAATGATTGTAGTGATACTCCTTCAGGTTAAACACCTTGGGAGGAAGGGTCATCTCTTTTCTGTCCAGTACCAACACACACCCCTCTGCATGCACTACTTACTTCCCCAGTAGGAAGAATCAAGTCCAACTGACAGCAGGACTTGAGACTACTAGGGGACAAGAGGAGTGACAAGGAAGAAGATGGCAGTCAACTGGCTCTTGGTGGTACCACTCCATGGAGGAGTCCTGTGTTGGCAGAAATGTAGAGGTGAGAAGTCTATATTCTTTTCTTTGGCAGAGAGACAAGAGTATCTAGGTGATCAAAAATCAGGCTGCAGAATCAGAAAGCTGTGGTTCCTTGTCTGAAGCCTTCTGCTGGAGCACTTAATCCACTGTCAACCCTAAATGGAAGGATAGAAAGAGATGCCTAACCCCTCCCAACTTGTGCCACAGAGTGTCACGTGATATGGGGAATTCAGACTTTCTTCTCATTGTCTCCCATGGCATTCTCTGCCAGGCACATGCCTTTGAGCTTTAATACTTAATAAGAGAGTATTTTATTTCATCCAAGGCCGACTGATCAACTAGGGCTCATTTTTTTGGGAGTCTTATTTCCTTTATTTAGCAGAGTACCAGGCACGGCACAGATGAAGTTAAGAGAAGGATTCTCTTCTCATCTAGGGTACTGCCCCCAGAAAGCCCCCATCAATCCCACCAGTAACACGATCTGATTGGTTCTTAGTCGTAGTTACCTTCATTCATATTTCCGTACTCTTGTAGAAGATAATGGAGGATGAACTCTTTTCCTTCCTCTACCACTTAACACCCTAGCTTAGGAAGAGGCTGTTTAGTGAGGCTTGTGGAGCAGAGGCCCTGGATACTGTGCCTCCACAGTCAGGCTGCTGCTGCAGGACCTGGGCTAGTTCTCTGATTTTCTTAGACTTAGTCATTTCATCAATACAGTAGGAATAAATAACCAAACCCACGTGGAGTTCGGGTGAGAAAAAGAGGAGAGCCTATAAAGCTTCCAGCACCCAGAAGATGCTCACAAAGGGTACTACTCCCCCTTGCTGTCTACATGCTTTGAGGCCCACAGTGGGAAATTATATTATACTCCTGAACCCAGCTGAAGGAACTCACTCAAGAGTAAACAAAGAAAGCCTATAGCAGATCAGAGAGCAAAGGCAGCTCACTAATGCATTTATTAAACATTACTGGAAAACAGAAGTAATATCTTTTATGTGGCAGCACTTAGGCACATTCAGATGGAAGACTCAGGGTCAATCCCCTCTCCATTCCCATTTCCCTGAGGACTCTCCTCACCCAAAGCCTGGGAACTAGAGAGCACTTTCAAAATAGGGTTAACTGGCACTGCCAATGGATCACCCTCAGAAGAAAAGCGTCTATTACAGCAACTATGTGAGAATCCAAACAGTGCTATTTTCTTGCTTTTTGGTCTGATTCTCCTCACAAACACTAGAACTGTAAGAGATAAATATAATCAAGCTCAAAGTACCCTTCAAGTCATATTTGTAAATGTGATGGTGCTGAAAATGACTGGACCTTATGAGAGGCAAGCTTCTGCAACAGAAGAAAAGTATCAACCAACAAAGAAGAACTCCAAGAAGTAGTTAAGTCTGGCACTACTGATGTAGTATGAAGTTCCTAGGCATAGGAAACTCCCAGAGCAAGGATCCCTGTGAGCTTTGAGGGTGTGTGCACGTATGCATGCCTGCGCAGCTCCAACCATTAGTCTCTTTTATTTGTGTGAAGTTTAGAAAGCAAGCTCATCTACAAGTTGAATTTATTTTTATTACTGTGAGGAAAGCTAGACTTTTTGCATGAAATGACCTCTCTAAAATTATATTGCTAGTAACTGTTAAAATCAAAACTTCCACTGTTTTTGGGCACAGCCAATCACGCACTACAACAAGTAGTGCCCCCTAGGACACCTGCTGTCTTTGCCACTGAAGGAGCCTGAAGAAGAGAGGCTGGAGTGGAAGTCCTGCACAGCCCCATCCTCATGCCATTCTGCGCAAGCACTCTGGTCACAGCTGAGAAGATCTCAGGGGCACCCAACCCACATTCTGACCAAACAGATACGTGACAAAGAGTGACAGGCACAACCCAAGTTAAAGAAAATGAAGTACACAGCCACTTGACTGTGTAAGCCCAAACTTTTGGAAACACAATACAGTCCTTCTCAATGCTCTGTGGCCTCATAATTGATCCTAAACTGAGAGGAAACTGAAACCACAGAAGCCAAGCAATGGAATTGGAAATAAAGGGACCACATCGAGGGTCTCTACAGACACAGGGAACCCAGCTGCCCTGAAGAGGGGACAGAGGATCCTGCCTGTTGTGAGACCCCTGGAAGAAACAAGTTCTCTCAGTTCCTCAATCACGTTGGTCTCTAGGTGAAGCCTACTTGGCTAAGAGTTAAGTACCGGCTCTGTAGCTAAGCCCTTCCCACGAGAATCACTCTTTTCAAACACAGACACTGGACTTTAGAAAGACCTCCCAGTTGACAATGTCCGCATTGATTATGAGGCACACTCTGGCTGAGGACAGCAGGCCATGGTAACCGGAGGAAGAATGAGGACAGAGGAGCTGCAACAGGGTCAGGAAAAGGATCCAAACTGTGTCTGTCTCATCTCATCTAGCAACTTGCCTAACAAGGTGGATCCAGTAACAGCCAGTTTGTAATGCTTACAGTGTCTACAAGCAACAGCAGAAAACCATCCACAATCATTAGCCACCCAACTCACTTGGTATGCCAAATTTAAGACAAAAAAAAGATAAAACAGATGAAGTTGAGGTCAAAGAACCAGAAAATACCAAATCCAAAACATTAATTCTATTTTTACCACATGTAAAAATGTCTAGGTGTGTTATCTTTAAAATTGGAAGCAAGAGCGGGAAAATAAAAATCAAAAGATGTGATGTTAAGAGTTCTCATGACAAAAAAAAAAAATCCAAAATTAGCATCACAGAACTTAGAATCTAGCATGGCACCCAAGAGGCTGGTGAGTGGGAAACAAAGGAAGTACAGGATACAGAAATAGCTTTCCAGTGCCTTAGGAGACACAACAGATAGGCAGCCTCGAGCTCAAGTTCTCAACTGATTTGTGAGCTCTCACAGGAGTTTCCACATTTGTCCTCGGATTACATAAAGGCTTTGCAGCTTCTGCTGTGTCATGAGCATGGGCAGAGTGTGTGGCCCCACACCGACCTCAGGAAGGCACTTTTCTGACCACAGCAGTGTTCAGAAATGTAGGAGGAGTGCTGGGAGCCAGGGGCTTAACCTGATGGCTAGAGGAACCCAAAGCAGACTAGGGCTCTGTGAGGCAGAGGACTCCCTCCCCTATGAGTGCACTCAGAGCCTCGGAGAAGCCAGCCATGGAAAGTAGCACCATCTCTTCCTCAAACTCAGGATTGGTTAGCCCTACATGACATTAAATAGACAGCATGAGGGAAACAAAGTAAAACATACTCTCCTCATTATAGTTTCAAAAGACACTTGAGACTGGTCTACAGGAGGCATCTTGTCAAGCACAAATACCAGATCACATCCTATACCCTAAATATCTTACTAAACTAGAGGGGCAGTTAGAATTCACCATTCCTCTAGGGAGAAAAAGAAACTAAAACGAAAACCATAACCCTAATTAACCAACCACCCAACCACCCTGTGGTTGTTGACATCAACAATGTCAGACTGAAAACAAAGAAATAAACTAGAGACCCACTGGCTTCAGTTCCATTAGACTCACATGAAGGCAACAGCCACCAAGGAGAACACGGTCCTCAGAGGACACGTCCACACAAGCCTGCATTTATTCTTGTTCCTTTTCCATACTTAACACTGGTTTTGTAGGTAGGGTACACATTAAACTTAGACACATGATAAATGAGGTTACTGATACAGGACACAGAGGTCTGCATATTTGATCTTCTCCAAACATATTTTTATTTTCTTTAAACCTTCTATGAATATCCTCCCAACTAAGAAGGCAGTGCATATGTTCCCAAAGTTCTTCCCCATTCATTTGTCTGTTTAAAACATTCCTTAGATATAAACAATGCAGGATTTTTCAAACCCATTTCACATACGAGGTGGTTGAACTAAAGGAGTTAGTGAAAGTCATACAACTAACAAAGAATAAACAAATCTGTTATCTCTCAGCCCATCAGCCTCTCAGGAAAGAGCAAAACCTCCAAATGTCAAGCAATTGATTCACAGTGAAACCGAGGGGAAACCTGAGAGAAGTACATAAATCCCACACCTTCCTCTAAACAGCTTGGCTGATACAGACCAGAAGCAAATGGTGGAATTTACTGTTTTCTCATTGTGCGTATACCCAGGATTTGAGGTTTAAAGACCATGGCTCTGACACAAACTGCTTGTTTATAAGGCCTATCAGCTCTTTCTCAATTGCTAGGCAAAAGGAAGGCTGTGTAACAGTTTGGGGTGGGGGGCTAAGGGTGGGGCTTAGGTGTGTCTCAATGGCAAATGTTAGAAATCCATGCCTGAGGGATTATTTAACCATGCCCTTCAATGGTCATGGGGAAGGATGATTCCACTGGCATACATAAAAGCTCCTTGGTATGGGAAAATCTAATTTGCTTTTGTAACAAGCATGCAGGTTCATTTACATTGGGCTGCTTAACAAACAACTGTGTGATCTTAAATACAAAACTAATCTCTCAGTTCTAATTCCCTTTATATAAAACACACTGGTTTGACTGGGTCATCTTTACCTCTTTTCCCAACTCGTATTCTCCGAGGGTTAAGAGAAATAAAGGCCAAGCAGGAAGAACATGGGATGTGAAGTGCTTCACAGAGGGGTTGGGGGCATCTATGCCTAAAGCCCCCCTTCCTGCTGAACTAGTGAATGACAGGATCCTATGGTCTGTGTCTCAGTTCAGTCACTCAGCACCGTTAGCAGAATATCTCCATCTAGTATTCGCATGTTCTTTATTTGACCATCCGTAAGCGGCAGAGAGGTGATGCTCTTGTCTGTTTGGCTGACAAGAACGCTCGGGTCCTTTAAATACATGGCAATGCCCAGGCGGGGTGTAGCTGGACTTGCTAACCAACCAGACACAGTAGCACTCTTTCCCTGGTTGGTTGTTTCTTACCTTCTGTGTGCCTTGTCTGGAGGGATGGATTTCAAGGAAGCCAACCGGGATTAAATGGTGGTTTTGACTGAGAACACAGGTTTAGAAAAGTGGTGTGTCACATGACTGACTCTTAATGTAGCTGCCAATTAACATGATTCATCAATACAATCACACAATTGACTCTCCCAACTTTGAGCTGTAGCGTTATTTATCCAAGCTAATAAAAGGCAAGAGAAAAAGAGGAATAATCCATACATATTCATTAATGATCCCATTTAAGGAAGAAAATGACTAAGAATGAAAATCATCCAGGCACTTAAAATTTGGAGCCATTAGCTGTGAGGCTGTTTATAGTGTCAACAGTGACTTTAATTTTCTACTTTATAATTTAAACAAGCTATGTGTGATGATGGTTCTTTGCTGTAATTCCAGCACATGGAGGCTCAGGCAGAAGGGTCCTGAGTTCAAAGCCTGCCTGGTCTATCTTATGGTTAGGAAGGAGGATGGGAAGGAGAGAGATGGAGTTAGCCACATTTCTATTTTTATTGACACTTAGATATAAAAAGGAGTGGAAATTTGTCATTTTGTTGTTCTTGGGCATTAATAATCACCTAAGTTGTGACACAGAGGCTGGGACAACCACTGAGTTGCTTGCGAACAAGTGACTATGTCATTTACAGATGAATAATCCAATAACAAGACACGCGTTTTTCCAAATAACAAACAGGTTTGGGACACACAGTATGGATACACACTCCACATATTTCACACACACTGTCAGGCAGAAGAGAAGAGCTTGGGGGGCCCATAGCTTGCAGTCATGTGACACTGGAAAAGTGATTTCATCTCAATGATTTCAATGACCTCATTTGCAAGTGTGATGTTATATAATCAAAGAGTTGATTGAAAAAAAAAATAAGCCCGCAACCCAATAAAAGGTAAGTACTATCATTATACATAGGACAACAGGCCCCTTGTTTCCCTAGCATTACTGGCTCCCTTCCTGCTCCCAAGTTCACAAATCTCCTAATAGTCAATGTCTTCACCTTTTCTACCTGCTTCAAGGTAAATGACTGTTTGGTAACTTGATAAACTTAATTTGATCACATAGTCAAAGCAGAGATATGTAATAACCTGCAATTGTGTGGTGTTTTAGGAACCAAAGAATCAATTTGGATCAAATGGAAATGTTTTGACACCTCAACTGAACTTGTGTATGGCCCACCAAGTGCAATACAGATGTCATCTACACTGCTGCTCAGCTGCCACTGTCAACCATGCTGTGAGTGTGAGAGTGACTGTCAGATCCCCTTCTCCTCTCCTTTCTATAATATCAGTAGAGTCTAGAGACAAAAGCCTAATCCCCAACAGGACCACATGAGAACTCAACTGCAGGCATAAGGTCTACAAATGTTTTGGGGAGAGATGAAATAGTTCACGCACATTGCCTTCACCACACTCTTTCTCAGTGCTTGTCTTGCTTTAGGTGTTAGGAATATAAATACACACACACACACACACACACACACACACACACACACACACAATTTCCTGAACTGCAAAATTTTGCAGCAGAGCAAATGTGTGTGCATTAACTGCACCACCCCAGGGGACAGAAGGCATAGCTTGGAAATACACACCCACACCCACACACACACGAGTGTGTGTGTGTATGTATGTATGCATGCATGCATGCATGTGTTTATGGACAGGGTCTCACTCTAGCCATGACTAGCCCTGGATATAGAGCAGAATAACCTTGAACTCACAGAGAGCCACTTCTCTGTCTCCTAAATGCTGGGGTGAAAGGTTTTTGTCACCATGCCCACCCAGCCTAAAGGTACAGTATAAACAATGCTCAAAACCTTTAGCTTTTATCATTAAGCCTGGGTTCAAGCTACTTGTATGACGCCGTTTAGTCTCTGGCCCGTTTCCACCTTTATAAGAGGGTAAAGCTGCTGTTACCAGGAGTCTGTGACATAAGGCAGTCAGTCCAAGGTTCCCTGGTCCCTTCCCTCCCTTCTCTGCAAAGCCCAAGGCCTACGCTCATGGCTCTGTGTTCTGTGGGAGTCTCAGAGAGGCTGAGATGGTTTGCACAGTTTGGTCATGATTACATCAAGCCAGTGAGGCTGCTGCTACTGGTAGGCAGGGTAGCACACATACACCAACCACACCATTCAAGCCACGGTATCAATACGTACTCCTCAACAGGTAATTCTCGAGGGTATAAACACCCTGGGGCTCATGATGCTAGATGAAAATTACAGAAATTACAACATGAAGACATAAGTACAACATAGACAAGAACCAATGGACCGACCACACACAAATCAAGTGCAGTCTAGATATAGGAAGATGAAGTTAGAAAATCAGTTTGCCCTACTGGAGTAGAAGAGGGCATGACAACAACAGAGAGACAATGGTCTTGACCGTTTGAAGAAAATCACCAGTAACTAATTAATGAAATGTAAATGACAATAACTAGGCTAACCTCTGTTAGCTCAACATGGCAAGTGAGCCACAGATTTTGAGTGCTGCAGATACTCAAATAAGAAAGAGGGAAAACATTCCACATGGGCTGCAGAAGTAGGGACCAGGCAAAGGAAAGGAGCTGTGGGAATACTGCTCGCGAGGGAGGGGAGATGAGACACATCTGTCACAAACAGGAAGTTGAAGATGAGACAACACAGGAGGAAATGAAGGCACTGAAGCCAGGCACAGAGATTCCCATCTCACCAACAGGTAGGACAGAGCCACTGTTTACTGCTTCCTGCACAGCCATGAATCCCACAAAGACTGAGGGCTAAATGTGGTGCAACCTTCTCATATTAGACAGAGGGTTTCAAGAGAGGCATCCAGAGACATCATGCTGCAGGGTGAGCTGTGTGTAAGAGAGAGTGCAAGTGAGGGGTGGAGTGGAGGAGGAGTCAGGTAAAGGCAGATTTATGAAGACAAGTACCACCACTGAACAAACTCAATGGCTTGCTTGGGAACCCATGACAATGAACTACACAGACTCTGAAACAAAGTGTGGCTATGGGGAAGAGTGGGGAGTGGGGCTTACATTGTCAAATTTGTCAATTTTCAGTTGCTAAAAAGCATGAAAGATCTGCGGAGAAGCAAAAATCCTTTCCCACTATAAAAAATACACGACATCTCCTTTGGAGGCAACAGGACTCACCTCTTATACAGCCACTAGTAGGAGCAGAAGGTGGCCCAAAAAACAATACTGCTAACATCTGTGAAGGAGAAACTGAGGACCTGATACCCGTACCAAGACCCAAGAAAGTTAGCAGACCCATGTCTTGTAATCGTGTTCCCACTGACTCCTTGACACTGAACACGTCCTTGACTACAAAGCTTAGAGTGGATTACTTCAGGGAACACCGGGCCAAAGAGCAAGGAAGACTTGGCAACCCACACTCATTTTTCTACAGTAAGCATGGAGGGGAAGTCTTAGCAAAACAAGCACCAGGCTCTCTGCCTGTGATGACTTCCAACAGTTGGCCTTCCTTGAAGGACTTTCAGACCCAGGAAAGGAAACTGTAATATTCAACCAAGAATACTATCAAGGAAAAACTGGACCCACTGCAGGCCTGTGGGCACCAATGATCACAATTCCACAAATGAAGAGAGACTCACATACTTCAGTCAAAAATAAAATGATCTTATTCTTAGTCTACATAAAACCAAGGAAACTGCAATTGTAATCACATTCATTCAAGAGCCATTTGCCTTATTTTCCTAAGACATAAAGAAAATTATTATGTTTAACTTCTAAAATATCCAGACAACTATATCTCTGACCTCTTTGGGAACTTAAACAAACATGTTTAAACATGTTTTCTCAAGCTCTGGATAGGCAAGTATCCATGGTCAGTGCCAGGCTGGTGTTCCAATAACATAACAACAGTAAGGCTGGGATTAGCTCTTGCCTTCCATAGGCAGAATTTCCTTAATGACATCAAGTGTTTGTTTCTGCCTACCAGGGAGGGTTCAAACCACTGCTCCCTGCTGCCTGCCCTGATGCTTACTTCCAGCTGAGAAGGAGTAGGAGCAAGACCCCCCAGTATCAAGAAAACAGAAGAAAATATTGAGCTCAGAGCTTACTGGCAGAGATATAGTATAATTTGGTACCTGTCCTCAATTAGAGAAATCACTGCCTGTCAAGGAAGCTTCTGAAATTCCTTTTAGCTCCTAGTCTCTGGGAATCCGACGTATGTCTGGTGTCATTTCCATCAATCTTCACAACAGATTTGTAAGGGAAAACTATCAACTCTATATTCTATCTGAGGAAAACAAGGCTTGGATATGTAGTTTTCTCAAGGTCTGAGAGCATCCAAGAACCAAGCCATGTCTTAGAAACCCTCTCCACACTGCTTCTTACAAAACAGTGACCAGCTCTGGTGAAACTGGGACCAAATTTATAAAGTGCTATACAAGGAAAGGAGAATGATATTCTTAATTCACCAACAGCAGAGCTGGTACTGAATTTACTGTGATATGTGGTTTCCATATGTGTCTGAACTAGATCACTTACCTAGGGTCCCTTCGTGGATATAAGGAACTGTGGAGTTATATATATTAAAGCACATATAGTAATAAAAACAGATGCTCTCATTTTTTCAAGTCATTTTATTCATGTCTTATTTTGTGTTGCTAGGGATCACTTTATTTATTTATTTATTTATTTATTTATTTATTTATTTATTTATTTATTTATTTTTTGGTTTTTCGAGACAGGGTTTCTCTGTGTAGCCCTGGCTGTCCTGGAACTCACTTTGTAGACCAGGCTGGCCTCGAACTCAGAAATCCTCCTGCCTCTGCATCCCAAGTGCTGGGATTAAAGGCGTGTGCCACCACCGCCCGGCAGGGATCACTTTAATTATGCTAGTCTCTGACATAGTTGCCCCACCTCCACAGACACAAATAACCTTAATGCATGTTAGCTTTCTGTACTACAACAAAATATCTGAGGCATCAACATATAAAGTAAAAAGGGTTGTTTTGGTCTACAGTTTGAGAGGGTCCAGCTTATAATCAGCTGGTCCGTTCGTTGTTCTGGCTTGTGGCAAGGTGGTAATATGTGAGAGAGCAAAACTGAACACCCCTGTGTAAGAAGCATAAAGATGAGAAGGGGTTTCCTTCTCACAGCTCACTTGGAAAACCCTTGTCTCATGATCTAAGGACCAGGCTTACTTCCTGCATGGTTCACCACTTCCAAACAGCTCCACCTCAGGACCAAGGCTAACTCGCAGAACATTAGGGAAGGTCAACATCAAAACTACAGCAACATGCTCACTATTATGAAATGAGTCCCGGAATATTAACGTAGATACCAACTTCTTCACACAATAAGGTATCCTGTCAGGGGAACACACTTATGGGAGTGATGCAGATAAAGGAGACCTGTAGAGATCAAAGGGCAAGCAAATGAAACAACAGGAAGATAATGTGCGAGGCCAACCTGGATGGGCCTTGAAGGAAGCAGTGCTGAGATGTGCAAGAGGCACATGCCTAAAAATACGGGTCGATCTAATTCTCTTGAGCAAACCGACCAACCTCTGCTGGGGATGCCCAAGAGTACAGGCTACGCCAGCCTCACCCACAGATCCTGGCTTCCTCTTTCTTCCTTGGTTCTAGTAGGTTCTCATGACCCAAATAGGCCTCCCTCAGTGAAACTTAGAATGATGCCCAAACCTGATCCAATCTACATGGAATCATGTGCCTGAAATAACAAAGGATGCTTTAGTCCTTTTAGGGAGCTTCCAAGGCTGCTGGCACATATCTGACGCTTTTCAGAGCTAAGCCACTCCCAGCAATCCCAAACTGTTCAGTGATCCTCTGTGGACTGTTTCTTGCAACTCGTAGTTGGTGAGTAAGCTGATATTCAGCCTTCTTTTCTCTGTATCAAATCCTGCCTGACCAATGTTATTATCCTATTCTCTACATCCTCCCTTGCAGGGGCAGGCTGTCAAATCCTGGAGACGTAGCTTGGATTAAAGGAAGCAAATGATGAGGCTCTGATGTGGCCAATGCATGATCCCATGAAGACCTTCACAAGTAAAGACAGCTCATCTTCTACAGACAGACAACAGTTTACAGGGGAACTGAAAGTATGAGTTGCCAAGTTACCATTTGAGAAATCCAGTTATCTCGACACTTCCCCTCGAGGCCTGCCTCTGCTGCAGCTAAAAATGAACCTCTGCATTTTGTACACACATATCCCCCAGCTAGAAAAGAGGAAGACTGGTACGAAAAAGGAACCATGAGAGGACGAGCTTAAAGTGGGTGTGTCAGAATGTCTTAGTGTTAGGAAAACTCTGACAAGGAATGACACCCACGAACCTGCTGGGTGCAGAAATGGACAACTGCTCATGTGCACACACACAATGGGATAGGTCCAATGGAATGGACACCTAAGACTTCAGCCAACTCACCTCTGCCGCCACACATTCCCACCCCAACACTGCAGTCCTCGTTAAAGAATGTCATTAATGAAGTCCCCTTTGTCCTCCAGCTGAACACCCTCAGAAAAGAACAAGAAAGAGTGATGAGACACTATAGATACTATCCTCCTGTCTCCCATGGGACCCCAACAAGAAAAGATGGCAGCAAAGAAAAGACGAACGGGAAAGGGGACCAATCGGAGTGAATCAAGACAATTAACAAATGGCACGGATACACGGGGTAACATTCACACCCTGACAAGGCAGCCCAAGCTCCCATTTCTTCAGCAGAAGGTGATCTGTTCATTACTTCATGTTCTGGCATTGAAGCTCCAAGATGTTTGATTTCTAAAGGGAAGCTGGACCATTCCTGAGTATTTACATCCAGTGCTTATGAAGGGGCAGTGAAGAAAGATAAACTCCAGACCTTGTGAGTTGATTTGTCAAGAGCAGATCATACACAGATCCAGGAGCACATTCCTCCTTCTAGTGCCTTCTACAAAACTCTTGAGAGAAGACTGGCCCAAAATTTGAGACCTATCTCCTACTTTTCCCCTCCCTTCCAGATGTAATCCACATAGGAGACACAAGGTAAAGGGCATAGGAATGCAGAGGATGAATGCATGTATGGAGTCGCTTAACATACATGAAGGGCCTGCATGTCAGGCTACTGGGCTATTGTGTGAACAGGACTCTTTCGAGGTCTTTGAGGGCTTTGCAGACTGTCTGGACAGATGGGTAATAAGGTGGAGTGGTCAGCTTTATAACCAAAGCAACCAATGATCTGCCTCCCTGCCCTCAAGTCTCTTCTAAAAGAAAAGGTTTCAGAAGGTTGAGCCATCTGAACTGGGAGATGCACAAAAGGTAAGAAGGGGGAACACGGTTTACAAGTTCCGGGCTTTAAGTAACAGACCCCAGGAAAACACTCCAAAGGTTGACTTTGTCAAGATTCAGTTGCTATAAAAGTCCACTCCTAGTCCAGACTCTTCTTCCACCCACAGTCTTCCGTTTCTGTTGTGCGGCTACAAAAACGCAAGATACTGATGGAGCAGTTCTGAAGTCTCAGATGGGAACTTCAAATCGGCTACTGATTTTTCTGCATGACTCTAGGCTTCAGTTTTTATTAGCTACTAAGGAGAGATGCTGTTATTTCACAAGGAAACGACAGCCACAGAAGAGGTGTTTTCATCTATGAAGTGGGCAGCTCAGACAGGGAGGGGTACTATTCTTAAGATAATTAGCAAGTCTAACAAGTGGGAGCAGTGAGTCCTAACAGGCGGTCCTGCTCAACAATGGCCACTCTGTGGCTACACTGGAACATTCTCGTTCCTAGGCTCATGGTCTTATTCAAGGCAGTTAAATCTCTGGCTCTTTCCTACTCTTTGTGCCCAACCTCTGTGTCCCAGCTAGTTCTTAAAATGAAGGATGGTCGTGATGCTCAGGTCAACCTGGGACAGGATGAAAACACGAGGACCACCTATGACAGCCAGGTCCAGAGGAGGAATGACATTTCCTACTCCTCTCCATCAGCCCAGGGCTAAGGAGAGATTTGAAAACCAGCTTTGTATAAGGTAGCCTCAGGGTCACCACGTATTATCCATCACTGGGCCCGTTTCCTTGGATTACTTTGATCGGTGATCATATAGCTCAGGAGACTATAAATGCCTCTAGCATAAGAAACTCCCATTGCCCTCTCTTCTGGCACAAGGCTGGATGTTTAAATACCTACGGCACATAAAGAAGGGAGAAAACAAATAAGCAACCCAGAGTTACTGAATGTACAGCTAGCAATAATGCTGCAATTCTTAGGAAGCAGAAATGACTAAAACAGAGCTTCACAGCCACTAATGTTCTTTGCTGCTTCCTTATATAAGCACCAGACAGACCTTCAGCCAACAGTTCATCTGCACTGACTCATGCTACATGCCTCAATCTCAGCAAATGTGATGTAGGCATTTTGCAGATGATTAAATGAAATGAAAAAAAAAGCAACACTTCATTCATATATATGTATATACATATATATGTATAACACAGTTACTGTAACTAAAGTTGTTCCTCCATCAGCCATCAACAATGAGGACATTAGTCCATAGCCATAATGAACAACGGCCTTTTACCCACGTGACAGTTCTGTGACTTGGAAGTAATTGTCAACAGGCTCACGAGATTTTCAGAGTGCCACTATAAAGCATGCAGTAATGGGTCTGGAAAGACAGTAAAGACAGAGTCTCATAAAGGTGACACAATTTGCCCCCACTGCCCCAGTTACCTCCTCTGTAGCATACGACAAAGTGTTCCTGAACACTATCCTTAGCCATGAGTCACACACAGGCGGCAAGTCTGACCCAAGGCAAGACGGGCTGGACGGGTTAGGTTCTACTCCTCAACTTCTCAGCTGTGTGGTGACACTTAACTCTTTCGGTATCTGCACAGACGGCAGCAGCAACCTTCCTGTGGGTCTTGGGAAGGTGACAGGAGACAAGTCTAAGTTCTTCTCTGTTTTGGGGTCACTGCTCTGCTTCTGCTGTGGAAAGAGTAACTGTTACAGAAATTCCGTTTGATAGAACAGAATTTTGGCCGATGGAACAGAAAATTACCCAAACACGTGTACAGTCAGATAAAGGCCAACTCCAGAAGTTACTTAAAGTCACATTCTAATTACTGAGACAAATTACAAGTAGCTCCTTGGTTTAACTGGGGAGAGAGGAGAAGCTATTAACCCATAATGGATGAAACACTGGAAGTTACAAGGATGAACAAGGTAAATTCTCAGGAGTGTGAACAGGGGTTAGCACCTTACAGAGCCTTTTTACAACGGTAAGACAAGGAACTGACAAAAACAGTTACTATGAAGTTCGTGTGGAATGTTATAAAATATCTGTCAAAAAACAAACACACAATTAGCAGAGGGGTCAGCTACACATTAGCCATGGGAAGGCTAACTATAGTCCTCATAGCTTTGTTCCAGAGCTACAAATGACCACCACCGGAAAGAGTTCATATAAGGATCTAATTCTGTAGCCACTGGTTACAAAAAGGCCTCTAAAAATCAAAGAGATTGTTAGATTTGTGTTTATGTGTGTGTGAGAGAGGGGTGGGGGAGGGAGGGAGGGAGAGAGAGAAAGAGACAGAGACAGAGAGAGAGAGAGAGAGAGAGAGAGAGAGAGAGAGAGAGAGAGAGAGGCAGGCCACACTGCTTCCATCTGAAATCCCAGCCTTGTAGACTTTACTGGGAACTGATCATTCTTCAAACCTGCTCATCACTTACTGCTCTGCAGAAACACAGACCTGTCAAAACTAACTTCTTCCTACTTCCTTGTAGTTACAAGGAAGAAGGCTTCTCAGAAGTAGAGGTTTGCCTGGTAGAGTTCCAGATAAAGTGGAGTATGTCCCTGGGCAATTCTATAACAGTTACCCTGATCCCTGTGAAAAATCTTTCTGAGTGGAGGCATACAAAACCCAGGCTAGGGAAGGGAACAGGAGACCTAGTAATTCAACACACTATGGTTTAACTCAGCAAAGTTCTCAGCGGGTCGCTGGGGCAGGAACAGAGGTGTGCGCTCTGAGCTTATTTAAATTGCTGTCTCAACCTCCTGGTTTTCCTTCTGTTGCTGCTACATGTCTCTTGTGTCGTAGGCCGAGACGCAGCTGGTCGGCTGGTTGTTTAGCAGTTGTACGACAGCTCAGCGCGGCCGGCCTCCTCCCTGAGAAGCGGCACAGCCCTCATCTACTCGGCTCCCCCCACGGCTCCCCTGTTGTTTGTCTGTTTGAATCACTCATATTTGGGCTTAACATAGAGTGACTGACTACACAAGCACTTTAAGAAGAAAAGCTATGACACTTCCCAGGCAGCTAGGCTTTGCTCTCACATACAACCTCCTCCAGCTTCAGGCCCCTGTAACTGTCTCAGGCTGAAGTCCTTTCCCTAGCCTCTGGTTCTTACTATTCCACCGTACGGTATAGTTCCGTAGTACCGAACCTTTCAAGGTTAACTGACCAGGTTAGAGAAAACACTGAGAATTCATACCTGTCACTCAGGAGGACAGAAACAAAGACCCCCCCCAAGACCTAAAAATCTCAAGGGGCTGACACAGTGTAATTGATGGCAGGATTCTGTGGGCAAACACATGTCACTTAGAAAAATCACAGGAGAGGGAGAAAGAACAATTATCTATAGAAATGGCCACCACTATTCTCAACTATGTGGCAGATTTTAAAATACCCATTCTTTCTCATCTGCAGCCTGCTCCGTGTGACTGCTCCTCTGTTACATGAGGTCATGTAGCAGAGCTCCTCCGGGTCCTAGCTGCTGGGCTATAATCTATAGATACACTGCAGATAATCTGCTAGTATAGTCAAACCATCCTCTACAAGTCCCCAGTTCTGCTGTGGCTCAGTTGCATCCATTAAGTTGCATGTAGAGGTGAATTCAGGTTCTGAGCCCACTATAAAGAGATAAAAACCAAAAGAGAGCTGGAAGACAGCACACACACACACACACACACACACACACACACACACACACGCGCGCTCTTTCCGGAGGAGCCCGTAATCCACACGAAGTGAGGACACACTCGAGATCAGCCTTGACTTAGGTAGGTGGCACCTGTTACCCGATCATCTAACTGCGGCTGACAAAGACTAACTGGGAGAGTATGACTGAGAAGAATGGCATGCTGTACAGTTAGCTAAATGGGCCAGTGGGGCCACTGATTAGTTAATTCAAAGAACCACTGAACTAGACCTGAGACACATAGGAGGGAGATAAGCAAATATTCCTATTTCTGAATGGCCATGACTACACTGCTAAAATGTGAGGTTTCTTAAGCATCAGTTTCTTCTAAGGATGCTGGGCTCTTATAATGTCAGAGGGCTAGTGAAGGAGTATAGGCCACTGGGTCTCAACCTTCCTGATGCTGTGACCATTTAATACGGTGTCTCATGTTATGGGAACCCCCAACCATAACATTCTTTTGTTGCTACTTCATAATGGTGATTTTGCTACTGTTATGAATTGTAACATAAATATTTGATATTCAGGATATGCGATATATGAGTCATAGGGAGTTGTGACCCTCAGGTTGAGAACTCCTGGTATTGGTGGCTATTATAACCAAACCAGGGCCTGGCAGCCATGAGAACCTAATGCGGACAGCTACACTAATCAATGTTTGACTAGTAGGAAGACCCCAAATGACAGAAAAAGACCTCCTTTTCAAGGGCCAAACATTATTTCTGTCCTAGGAAAGCAGCTATGGGTTAAGCATTTCCTATATAAATTTACTTAAAACATCAGATTATCTTGTTTTTTCCCCTGCAACTCGACTGTGCAGTTCTTAAGTGTGAGCTCTGTAGACAGCAATGTTCTGCAGTGATGCCAAAAAAGGTTAGGCACTCCTGGAAGCACGTTACCTTTCGCATACCATTCTCTGTGCTGGAGTTGGAACAGTATGTCTACAAAGCAAATCAGAACACGGCAATGCTTGTTTCAAATCCTAAGGGGTTTGCTTTCTGTTGCTCTGAGGTTTAAGTTCTGCTGTCCTTCCAGGCTTGTTAAATTAAAATTCTCCCTCCCCAGCAAGCTTCAGCTGCAACATCTCTTACTTCCTCAAAAGAGGCAGGTTCTCACCCACCTCTAATCTGACCCCAAGATAAGATTCCCTTCCTCTGGTGAGTCTCCTCTGGGACAAAGTCAAGGCTGGGTACCCTGCCCTGGCGTCTCGGACTGACCTCTGCAGTGAGTCCATCGTGGCACTGATCACGCCCCAAGTAAATCACTAACCATAGGCCTGCTCCTAGCAGAATGGTTGCAGAGCAGAAATCTTTACAGGTCCTTACTTTGGGGCATCCCAGCTCCGGGAGCATACTAAGCACAGCCTATGTACTTCAGAAACACAAACAAGTACCTCTCTTAATAAAATGAATGTTGAGAACTACAGAGGATAGGAAACGGCACCAAGGCCAGGTTGGGTGTCCAACAGTGTCTCACTGCCTGGGGGCTGAGGGAGAAAGCCAGCAACTGGAGGGCACGATGGCAGCAACACAGGCTGGGCCTGCTCTGTGCACTGAAGGAGCAGGGCACCAAAGAAAACGCTTTCCAGAGTTTGAAGGCTGCCTGAGTGATGCCCGTGTAGAGGACAGACGTCACGGTGGCATACATGCAGTCAGGGTTGCTAGTGACTGGGAGCACTCACGAGTGTCGTGCTCACCCCTTTCATCTGGCTCTTCCCTCATCCCCAACCTCGCTTTGCAAACACCACATACCCAGCTATGTGCTTGGCTAGAAACCCATGTGATGTACACACTAAGCTGCTGTCATTCCCTGTATACTGCAAGAAGACAGAAAGGCAGACTATGTGTTGAACTTAAAACAGTGCAGAAAATGCAAAAAATATTTAATATTTAAATAGGCAGACATCAAAGACACGGTAATTCAGAGAAACTTTCTAGAGAAAATAAGCTGGGCAAAGGCAGCTCAATGAAAAATGGATGATTAAAAAAACCAACTTAAAAACGTTACATTTCAGGACGAGAAATAACGCAAGTCAGAGAAATAATGAAAACTTGCATTAAAATAAGTAAACAGTATAAACAGATTAGGTGGACATTTTGTTAAAAAAAAAAAAATCTGGTCAATGGACCAAAACTCCACTGAAGGACTGGATTGTGAAATGAGCCACATGTGCAGGATATGGAAGCTAATTAGGCAAGGAGTCAGGCAGTTCCTTGGAAAACAACTTAACCAAAGCAAAAATTGAAGAACAAACAAGCTTTAACACGTACAGTGTCTTCGCCCAACAGTAAGAAGAAAAGGAAAACCTCACAGAGGTACACTACATGCGTGGAAAGGTTGACAAGTGCCCGGAGTTCAGTGATCGGGCCATGGAAAGAGACAACAGCTGTGGCATTCAACCTTAATTAAGTATGGGATCTTAAAATCAAACCAGCTTATGGCACTTAGATGAGATCACCATCATGTGTTTCTCTTCTTAATGAAAAGGAAGGCAGGTGTGGTGACACTAGCCTGTAATCCCTGTACTCCAGGTAGAGACAGGCCTGCCACAAACTCAAGGCCAGCCAGAGCTATGCAGCACAATCCTGTCTGAAGTGGACGGAGGATGAACATTTTTATATGACTGGAACAGTCCGATTCAGGAGGTAAGCACCCTGTGCTCTGAGGACTCAGGCAAGCGTACCCTAGAGCTCAGTTTGGGCTCTAAGCTGAAATCACCCCTCCTGCCTTCTTAGAGTTTCTGGTTTACCTGCTGTAAAACTCCCAGAGTTCTCGCAGATCCCCAGGTAGATACACAGTTGGCAAAGGCTGAGAACTCCATCGTTTCTCACATTAATAGAAAGTCTTATTATCTGGAAAAGATTGTGAAGCTAAAGAAACAGACTCAAAGCCTAGATCAGAAAGTACCACCCCTAATTTAAAAAAAGGAAAAACAAAACTTTTTTTTTTCGCTATCCTCTTTCAAAACAACTGGGTCCTTAAACAGAGGCATGTCTTCAGTTAAGACAAGGGAGAGAAAGGACCTACTAACTAATCCTTTACTTCCTGTCTGGTCTAGGTTTCAGCAGAACATCAGTCACATTGGGGATCAATGCCTGCCTGCACTTCAAGGCCAGCAAGAGTCCTGCCCCGCCCCACCCCACTCCACACCCCTCTCCCCATCCTCTCCCTTCTTCTCCCCTCCCTGTTTGTCTGCAAAGCAAGCAGTGTGCTAAAGCTAAATCAAAACAGACTGACTATGCTGTAGTACAGCTTCTAGTACAGAAACCCATTCGCTCTGATGCACTTCAAGAAATGATGCCCAAAAAAGCCCATCAATCCGGATTTTACTCTATGAAGAACAACCATCCAACAGCACCTGGTACTGTACTCAAACCTCTATGAAGGTATAGATAATTACGGGGCTACCTTTCCCACTGCCCATCAGGTAATAAGAGCCAAAACTCAGTCTTGGGGAAAAAAAAAACACCCTCATTCTTTCAACACGCTCATAAAACTGTCTTGTTTACGCTGGTTTTATAATTATTTTCCCATGCCAACAATATGTCTATGAACCGTTTAGCATATTCCACTTACAGATTTTCCTAGCACTCACTGCCCAGCAAGGGTGTCTCAAGGTGTCTGCAGTTCTAAAACAAATCTTGCACACAAGATAAATGTCAAAGAATGGAACAACTGGGTCAGAGTCCCTTCCAAATCATAGAAGACCACTTGGTAAGAACTCAAATACTAGTAATCTCTAAATTTCTATGCTCTGGGAATGAACATTCTAAAAGTCACAGATGTGTAAATAAACAGTCTGCCTACAGCTGCTGTCCAACATTACATACAATATGTGCACAGAATTTTAGAAAACTATGGTTTATTTTTTCACTTTAACCAATGAAATCAAATTGTATCAACCATAATAAAAATTTCTCTAATGTGATAAACACAATAGAAACTAAACAAGGTTGATAAAAGAATATTTTAGGTGTGTGTGTGTGCGTGTATGTGTGTGTGTGTGTGTGTCTACAGTGCACGCTTCTACAAACAGCTATCTCAAGAGTTGACAGATACGAAGACACAAATTTCCCCCAAAATAAAATGCTGGCTTTTAAGCTTGCACTTCCAGCTGCTCCTTATGGCAAACAGGAAGCACACATCACGAAGAGGACCAAAGGCGGCAGCCAAGCCTCCAAGCCAGACACCAGCTAGAAGAGAGCAGATGGGACAGCCAGGGATTCATTTAGGACAGCAAGCTTAGCCCTGCAGAGCTAAAGAACCTGGGTGATGGGAATCAGGACTGTACCCCTGCACCCCTTAGAGTCTGGGATTAGCACATCAGAGGGAGAGAACACTGAGGACACTGAGGAATGGAAAACCAACTCCTCAGGCCAGGATGCAAGGCTCCCTCAGCAGTGTGGTTCTCATAGCGCTGGCAGACTCTGTGTGTTTAAAGTCACAGGGCTAAAAAGATTCTGAGGAACTCTGGTTTTGCTTTTCATTTCTGTGGTGCTCAGGATCAAACCAAGACAAGACCCTTGTGAACACTAGGCAAGCACTTTGCAACAGAGTTGTACGATACCTGTTCCATATTACAAAAACTTAGGTCACCATAGAAAAGGTGTATCGCGTTTTTGTTAAAAATTAGAGAATCCACACATAATACAGAAAGAAAATACAGGCATAATACCTGAGGTGCCTGTGTCTTCAGAAGGTCCAGACTTGAATTCTGTCTTTGACCAATCACTATAAATAGCTGGCCTTCTGAATGCTGGGATTATTATAAGTATGGGCCACAGAACCTAGCTTTAAATTGTCTCTTCACTTACAAAATGGACTTTAGATTACATTTTGGTCCTGGGATAGCTGTGAGACCAACGGTTTCATACTGAAGTGTCTGCTTAGAATATTTCCCCTACACTACTTACGACAGATTTGGGTCAGAGCTTAACAATCTCCACGTTAGTGATTTTTGAATGGGATGACTCACTGTTAGGGGCATGTCCTTTGTACAGCAGGGTGTGTTGCACATCTGAGCTGGCAGTTATCAGTATCATTCTTACATCTTTGAGACAATCAAAAATGGCTCCAGGGATATACTAAAAGATGTTTTTCATTAAATGAATAGATTAAGCAAATTGGTACATCCTGACGATAGGATTTATTTAGCAATAAAAACAAATGAGCTATCAAGCTAGGAAAAGACTGAGTGAAAAGATCAATTTGAAAAGCTCTTCTAACTATATGACTCCAATTATATGGGGTTCTAGAAATGCCTAACTCTGGAAGACAGTAAGAAGGTGGGTAGCTGCTGGGGGGTTGGGAGAGGGAGGGATGAATGCACAAAGCACAGAGGACTTTAGGGCACTGAAATTAATATAGTAAAATAGATACTTGTTAATAATTTTAATTCATAAATGTGATCAAGTCCAATAGCATCCCCAAAGCCAAGCTTCAAAAATCAGTCCATGGAACAGCCTATGAACACAGACGTCTGTCAAAGTCTTTTGAAGACAAACTCATGTTTAGTTTTATCATCTGTCAACTGTCTGAGGATGTCTCCATCTTAATGCAGAATGTGTGTCTAGCTGGGAGAGAGAATCTTACCTATCGACTGAGCTCCTACCTCCTATGCTAGACCCTCATAGTCCATTTCCCAGAACAGACTGGGGGATCTTTGTTAAATGGAAGCCCATCAGGTGGTCTGCCCTTACTCAAAATTACAAAAAATAAACTCCAAAGACTCCATATACACAAGACAAAGGCTCAGTGTACCTGGTCTTACAACCTTTCCAATCTCTTCCTTGTACACTTGGGCTACAAGATCTCCTTGTTTCTTGAGCACACCAGCCATGCTCCTGTCTCAGTCTTTGCACTGCTGGTCCCTTTACCTATAGTGATCTCCATCACAGTAATACTCTGTGCCCCTATGCCCTTCTTCCACCATCCTCTCCCCCACCCAACATTTTTGTTCTTCATAGCACCTTTCACCACCTAATACACTATTTCCGGAGTACTTATTTGCTTGATTTCCTTAGCCTGTACTTTCATTGGTTTTTCAGACAATCTCCACATTATAGATACTCACAATATGGCGGATCATTCATTTATTCATTCATGTAACCGTTCACTTTCCATTCGTCAGAGGGAAATTAGTAGAGATACGTTAGGGCAGGTCCAGCTCAGCACTACTCCAGCTATCTGTTCATCATTACTTCTCAGACAGCATTCATCAGTGTCCTTTACAGAGTCCTACCATCATCAGGGTATACCATGCACTGTCTTCATTAACAAAGTCTGGGATCAAGAAGACCAGGGTCTAATTTGCACTTGGTTACCGGAGTGATTATGAAGTTATACTAGTTACGCCTGACGCTCCTCACCTGAATAGTGACGGCAGTAATACCGATCTGAAAGAGTTCTTAAGAAGATGGAAGAAGGCTGAAGCCTAGGAAGGTGGTTGGTCCACAGGAATCGTAGCAAACAGCAAGCGTTCTTGAGGTATCAGCTTCTGTTGTAAGTACTATTATTTAGCAGGTCACTCACCAGATTTGCTGTCTTCTTTTTATGCATGTCATTATAAATGTGTACCCTAAGTGATTCCCTTTGAGCAGCTACTTGGATAATGGCTTCTTTTTTAATGCCTCCCTCCCCACACTGACAACCCCTTAGCCTTTGATAAATGTTCTTTTTTTTTTCTTTAAGCCACAAAATCAATTCAGAAGCAAAAAGAAAACCTTATCCATCCTCATTAGCACAAAGCCCCCAAGGATCCGCGTGGTCAAAGGTCTGAGTAGAATCAGTCCTTCATCTCCACCTGAACTTTTTACTCCAGAGACTAAGAGACAGAGAGGTCGATGGCCTCAGGGCACAAAGGGAGCAAGCAGCTTTTGCTCAAGATTAAATTAGCAGATACAGCGATGGAAGGACCTGGGAAACCCTTTGGTTTATACATTTCGGGTGTGTCTGTGGTCGATTCCAGTGAAGCGCCCACAGTCTTCAGCAGTCACAGCGCCGTAACATTTATTCAGATTCACCACCTGCTTTATCTCTGCGGTCCTATTAAAACTGTAGTCTTTTGGGCCAGATACGGAAAGCCAGAGGGCATGGGAACTGCAGGTCACTGCAGCCAGCTCAGTTTCTGCACCAGTGGCCTCCTTGGACTAGAGCACCCTTGTCCGTCTGACGTCTGACATGCTCGCACCTCAGGATGAAACTCACAAGTCATTTCCTCCACAAGGCATTCTCTAGGCAATCCCACCCCTATTCCATCAATGCCCCTGTTTGGCTGAGCGCTTCTTGAGACATGGTTTTTAAAAGACATGACCATACAGGTGGGCTTAATAACTCAGAATCTCCCACCCCTACCCTGGGAATGACGGGGGTCAGATACCCACCACCATGTTCAGCTACCTATTTGGTTTCTTGGAAGTCACCACTATCTGAGCTTACCTATACATCTCCTTACCTTTGTCTCTCCTATGCTGTACTTTCTACACACACACACACACACACACACACACAACACACATCCACTGTAATCCCTACCACCTAGAACAACTGTTATCAAACACTGAACACTCCATTTAATAGCTCATAAATAAAGAGATACACCAAGTGTTCAGGAAATAACATTTAACTAACTGCAAGCCAAAAGTATTCATCTTCTTGTGTGAAAAAAAAAAAATAAAAGGTCACAAAAACTGTATGCTTTTGATCTATGACGTGTGTAAGTTCTAGGGATAGGCTCAGAGATTTAGGTCCAGGCCGATCACACCAAGTAGACCAGTGATGTTCACTTCTGCATACAGAGGCTGGTCCTGGAACTTAGTTGACAAAATCTTCCCTGTCGCAGGCCTGCAGTTATTCTCTGTTTTTCTGTCACCACTCGACAGGGAACTTTCTCTTCCTTGCAGAAAGACATCTCTCACTCACAATCTACATGTTTCTCACTTCTCACTTTAGCTTCTAATAGAAAGCCCAGGGCCGAGCATCTCTAGTTCGAGTTCCCATGCTTTAATTTCTCAGACCTGAAACCAACTGACTTAGGAAAGTCAAAATGACGGCTGGAAACCCTAAGGGACTAGGGTTCTGGTCCTGAAAGTTGAACATAGGTATTTAGGGCTCCAAAATGCTACTGCTACAGTAAGTCGATTTTCCTAAAACAGATTTTTTAAGCTTTTGTGCTAAGAGACACTTGAGTATCCGCACAGCAAAGCTCCAGTGAGCAGTTTCCTCCTTCACAGTTGTCCTCGCGGCCTGGGGTAAAGTCGAGGCAACAGTTACATTTTAGAGTCGACAGCACAAATTTGCCCCTAGCATATGCCGTTCTTGAACATAAATGCACTCACAAGCACTTTCTTACAGGGAGAGAAAATCTGAATCGATTAACTAATTATTCTTTCAGTGCTGAGGACCAAAGTCAAGGCTATGTGCACGCTGTGGGTGGGAGCCCTCGACCAGCGAACTGCTTCCATGTCATTAAGTTAGTGGTGACCTATGAGACATGGCTTCAAAACTGTATTCCAAAGATGAAAGATATTCCACAATGATTTTCAGTTGTCTAATTTAAAATACAAGATATTAGAGTATTTTCTCTTGGGGCTGGAGAAATGGCTTAATGGTTAAGAACTTGTTGGTCTTGTAAAGAAAGGGTCCAGAGGTTTGATTCAGAACACCCATATGGTGGCTCTAAATCACCCATAACTCCAAGGAATCAGACACCATCTTCTGACTTCAATGGATACCAGGCACACATGAGGTTCATATACATGCAGGCAGAAAGTCTAAAATTTTTAAAGAATATTTTCTCTCGGATTATTAAACATTTTCAATCTTATATTAAAAAAAATAACCCAACTCTGCGTTATTGGTTAAAATGAGATTTCTGCTCACAGGCAGACCCCAGGGATGAAGCAACTATCTAACAAATGAGATATAAATCAAATAGACTAAATCCACATCAGATCTCATGGTGGTGTCTTAAGAACAGTGTCACAAGTGCAGGGTCTTTTCTTAAGTAGCACAATGTCAATTTTGCTAAATTTAGCAACAAAGGGATCTTAAAACACAGATACTCCAGAAGTAGTCTTCTCAGCAAAGGTTCAGATTTTAAATAGATTTTTGACAGATACAAGATGGAACTTTCCTGTCCAAATACCTATCAACTAGGAAGCAGCGCGTGTGCGAGACGATAGTGAGGCACCAAATACCTATCAACTAGGAAGCAGCGCGTGTGCGAGACGATAGTGAGGCATCTGCATGGCAACAGAGGCAGCAGGGTGATGACAGTAACAAGAAATGAGTGCGAAAACTACGTTATTTGACACTGTAGTCAAACAACTGTGATTCTGTTTCACCAGTATCCCAGCTTTGCCACATTACTAGCCACTGACACTGCAGAGTTGCAGTAACTGTCTGTGTCAGCCTCCCCGTCTACAAAATGAAATCTCATTACTTACCACAGTGGGAGAGGTCCTTCGGACAACTAAAGGACAGGACCACATAAGCTTATCCCTACAAAGTATGGAACAACTTGTTACAGGTTCAGGTGAGACATGGAACAGAAAATGATCAGGAAGCAGTAGCTTCTATGTATTAATTAAGAGGATTGTTTTAATTAAACAAGGCCAATTAGCCAAATTACTTATCTAATAACATTAATCCATCCACCAACCTCTCCTTGACCCCAAGAGTCATCAGGTAGATAGGGCAGATGGGGGAGCTGTGTAAACTTCATGGTGATGGATGTGTCATGAAGTGAATTAACCACAAAGGCAATTAGGTCATAAAAGCAGCAGTAGGGATATTAACTAGACGGAAGGCTCAGTCAGAGGATCAGCCCTGAAAAGATTTTATTAGCCAAACCACAAAAATCCTGCTAAAAATATATCCGCAATCTCATGAAAAATAATAGGTCGCATGACTTATAAATTGCATCACAAAATCTGATTTTCTTTAGTTTAAAAGAAAACAGAAGTCTGAAAGCTTCCTTTAGTAGGGCCACTGAATACCTGTCAAAGGACACAGTTCTGCCCACCCAAAACTGGCAGTGAGTTTTCTTAGTAACACTACTCCCTCCTCCTGTACACTTGAACTTCGTACAAATCAACACCTTCACAGGATGCCAGCACTTGTACATTATACTTTACTTGAGAATATATACCACAAAAGTTTGGGTTGAAAGACCAACTGGGGCCTGGGATATCATCGCTTTGATATTAAGAGATGAAACTGATATTTACTTTCCTATTAAGTTATTGCTTAGGCTTATAGTACAGGCTGCTGCCGGGAGGATAGTCATTCTGAGGGAGAAGATGGCCAGGGTAGACTGTCAGAAGTGTCTGCCTGCAGGAGGAAGGAACTTCACACCTAGGAAAGGAAGCAAGGCCGTGCTCTTACACACGACACAACAGAGCCAGCTGTGGTCTGTGAGGTGGTGTGGATGACGGGGTAGGTGATGGAGGCAGGGTTGCGGAGATTTACATTCCCATGTTGTACCTATGTTCAAATTTCCCCAGTGGCTGTTTTAAAACAAATTTTAAATTAGTTTTCCTCTCATACACAAATTTTACTTAAAAATTCAATAATGGACTTGTTATGGTATTCACATGTGTGTGCACTTGTGCATGTATGTGTACATGTATGTGCATATGTCTCTTTAACTGTTCTGATTCATCCCCCTCTCTGAAAGCTTTCCACTCTGCCCCGCCCAACCCCAGCTGTTTCCTTTGCCTCCCTCAGGCCTCCCTTCTGATTTCATGTCTCAGGTAAGCCATTACCCTCTCTTTCCCCTTCCCTTAAGATCTTTCGCCCATCTCATGCTTCTCTTTTATGATCCATAAACAACACATGCACACACATACACACACAATTTAAAGTCTAGATTCAATAATCACTTTATATAACTAAATAAATATACTTACATATATTGAAATTTTAGACTATCCAGCATTGTAGGCCATGCTGTCATTTCAGCAGTTGGGAGGCTGAAGCAAGGGGAGTCTGAGTTCTAGGTAAGCCTGGACTATATCAAGTATTGTGTATTTCTTTAATGTCAGCACTTGGAAGACTGAGGCAGGCAATCATTGTGAGTTTCAAGGTCAGCCTAGTATATAAAGTGATATAAAGTGAGTTCCAGGCCAGGGACACACAGTGAAACCCTATCTCAAAGGCGGCTGTGGTAATGGCTCATCAGGCAAAGTCACTTGCCAACAAGTCTGAGGAAGAAAAGAGCTCACTTCAATAGGTTACCATGAGCTGTTGCATATGCTCTCACATATATACAGAGGAACCAAATGTAATAAAATGTTTAAATGAGAGAAAAACAGGGTCAGAGTGATGGATAGATACAAGAGAGGGTCATGAGAACAAACAACCCCTTTCCCAAAGAAAAGCTATATTGACACTGGGTACGCTTCTGATATTTTTTTAATGCATATAAATTTCCCATTTGTTAAGCCATTATTTTTAAAGACAAAATAAGTGGCGGAAGACAGAGGCCTGCCTGAAGCGGGAGCCACTACAATGTGCAAGTATGTGGTGGAGGGATGGGAGAGACAGAGAAGCTAAGTGGTTTGAGCACTGTGGAGAAAAGCGGAACTGGAGACACAAGGGTGGAGAGGAACAGCATGACGGGAGTCGCCTGCCCTACCACTGCGGCTGGCCCACATCCAGGGCTCTGAGTTCGCTCACATCAACATCTACCCCATCTATGAACTCCCAGAGCACATGAAGGACCAGTCCTGTAGAACCAAAGCTGCAGGATCTCCATGGCACAGGACCACAACAGGATGTCCAAGAGACGTCCTGGTGAGGATCCAGGATTGATCGTGTAGCAGAAGACAGGGGCCTCAAACCAGACCAACAACTCAGGTGCAATGAACATTTACAAGTATTTGCTGTGTGTGAACAAAGTGTCTATTGTGGGACCCACTGCAGCTTCCACAAGGAGATTTTTTTTTTGTTTGTTTGTTTTTTATTTTATCTTTTAATTATATTTTAGAGGGGAGGTTGCAAGGGTAGAGGGCAGACACGAAGTGACAGGGAGACAAAGAACAGGATTGGGGTGCATGGTGTGAAACTCGAAGAATAAAGAGGTTTCTTTAAAAAAAAAATAAAATATATTTCATTCCAGGTTTCTCATTATTTGAGAGGGCTTTCCTCTTATGTCAAGGGAACATAAGACAAAGTCGATGATTAAAATCTGTTTCAGTGGAAGTCAAAACAGCTCCAGATAACAGCAAACCATTGACGCAATGGCAGCTAAATCAAACCACAAGGATGCACACTACTTCCCCCAAAGAAGAGGTCCAAATCAGTCTTGAACTCACCGGGGTGGGCGGAAGCACACGTTTACTTTCTCACTAAATTCTAAATGGACACTACCCAGTGCAAAGAAGCCAAGTGGGGTGCCTAAAGGGGGTGGCTGTCACTGCCACAGGGGCCTCCTGCCTGACACGGATGGCACCTTTAAAAAGAGTAAGAGCATGCCTCAAACCCGTACTATAGTTCACTCAGTACACCTAAGCAGAACACAGCAATGCTCAAGGAAGGGTGTGGGTTGACGGTTTGTTTTAAAAAGGAACACTGCAACCCACACCTACGCCTCGGGGACAATGCCTCTCTTCCTTTGACAGCTGATGTCTTCTTTCTTAGAGATGTTTCTAGCACTAAAACATACAGGTTACCCTAAACACCACATTAAAGTGCTTTGTCCTAAGTGTCCTGAAGACATATCGAAAGTTCTTCTGCAGATAAGCCTTTGGGAGCTGAAGGGTAAATAAGTAGGGTCTTGAAACGCTACATCTTATACCTGCCACTTTTAAGACAGCTCTTGTGTTCATGAATCTAAGAGACCCAACGCACAAAACACATGACACTTGCAAAGGCCATCCGTAATCACCTCAATGGTAGCAATTCGCTCCTACCTCAGTTTAGTTCCTTCAAAATCAAGCTACACCCGAGATGAAGCTAGGAGCATCTATCTGTGCCTCTGTCTCTTGTCTAGGGAGGGAGTTTTCCCTCAACCATAACGCTTGCTATTCTAACTATCCTTCTGGATAGATGTTATCAGACCATATAGGGCAGCATACACCTAATAATAGTTAGAATAGAATTCAGTGGTGTGAATTTCTTAATTTACAGTACGTGTGTGGCCACCAAGTCACACAAGTGACTGTATTGTTAGCTTTCCTCAGTGTTGTGAAATGACATCTAACAGGGAAGAAATATCTATTTTTACATGAACGATGCCAGAAGTTCTTCTTCCTCTTCGTCCAGGAGTCTCTTCCATCTGGTGCTCTACTTGAGGGACGGTCATGCCTTTCTGCTGTTCTCCTGAACCCACCCAGTCCTAGGGGTCCTGCCTAACTCTCCCTCCCTTGGGGAGTATGCTACTCTCCTCCAGTTCTCTTCCTCAGCACGAGTCTCAGTGCTCAGGACTAGGCCTGTCGCCTGCAGAACAAGCCCACCATGGGAAGTAGATAGTCTGCACGGCCTCCCTTTGTCCTCTTTTTGATGTGTTTCACAAGTTTGCCCACAACCCAAGGAACGGTTGGCTTCCTCCAGCACCAACAAGTGCACCATTCCTTCCTCATGGTACATTTTTAGTGAAAAATCACAACAAAAACAAACGTTCTACCCCAGGGCTATTTTCACAGTTTCAGCTTTTGCCTCTGAAGTAACGATGAGTGATGATGAAGCCTGGGGTTATGATGATGCAGCTGCATCTCTGAGGAGACACTGGGGAAGTGGATGGAGGCGGAGAACAGAGGCCAATGCAGGACAGGGGGCTCTTGCTGTGTCTCCTCTGACTTCAGTGGAGATGAGGACAGAGAATCTTAGGTCTATGTCCCCGCGGCCACCGTGACCTGAGGGACAGTCATGTAGACTTCTTTCCTTGTCTTCAGGGACTAAACACCGCTGTCAGTTTTTCATAATGTTCTGAATGACAGGTCCAGACAATCCTTAGTTGCCAGATGGCTTACCCTTCAAATATAGGTTAAGTTCTGACAGCTTTAGAAGGCCAATCTATCGGCCTTTGGGATTCTGAGGGAGAGTAAGACCTTCATGTCTCTGTAGAAAATGAAGTGGTATTTTTCTTGACAGGAGATACCAGGTGTCTTAGGGTTTCCACTGCTGTGAAGAGACATCATGACCAAAGCAACTCTTGTAAAGACAACATTCAACTGGGGCTGGCTTACAGGTGGCTTACAGGCGCTGAGGTTCAGTCCATTAACATCAAGGTGGAAGTATGGCAGCATCAGGCAGACATGGACCTGGAGGAGCTGAGAGTCCCATCTCTTGTTCTGAAGGCAGCTAGGAGAAGACTAGCTTCCTGGCAGCTAGGATGAGGGTCTTAAAGCCCATCCCACAGGGACACGCCTATTCCAACAAGACCACACCTCCTAAGAGTGCCACTTCCTGGGCCAAGCATATACCAACCATCACACCAGGCCTATCCACCGCTACCACAGTGGAGGTCTTGACATGTGGCCATGTGGAAGTCACATCCTCTCAGGACCAAAACCACTAGAATACATGTTGCTAGAAGTCCTTCCTGAACTAATACTCTATCATAACATGGAAGCAAGGCCCTGTCCTAATGCAAGAGGAATTAGAAAATAACTCAGATTCTTCGTAGAAATAAGAGTTAGTACCCAACCTTCGGTTTAGACTGAACATACATGTTCACTCCTTCATTCCTGAAAATGCTTCAGTATTAAGGAGGGCAGTGTCGAGTAGCTAAAACCTAAGATCATCTAAGTTATCTATGAAAAATCACTTAATTTATAGGTTCCTGACTTCATGCTGTATCTCACAGCCTCCCCCCAAATAGTGTGCAGACACAGACTAATGCAATTGAAGTAAACTTACTCATAAAGAACCTGCTGGGGTAGAATATCAACACTGAGCAAATGAGAATGAATAATCTAGGCACTGGAGTATATGCCTGTCTCTCTAATACTAGGAAGGCTGGGAAGGGGGTGGGGTGGAAGACTTCCATTCTATTAAACACATCAGAAGACTGATGAAGTAACTTTGTGCAGTGGGTACAATATCAAATGCTCACCTAATAAAATTATTAGATGATCCAGCTATGTCAGCTGACTGGAGAGATGGCTCAGTGGTTAAGAGCACTGACTGCTCTTCCAGAGGTCCTGAGTTCAATTCCCAGCAACCACATGGTGGCTCACAACCATCTGTAATGGGATCTGATGCCCTCTTCTGGTACGTCTGAAGAAAGCAATGGTGTACTCATATACATAAAAATAAATAAATAAATAAATAAATCTTAAAAAAAAAAAGAAATGAAGAGATATAAGTTTAGCCGGGCGGTGGTGGCGCACGCCTTTAATCCTAGCACTTGGGAGGCAGAGGCAGGAAGACTTCTGAGTTCGAGGCCAGCCTGGTCCACAAAGTGAGTTCCAGGACAGCCAGGGCTACACAGAGAAACCCTGTCTCGAAAAACCAAAAAAAAAAAAAAAAAAATATTATTAGATGATGCAGCTCATATTTCCCTATTATTTTCACTCCTAGAAGTTCCTCAGTCCGAGGATATATTGGCAGTAGGGCTCAAAAAGCAAGTGGTTTATAATACCTGAATCCACTGGCTGATGTGAACTTCAAAGACAGAGAACACGACAGAGCATACTATCCATCTTTCACATGCCTCTTGAACCAAATAAATATTGTCCCAGCTCTCTAAAGAAAGAAAAAGGATAAACTAGACTGGAATCTGAGGAAGAACGGCTTGTGGGAAGCAGAGGAATGAGGGGCCAAGTTGAGCATCAGAGCCACTGCACACTATGCATTAACTCTGCATGATGAATGCCTTTACTCTCTTAGGGGAAATGGAAGGGGCGCAGAGACTTTAAGAGATGTATTAAGCAAAACCATGGAGTTTTATTTTGGTACTGATTTGAATAAATAAGCATTTGAAACTACTGGGGAAATATAAGCCTTCATTGAATATGTAACAATATTAATTAATTATTGTTAGGATTATTTTTAAACATTTTTTGAGTGGAGAATTTAATTATTTTTTTACCGGATATTTTTCTTTATTTACACCCTGCCTCTATGAGGGTGCTCTCCCACCCACCCATCCACTTCTGCCTTCTTAGTTTTTTTAAGTGTGGAAGTGGCAATATACTAGAAAGAGCTCTTATTTTTACAGATGCACGCGGAACGTCTATCAGTAAAATTTTATGATGGGAATTGCTTCACACAACCTCCTGTGAACATGACAAAGCATGTGAGTGAGGGAAACAATGTGCTGCTGACTACTGAAGCTCGATGCTGAAGAGGGGAGCTTACTAACCCTCCTGTCACTCGTATGGCTTCAGAGTTTCTAAAGAAATATTGTTTTAATTCCCAGCATTGAATAAAGAAAATGAAGAAACCAAATTTAACAGAACGTCAGTTATACAACTGCAGGCATACAGGCTCGGCAAAAGTCACCAAGGCAGAAGAAACACATAGGGATCAATACCAGTCGAGGGCATCATGGTTTTAAATGTATCCACCTGCACACCTGGCCTGTTGACTGCCAGTCCCTGGGTGGAGCCCAGTCACCGGTTCTACCAAGCCCTTCAGGTGAGTCTAAGGTACAACAAAGCCTAAGGGGCACAGGACTATTCTACCTGTTCAAAAGATGGCTTTCAAGAGCTTAGTGAAATACCTGGGCTGGCTAGGGAAAAACTACAGGGAAGCAATACATGAGAGGGGCGGAGTGCCACACGGGCGTGGGCTGTGCCAGGCGCTCACTCGTGTGACATTGATCTTGGTGGCCAGACATTCCAGATGCGACTGTGATCTCAACTTGCAGGTCAGGAAAATAAGGTGAAGGGAAACTGAGTCCTGGCAATACATTTATGTTGCAACATGGGGGTCTGAATCTCAATCTGTCTGTGCCTAAAGCAGATGCCCAGCTATACTAGAGACAAGGCCTGGCACTGACATTCTTCCGGTAGAGACAGCAGTTTGGCCTGTTCAGTTTTTCAGTCAGATCCTAGGATTCTGGACTTGGGCTTGCCTCTATTACTCAACCAAAGAGACCAGGGGAGGAGCAGCACAGGAGAAGACCAAATGCTAGGTATCCAGTACATCTGATCCAATTATAGCAGTGTCACAGTCACGAGGGCTAGACAGAGAGCAAGCACACGCCCGCTTAGGAGAGAACGCATCCTGGGCAGGTATGGACACTGTGTTCTGAATCTTCTCTTTTAGAGTTTCTTTTCTGGTTTTTCAAAACACGGTTTTCTGTGTCTCCCTAATTGTCCTAGAACTCTCTCTCTGCAGACCAGTCTGGTCTGGAACTAGAGACCCTGCCTCTGCCTCCTGGAGTGCTGGAGACTAAAGGTTTGCCAGCATGCCCAGCCTCCCTTAAGAGTCTAATTGGTTTTCATGGAAGAACCAGGAATGCATCTTCAATACCCAACTTCTCTTGGAGATGTAGTACACTTTGGAAAAGGAGGCAGGTGACTGAAGGACCACGTGACTAATCTCCATGGTAACCCAGTGAGCAAAACTCCCTATGGCCTACAAAAAAACATTAAGTGTGTTCTGATGGGCTACGACTCTCACACACATACACTGTCTTCACCAAAACAAACTCACCTCATATCGAAACGTTTTAAAGGACCACTTCCGAGGTCTATCTTTGTTGCACTCAAAGAGATCATATGTAAATTTAGTTCTCCTTCCCCATCTCCTGCACTAAAAACGAAAGTGAACATCAAGTAACACTTCATGCAAAATTTCTGTACAGTTATTTGCAGCCATAGACTGGCCTTGTGGTGTTCTGGAACTCCAGTTAAATGCCAAAGGAGGCAGCTATGATACGAACACCCGCACTTGGTTTGGAAGCAGAACAACTGGACTCAGTGTCCTAATAGGATATCAAGAGGTTTCAGCTAAAGGAAAACTCACCTTCAATGCCAAAAGCTAACAACTCAGAATAATCAAAGCTTAAGCAGTTTTACCTTAAACACTGTTTACATTCTACATGAACTAAAAAGCCCATGATTTTCCACCATGAGCTCAAACTATTTTAACAGTGTGCAGAGGAAGACAATGAATCCCCCACCCACCTCCAAAGAGACATCCTGTCTGTAAATAGATGCAACCTCCTCAGCTATGACATCCCCTCGCTCTTCTCTCTCCCCTTCAGATGGCCCTAGAGAATACTGGCATAAACACTTTTACAATCTACCCTTAGATTGGCAGACAGCCCACTAGGCACTAAACAGTGTCTCAGTCAATTTTAAAATACAAGTACTCCATACAAATGATCATTATCAATGGTAGAAAAGAATGAGTCACCCTCAATTTGGTCAGGAAAGGTCATTTTTTTTTCCAGAAAGGCCATGTGCAAAGCTCTCCTCCGTCTGGGTCACAAAGGTAAACATACTTCTCCACTTAGCCTCCTGCATTAATTCTTCAAGACCTTTCACACTGTGATATCCTTGACCATTCCTCAGCCTCCAGACTGCTTTTTATGAGGTACTCAACACACTGAAAGGGGTGGGGCTGATCATTTGTTCAGCACCGGTTGTACTGTCAACAACGGGGCTGAGACTCTTTATAGCAGTTTACTTAATTCTCACACTACACAGTCTATCACGCTCATCTTATAGATGAAGGGGAAATGGAGGCATGTGGAAACACTACTCATGCAATGGGGAAGTGGTCCCAGCAATGGTCCTGTGCTAACCCTCAGCACCAGGTCTCAGGCTGGTCTAACCCCCAGCAGCTTTCTGGCTTACAGCAGCTCTTTCACAAGCCACCTCGCTCTTTTTCTTTTCTTCCTCCCTTAGGAGGGACTGAACCCAGCTTCTCTCCATTACCCTTTTCATTTGCATAATTTACATACAAGGTCTCACTAACTCGCCCAGGATGGCCTTGAATTCACTGCGGCCCACATAGGACACAATGTTTGTGATTTCTTCGCTTTGGCCTCCTTGATAGATGAGATTACAGGCCTGTGTCACTGTGACTGCTTAACAGTTCCTTCTTAATGGGAAGAGATGCTTCCTGCCAACTATCTTTCCCATCTAAGGTCCAGGACACCAATACTTTAATGACTTTTCCATCTAACTGGCAATTATTCCTGCCCAGCACCACTCTTGGGAATTATGGGATTTGTACCAGTGACATTCAATTTTGACTTGATTTCCCCGTAGTGGAGTGGTACAAGCTTACCTCTTCTCTACTCCATGTAAGAGTCTGTTGATTTCCTACCATGAAATCCAGTCTCCTTTTCTCCTTGACAGTGGAACTCTGTTTCTACGAGGACATTTGCCACTGGACACAGAAACATATTTCCTAGTCTTTCTTGCAGCTAGATGGATCAATCAGTTCCAGCATTGAGTGACTCCGCGAAGATGGGTCAATTTTGCTTTTCCTATCTATTTAAAAAAAAAAATTTTTTTTTGAGACAAGTTCTTACACTGTAACCCAGGCTGGCCTTGAATTCACACCAGATCCCTCCATCTCAGCCTACTGATTTCTGGAGTGGCTTTTCTTTTCTTTCCAGAATCTGTATGTCGTGAGTGATAGGCAATGTGTGAGGATGAGAACGGAGGCGATACACCAAGGAAGGGAGAGGAGAGGGAAGCAGGTTGACAGAGAAATGGCCTGTTACATTCAAGCTTCACTTCACTTGAGCCTCCTCCTCTCTCTGATACGCTAACCCCAATGAAATCAAGCCAAAAAAATAAAATAAAAGATGGTACAAGGTCTCCAGCACGACTCATTAACTGCCAGAGAGACCGGATGGCCAATGTTAATAAGGAGCCGTCAGCCTGAGAGGCTTGGGGTGGGGGTGGGGGTGGGGGGTCCTGCCATCATTTGGTTCCTCATATACCTCCAGATGAGTAATGACTTTGCTTCTGGCTTCCTAGCAATTGCTTTCCCCTATAAATCTCCATAACTGTCCATAACATAATCTTTAGGAAAGTATCACAGGTATGTTAAAAAGAAAAAAAATAAAATTAAAAACAGTATATGGTCATTTCTTCCGGAGACTTATTCAGAAGAACGGGGTCATTTTAATCCTCACTCGCCTGTTCCCACACTAGCAAATGCCACACAGCCAAGATGTTGCTGGTTTTCTCCACCTCTCAGCCATCTGCTGAGAGGGAATGGCTCCGGCCAGGAAAACCATCTCAATACATCAAAATGTCACAAGACACTCTCAGAGCTTGCTGAAGCTGTAGGAAGAGGGCTGGACTCTGATTCTCTTAGCCTCCTTCAGTGAATGTAACTCCACCCTGAAGCATTTCAAAAATTCAGAGTTGTTCCGCTCTGAATCTGAATGGGCCCATGTCCTCTGTGAAGCCTTTTTAGTCTTGTCCCAAATCAAGCCAAGCCCACCGCTGATGCCTCTATAGCAGTCTCCATAGGCACTGACAGGATACCTGTCTCTATCTACTATGCTGTAGCTGGAAGTCTGTTGACTCCACTGTGAGCTTTGAAGGCCTGGGATCCTGCCTGCCACACCGTTTTTTGTCACTGGAGCTAATGCTTTCTGGAATACAGCAGATGTTCAGTAAATGGTCCCTATACGAATTCATTAAAGTAAGTCAGGAAGCCACCCAGGGAGTTCTACATACTACTAAGACATTATCCCATCCTTTAAGCATCATTTGCCAATCCACACTGAAAACTGAGAACCCAGGTAAGACTGGCTAAAGAGATGCAGAAGAGGCCAGAGGTTACCTTTCTCTAATACGCTGTATAGGAAGCAAGAGCAACTCTTGAGATGACAGGAGAGCAATAGGCAGGGAACAATGGATCTGCTGGGGAGGAGCTGCAGAAATGGCTGCTGTACTTCTACAGAAATGCTAAAATAAGGAACAGGAAATTCTTCACAAATGGTTGATAAAACTCACCCACTGGTGGTTTCTATGACAGGACAAAAACAGAAAAGCACTTTCTAATAGTTTGATGGAACCATGGACCAGATGGTGTTTTCTGGAGACGAGCATTTGCTGTGCTGTGGCGTTACAGGGAAACACTTTTCCAGGAAGATCTCCTTGTGTTCTCAAAGCAATGGGGGGGGAGGGGGTGTGTGTGTGTGTGTGTGTGTGTGTGTGTGTGCGCGCAAACAACCTGGTGAGGGGCAATCCTTTCAACATACCATCCCAGCTGATTACTAGTCAGGGAGGGTATAGCATTTCCACCTGCCTTCAAAACCTTAAAACTGATATATGGCAGAGAACATGGTTGAAAGCTTTTCCATGTCTCAGAAATTAAACAACAACAACCACCTGTTCCTGGGTCAGGTGGTGGCGCACACCTTTAATCCCAGCACTTGGGAAGCAGAGGCAGGTGAGTTCAAGGCCAGCCTGGTCTACAGAGTGAGTTCCAGGAAAGGCAGGGCTACACAGAGAAACTCCACCTTAGAAAACAAACAAAAGGAGGGGGTGGTGAGGACAGACAGACAGCCAGACAGACGGGAGAAAACAAAGAAGGAAACCCCATCAATACAAAGAAACATTTTCTCCAGCAACAATCCGTGGCCCCAGCTCTACCCATCAGGAAAGCTGTGAAGGGAACTCTGAAATACAGATACAGATCTGAAAGCTGGGCTTCTCCATCATTTGAGTAAAAATTGTAAGAATATTGACAGCACTCATCAGATCCTATGGAATAGGATGCCACTGTTGGTTTGCCAAAATGTTTTACAATGTTCACATCTTCTGTAGGAAGAATTGTATTTGGAGAAGAAACAGCAAAGAAGGATGAACACCTTGGTAGAAATGCTCAAAAGATGGCAAGCAAGACCTGTGCAGCCAGAAATAAAATGATACCTTTGCGTAAGTCACTGCGGCACTGACTCACATAGCCAGGAGCAGCCTACAGCTGCTGCTAATTTTAAGACAGCCCTGTCTGTCCTGTAAGAAAATAAGACTAAAAAGGAATAATAACAAAAAAATGTTGAGGAAAATGCCTGGCTGGCACTTATCTAACAGACTGGGGTACCAGTGAAATGAAAGGTAATGAACCCAGATCAAGAGGTAGTGAGATCTTGCCCCAGGCCCTGGAGAGGTAGTGGGCGTCTGCCATGTGGGATGTGAGAACGCTGTGCAGTCAAAAATGAGCAAATATTCTACACACCCAGGCACAGGAAGCTACAGCTTACTCTCCCCCTGTGAAGGCAAACCTAACTCATATCCACCAGTGGGAACGTTAACTCATGTGACACAGAACATGTTTTGTGTGAAAGCCTTAGACCTAGCAACTCAATTTCCAAGATCCCTTCCTAAAAGTTTGTTAGAAAAAAGTGAGTAGAGAAACATTAAAAGCAAAACAAAACAAACAAAAGAAAGGAAGATGGAGACACGGCTCTGTGGTTAAGAGCACCAGAGTTCAGTTCCCCTATTCATATCGAACGGCTCACAAACTGCCTGTCCCTCCAGTTCTGAGGGCTCAGGCATGCCTGTGGCACACATAAACTCATATAGGCACACACACACACATACACATTTTTGTTTTAAAAAATTGAAAAGGAATAGAGAAAAACCAACATTAATAACAAGAATAAAAATAAGTAAAATGGCATAGGCAGAGGGTAAATGTTTTCAGCAACTGAGGAGATGGCCACATCAGCAGTGGAGAATGCAGAATATATAGCAATATGAGGCATGCTTGTATTCCATACACCCTTTATATGTCATGCATAAAATAGCAGCTGTCACTATGAAATTTATAAAAGGATATTTTTATATGCTGTCATCTCATAGAATTCTCAAAACTGTGTCATGGAATTTAAAAAAAAAATTGAGGCATTATTTCACACCAGAAAGCTAAATTTACCATGCTTTTCAAAAGGTTTCATTGCAAAACATGAAACAATTAGCTTGGTGTGGTGGTGCATGCCTTTTATCTCAGCACTCAGGAGGTCGAGGTGGTAAGTTCCAAGACAGCCAGTGCTATGCAGAGACTGTCTCAAACAAAACAACACAAACACAAACACAAAGGAAAGTATGAGTGAGCACATGCCACACTCAGGTCTCTAGGATTGGTGATCGTGAGGAATATAGGGAGAGCTGGATCCATAGCTGTAGCACCCACAACATGGAAGGATCTTATGAGTTTATCTGGACAACACAGAAAGGCTCTCTCTCAAAAGGAAGGGGAGGGAGGACACACAGAGAATAAGGCCTGACACTTAAGATTTAAAACCCAAAAAGACAAGTATGTCTCTGTCAGGCAGGAAAAACTAAGGGGAAAAACCAAGCCAAAACCAAAAATCCAAACAAACTAAAACAATTCCACCATAACCCACCTAGACCTAGCTTTCTCTGGTATACAGTGACAGAACACAGGACTTCTCAGTTTCTACCAGACTGCTCTGAGAGTAGAACTAACTCACCTATGGAAAACAGTAAACTTACCTGCCCAAACCCCTGACTAGGTAAGCAGACATCAACACCACTGTCCTAGTTCACGCTGCCAGAGAGCGCAACACAGCCAGTCTTTCAGCTTAAGGCACTGGAACAACAGGTAAATAGGTAAATAACCAAAAGGCCAAATATCTAATTCTAAAAGGAAACCTTTTTTTAAAAAAAATCAATAAGATAAAGCAAAAGTACTGATTTAGAAAAATTCAAAATTCAGTTAGCTGTGAGACAGTAACTTGAATCTCTGGTATGTTATTCAATCTTACTCCAGAACAGCAGCTATAAGATCTTAAAGTGTAGTCAAGTACCCGCCATTCCCAAGCCACGGCGACCTTGTGCATGGTATCAGGCCAATCTGATGATACTACTGATTGTCAGCTCTCCCTGTCCATCTGAGCTTAGAGATGTTTGACCTAGCATGAAAGCATCTGGTAGGCAAGTTGAAGCAGGCCTGTGGCAGGGTCAAGAAGATAGTGAATTAGGAAATCAAGTCCCACTGTTGCCAACAGAGACATGAATCGTGGGAACTCATTTTCCACAACTGCAAAACCAAAACTGGACTTAACAGAATCTTAACAGAGTGCAGTCCAATTGGTCAGCAATTTGGTGAGTCTGGCTATCAAGCCTCAAGTATCTGCCTGCCTCTGCCTCCCCATTAATGAGATTATAAATGAGGGTCACTATACCTGCCTTTAAAAAAATGGGTTCTGAGTAGCATACCAAGGTCTTCATGCTTGCATTACCAACTAAGACATCATCCCATCTCGAAATACTTAAACTTTAAGTATTTTATCTCCAATATATTTTATCCACCTCTCGTATGCTTCTCTAACATTTTCATGAATTTTTTAAATATAAGAAATGATTAACAGTCATTTAAATTGTCTAAATACATCTACTCCCTCCAGTCTAAGTCTGAGTAAAACTGATATCCCAGAAAGACACAGTATGTCTACCTACTCATCAATAGTCTTTATCCGAGGCTGGAGAAATGGCTCAGGGATGAAGAGAGCATATACTGCTTTTGCAAAGGACTCAAGTTCAATGCTCAGCGCCCAAGTTGGGCAGCTTACAACCTCCTGGTAAGCTTCAGCTCCAGGGGATCCAACAGCTCTTTTCTACTCCAGGGTCAACTATACTCAACATATACATAACCTCACACAGACGTACATGTATACATATAATTACACAGTAATACAAATAAATCTTAATGAAACAATAATCTCCCATCATCTCAAACACCCCAGGGAACTTAAGAGATGTAAGGCTTTATTTAATGACACAAAACGCATCCCAAAATGCGTCCTGGTAGATAAAATGAAGTAATAATGTAAAGCCTTTAGCACTGTGCTTGGCTCCCAACAGATGATCAAGAAGCTAAGCCTGATTTGGACTCTGGTCTCTTGTCAAACATGCCTTCAAGGTCTGCGCTGGAGTCAGGCCTGACCGCAGCTGCTCAGCACAGGCTAGTGTGAGCTCAGGGCCAGACTGAGCAACTGTGAGTCCACAGCCAAAGTAAAACATCAGGGCTGTACATACAGACCAGTGGCATAAACCCGGCCTAGCATCCAGGAGGGCCTAGGTTCCATCCCCAGTAACCGGGAAAACAAAGCGGAATGCAGGGAACCATCACTGGAAGAGAAACTAAATGTTGCATGAAGGATACAACTGCAGCTCTTCTCTCTAATGTCTGCTAAAAACAAACAAGCAAACAAGTAAACAATTTTAATCCAACGAGGCTGAGGAGACAAAAGCTGCATCTATCAATTCAGAGAAGGCAGCGTCCGTGAGGCATCTTAGAGACGCAACAGTAGCTGATGACAAAGTTTCTAAAAACCTGAGTTGCCAGGTAAAGACGCTACCAAGGCTGATGACTTGAGTTTCATCTCTGGGACACACATGGTGGGAGGGGAACTAACTCCTACAAGTTGTCCTCTGGTCTCCTCTTGTATACCACAGATGAATGATATTCTCAACAACAACAACAAAAATGTTAATTTAAAAAAAAATGGAGAAACAAAAATGTATACTCACAAGTTAGTGCCAGGAAGCCTCTTTACATCTGCATATGCATTTTATGGCATCTGGGATAAGAAAATGAAAACGCGGCACAGAACCACACGGTTCTTTGCCTCCATGTGGGTCAATTATGGACTTCTAGCATCTGCTACACACTGGCATCTTGCTCCTTGCTGCAGAGATACATTAACCAATCCCAAGATACTGCTGAGCTTTATTAATTTTAGGCTCCCATACATACCCTTCAGGATCCCTCCGGGAAACATATCACATATGTAGCTATAGAATTGGAGGCAAAAATCTCAGGCAAAGTATTATGAATATTTCTTTAAAAAAAAGAAAGAAAGAAAGAAAGTTTTCTTTTGTACTCAATTAAAAATAAATCATTGTTTGGACTCAATTCAACACAAAAAGTATTCACTGAGCACTTTGCTATGGCAAACCATCACCCTAAGCATTGTGAACAGAGCAGAGTCCTTGCCTAAGTGAGTTTACAATCTGGTAGGAAAGACAGATGTGCCTATAAATAAGTAACAAAGAGGAAAGTGTAACAATGCAAAGACAATGCTCTAGAAAATGGCAAAAGTTCACTTTCAGAGCAGGGAAACTGAGAACATTTCAAATCCAAGGTAGCCCACGAGCTGGGGCATTACTGCAAAATGTTCATAGGGTCACTACTACACAGACTTCACAAGTGGTTTTTGAATAGTCAAACTCCATGGAAAATCCAAGACCCAAATGGGTAAAAATCCAGGAAATACTGACATCAGTGTTGACACTGATGACAAACACACAATTGGGAGAAAACCCTGGCATGGCTGTACCACACCACAGTACTGCTGCTGTCCATGTTAGAGCAGTGTTAGGAGTCTCCATCTTCTGGGTGGTCGGGTGTTGTTAAGACAGGTTTCTCAGCACTATAGCAAAGGAGTTGCTCTATCCTACACTGGCAGGAGCATTGCACCCTGGCACCCTGTGGGGCTGTAGCTGGGAGAGAGGAATAGAAACATTGATATTTTAAACACTGGTCTAGAGGGCCAGCACGTTCAGAAGCTAAAGTAGGCACTAAGAAGTGGGTAAAGGCGGTGTTCAAGACCTGACTCTACGCCATCTTAAGGCAAAGGTTCCTTCTTGCTAGTCGCTTGTAATGCAGAAGGAAGTGAACATTAGAACTATGTACTCTGAGATTCATGTTTTGTGTAAAACTTTTTCTACTTCCCTCTACTCTCCCTATTCCCTATCTCTAACCATAAATGTGGCACTCAAGATGCTGGTTGGCGGTGTAGGGTGTGTGTGTGTGTGTGTGTGTGTTCTTGTATGTCTTTGCAGGCACAATCTGTAAGGTCCTCACCATACTGTACCAACACCAGGCATCACTGTATGTACATACACAAAGCACCTGACACCAGGCTGGACACTAAGCGACTGCTCAGTAAACAGTAGCCGCTTCCTGTGAGGCCCTTTGATTAGCGGAGAGCAAGGCACAGAAACACATCTCTGCTAAGCTGCCTAGGTAAATGGTTGCAGAAGAGTTCTCCCTCCCTGCTTTTGCTTCAGAGCTGCCTGGGCACTCCTGAGGATGTCACTCCCCAGTTATCACCTTCTTCCTTTAAAGGCTCAAATATGTCAGATCACCCTCTCCTGCCTGCCTCATCAGCTCTGTTAGGTACCCATTAGCCAAATCTTCTGAGTGAAGCATTAACTACATTCTACATTCTACAGGGGGCTGCGAGTGTCTAGTTAGGAACAGGAGGTCAGTTTGGGCACAATGCTCTTGAGTCCTGAAGGGAAGAGCATTACTTTGCTCTGTCCCAAGCTGGCACACCACTGACCTTTTTTGAACATCCAGAAACATCAGGCTAATTTTTCTCTCTCTAATGTAATGAGAACAGAAGCCCCTGAGGTAAGAAAACAGCAGATCTGGGAGATTGGCCTGATGCACCTCAGGCTGTCTTGGAAGCCTGTAGGTTTTGAATCTAGTAACTGGAGAGTTGGTTCCATTTACTGGTGACTTTTTTTAAAAGTTGCAGGTAACAGGCTTTCACGATGATCTACGCTTGACGTACTAGTGTGCCAAAAATTAAACTGAGGCAATGAGGTGAACTGAGCACCTGATGGCACGAGGACATCAGGGAGCCAAGAACTACCAACACATGTATCACAAACTCAGATGCGTTCAGAGGAACTTGTTATATCCTGATTTCGCTATGTATCAATACAGGAAGCATAACTCATATGATTACTAAAAGCATGAAGTCTCGAATTCTATAGCTACACACAACTTACGAAAGATCAAGAGTTACAACATCTGTTTTATTTAGATGCTTAAGAAACAGCTAGACAGTGGTGGTTCATGCCTTTAATCCTAGCACTCAGGAGGCAGAGGCAGAGGCAGAGGCAGGCAGATTTCTGAGTTTGAGGACACACTGGTTTACAAAGTGAGTTCCAGGACAGCGATGGCTACACAGAGAAACCCTGTCTCGAAAAAAAACCAAAAACCAACCAAACAAAAAGTCTTTGTAACAATCAGTTGTGTGGCCCATACCTTAATCATTTCATTTTTATAACACTTACTTTGAAAAACAAGAGCACATCTTTGCTTCCTTAGAAAGTGGCAGCAGAATGCTGGCAGTGCATCTACTGCAAGAAGCAAAAGAAGGTTCCGGTGTGTAGTCCTAAGTTCTGCAAGAGCCAAGCAAAGGCAACTGAACCCTGTATCACACCTGTTTACAGATGAGATGACGAACCACCAAAATCAGGACCCCAGCTGCTCTCTGATAAACTCTGCTTGCAAACCAACGGAGAAGAAGTGTTTCTTATCCTAACTCAAATACTTTAATTGAATGAGGGTACAGAATACCCCTAACGGGTGGGGTGGGGTGGGGGGAGCTGAGAAAACGGAGCAGCGCGAGTTAATGAGTGGGTTTGCCTTCTTCCCTTGTCTGAAAAACTCGGGACTTAGCATCTAGCTTCTTTTTAGGACCCAATCTGGTCATTTCCATTTAAATGAAAAAAGAATTGGGCAAACAGGAGAATTGTACTCTTGAAGTGTCCAAAGACAAACAAAATGCCTCAATAAAATCTCAGGTAACATGGAAGAAGTGAGGCCAACCTCAGACAGCACATGGTGAGAAAAGTCACCACTGCCCTGAGCATACCTGATCTGTGCACTGGGTAGCCACATCACAAACATCCATTTGTTATATTTTCCTTACCCTATTGGCAGAGTTAAAGATGCTTGTCCTTACACTAAATGTTACAGGTTCAAATCCTCTAGTTTCCAGGCAAGGCATATGGGGTATACAAAAAGCACAGCCTTTCATTATAGCTTCAGCACCAGAGCACACCGAGGAGCTACCGTATACAAAGCAGAATCATGTTATAACTACATGAAACATTAAGTACCACACGCTGGGCATGCCAGCAGCCCAAAGTTACAGCTAGGCTAACACATTTCCAGTACTGTCGCTCCACACCGTATAAAACTATTGAGATAGATGCTTTCTTCTTCCCTTATAAATGACAAAACTAAGGCTCAAAAAAGTTAACTGATTCAAACCCTGCAATCAGTAACAGTAACCTCAAGAAGCCTTATAAGGCGTTAACCCCACTACAGACTGTGGTGAAATGTGTGCCAAATGAGGAAATGAACAGAAGAACGTTAAGTAACCTTCAAGGGGTGGACCTGAAGATCTAGGGGTAGGATAGTTTTTCTTCTAAACTCTACAGCATGTGGCCTTAGCTAGCTAGCTAAATTCCTAAGCTAGAAGCCAGTCAAAGCTTAAGGGTGGGGTGACATGACACAGATACAGTGTCTCAGGGTCACTTCTCAGGGCACATCATCCTTCACTACCAAGGACTAAGGGATGAGAGCACCCCAGCTCACTAGCACAGGAAGGAATCTGCTTTTGACAAGCTCACTATTTAAGAGCACTCGTGTTTCTACTTGCAAAGCCTATATCTATATTTTCTCCTTTTGTTTTATAAAACTTATTTCTACATCAGAAGCCCCTACTTTAACATAAAGGTGCTGACATGCCTTAAGCAATTTTCCATGCAAATAAAACATATGTTTTGGTACAAACCATGAAGAACTTGGTATACATAACATAAGTCATTACTCTCTTGAGTTTCATTTTCATCTTCCCTCAAGGAGGTTTGAACAGCCTACCGGATACTAATCACAGTTCTTGTCGAGTCCAGCAAAGGATGAACACCCAAAAAAAGTGAATGCAAATATCCTACATTTGATAATAGGAGCTAAAATATTCTCTTGGGATAATCTCATCATGTAAGAACAAAGTATAAACTTGATGTGTTTCTCCACAGCGTGTCTCCCAGCCCTGGGGTTGGAAAATGAAGCTCTCCAGGGATGATGAGCTAGCTCTCTGCTTCTTCCAGAGTCTTTTCCCTCAAATCTACTCTTTAAACCCTTCAGACTCTGACAGATCACTCTGCAGCTGGTATGTGCTGCATCTTCCAGGGCAGGGATGAATAATTCTCCATACACTCTGGATCCACTATCATTTGTATTTGGACATGTGACTGACCCTAACTCTACAGTCAGTAAAACATACAGCCCTGCGATTGGTCTGATTTTTCAACAGCTTTGTCCAACGTTCTTACCGGTGGGGGTGGGGGTGGGGGGACACTGTGGTTTCGTGGTGGTCAGGTCAATTGTTTGCTGTTCCTGAATACTAACTATATCAGAGCCACAGCACAGCAGGGGTGTGCCCGGGTCTTGGGCCCAGGTTTCTTCAGCCGCCCCAGGAGCCCAAGGCTCCCCAGTAAAGCTCCACAGCACAATGTGTAACAGGGTAGAGGGCAGTTAAGATTTTACGCTACTTCCTACCTAGTTATAGGGCTCCCAGGTAACTGTAGCAAAGAATTCAACAAAGCAAATATAAACATGGCCTAAAATCGAGAAGTCACTTAAAAATCAGCAATAGTAGAGTGACGACTAAATGAAGCTACAACACATTAACAAAATACTGTGTAGTCATTAAAACGTATAGTTAAAAAGGGCCCAGAATGCAATGTTTCATAGAGATACCAAGTAGACTGGTGTTGGGGCGGGGAGGAACAGTGACTAAGGGATTGGGGAGAAAATCGGCAGTGACTGCTGGGGGTCATGAGGCTTGATAGGATGTTCTCAAATTAACTGTACAACTCTGCGAATATGTTAAAAACCATCTAACCCTATGCTCTGGATGGATAAAATATAAATTCAAATAAACAGCAACAAAATTATCACCAAAGTCATCATGCAGAGGACTCAGGGAAGAGCAAAGGCTCTGCCTAAAATCATCTCAGTTTTGCAGAGCAGAAGAGAACACATAGATATTTGTTACCTTCTAACTCTATTCTTGCCACGGCCATGACGGGAATGCTCACAGTGCACTTCAACTCTGAGACGCTCACAAGTACTTCAAATATAGTCTCATCTAGCTTCATAAAAACTCTAAGTTTTATGACGCGTCTGGACGGACGCATCAGCAGTTAAAAGCACTGGCTGCTCTTCCAGAGTATATTAGTCAGGGTTCTCTAGAGTCACAGAACGGATGGGTAGTCTCTCTATTGTTAGGGAATTTGTCGATGACTTACAGCTTATAGTCCAACTCCCCAACAATAGTCAGCAGTACTTGTGGATGGAAGTCCAAGGATGTAGCAGTTGCTCCGTCCCACGAGGCAGGCCAGGAAAAGCCAGAGTGAATCTTCCTTCTTCCAATGTCCTTATATAGGTCTCCAGCAGAGGGTTGTGGCCCAGATTAAAGGCATGTGCCACCACGCCTTTAATCCCGGATGACCTTGAACTCAGAGATCTCCTAATCTTAATCTTACATACATAGTCACTATGCATACATAGTCACTATGCTTCAAGATCTCCATGTCAAGATCCAGGTCCGAAATTTGTATCTCTGAGCTTCCAGATTAGGATTATAGGTGAGCCTTCCAACTCTTGATTAGTTCATTCCAGATTTAGTCAAGTTGACAACCAGGAATAGCCACTACACAGAGGGACCCATTTGGCTTTCCCAGTACTCACATGGTAGCTCACAAGCGTCCATTAACTTCAGTTCCAGGGGATCCAAACCCCTTTTCTGATCTCTGTCAGTCATCAGGCATGCATGTAGTGCATAGACACACATGCAGACAAAACACCCATACATATAAAGACTGAGTCTGAGTCTCTTACTTTTACAAATAAGACAACATCATAACTTAGCCAAGTACACACAACTAATAAATGGCACAGTAGATATTGAAAGCCAGGACCATATGGACAGAACCTAGAGTCTTAACTCAGTTTACTACAGCAGCTAACAAACAATGAAAATAGTGAAGGTACACGTAACAACATTCACACTATTTGCTACACAAATGCAGACTAATTTCCCAAATAAGGGAGGAGAAATTACTATAATTATGCCCTCTGTAGGAAGAAGTACCCAGTGTCTGTGTTTTGAACACATAACACTTGAGCCACATAATACTGTACCCAGTTGTTTCTGTAGGCAATATGGCTAATGTTAAGACACAAAGCCATTAAAAATAATTGATCAGTTACAGCTCAGTATATGTAGACCACTGGCATCTGGAAGAGGTCCGTTTTCATGTAGACCACTGGCATCTGGAAGAGGTCCGTTTTCCTGAGACTAGTGGAGATCCAAGAACTATTCTCCTTGACTGATTTGAGTTGGATATGACATCTGCTTAAGTAACTCCTCTGAAATCCTCGCTACACTCAGAAGTGCCTTAACTGCCTGCTGCTAATGGATGGTCAGTTCACATGTGTGTCTTGCTCGAACAGGAGCCCTCCAGCTGTTCAAAGTCTGGCCTTGGACTTAATCTCCAATTGCTGCCCGAGTGACACAAGAAAATCCTCTGGGCCATCCCCAACTCCCAACTCCATCACAGCCCTGGTCTCCCCTTTCCCTCAAAACATGACATTCACTTGTGGTGAAGCACAGGATAGAGCCTCCCTTGCCAAGGAAGCTACAGAGATTCATAGTTCTAACTTGGCTGTTTTCCCTAACACTCAATCTACACGTGTCACATCCTCCACGAACTGCCTTTGCTTGGCATGAAGAGCCTAGAATTTAGAATAATCTGGAATCTAGAATAATTTGGAATTATTTCATTTTGGAGGGGGTTACTGTATAACAGGTGAGGTCATCTGTTTAGGTGAGGTCAGTTGTTTCAACTCTCACCCATAAGTTATAGAAATGAAGGGGAGTGAGAGGGCTGGTTATACAACTTGTTCAAAATTCCACAAATGACAATGGCCTCCTCATTTGTGATCTCTTATGAAACATGTTTCTGGGCCATCATAAATGTGCAACTAATTGGTCTCATTTTTTTTAAACCCAGGTCCTTCATATTTTAAGAACATGAAAAGCTCTGAAATAGGAACCATTAGGAAAACACTCAAACAGTAATTCAAGCAATGAGAAGGCTCGGACCATCCCTATTCTTTTTTCCCTGGGGCAGCCTCAGTGTCAGCCTCTGTTCTCCATGGGGGGGAAAATCCATGTGGTTCAGTGAGAAGTCATATCATAACCATGTAGAGCAACAGTCTTATTTGTTCAAATAATTTCTTAGTCAACAGACCCAGGAGCCTTAATTCACTACTTCCCTTCCGTCCTGTGCCACAAAGGGAAGGATGATTGGTGTTACAGCTAGAGCCCCGGTTCTCAGGGAGAGATGTGTATAATCTGGTTCCTCAGTCTGTCAAACGGGACATTTTCATTGCAGTTGGACCCAGCCGGAAATCCCCCCATGCATATACCCAACAAGACACAGAAAAGAAATGTAATGGAGAAAAATGCATACACCTAGGACGGACTGAACAAGCAAAGCCCATGGTCCTGCCATGAGGACACTGATCCACTCTACTCACGTACACAGTAGATGCTCATGTTGAGGTTCGGCCTTGCTGGGTATTGTGATTCTACGTGCTGCCCGCAAGGCCTGGAGTCTGCACATAAACCCAAGTGATGCTTTATGTCCTGTCCACTGGGTATTTCTGATGGGTGTATAAAGATGCTGATAGCCAACAGCTGGACAGAAGAGACACAGGTGGGGTTTAGGATTCCTGGGCTTGGGGTTGGAGGAGAACCCAAGGGGTGGGGGAGGGGAGAAGGTGGTGAGGAGGAGAAGCTGCATGGGGCAGGTGATTCCTGAATACATGGCCCTGAGGCTGGCCAAATGGAGTTGAGAGCAGCTCAGAAGAGACATGGTACATAATATCACAGGGTTATCGATAGGAAAGGAGATTCTAACAGCACAGAGGGTAGATATCTGCCCAGATCTAGTGCTGATTAAGGCTTACTGTAAATATAAAAGTCGTGTGTCTTTTGTCCAGGAACTAAATGACCCAAGTCAGGGTAGAAACCCTGGATTGGGATTAAAATTTCTACAACACATTCCCATTCCTCCCTGGACCTCCCCCCACCTTGGCTCAAATGGTATCAGACCCAGAATGTTCTACTTATACCCTCTCCCCACTTCAGAATCCACATCAGAAAGGACCTCCAAAAGTCTCCCCAGCTGGAATCGATGGTGATCCATTATTTGCTCCTAGAACAATCTGAACTAACATGTCAGCACTGACCTACACTGTACAGCTAACTCTGTATCTGCCTTATTATACCTTGAGAGCAGAAATCAGTTTTATTAATTCATTTGTGAACACCCCTCCCTCGCCCCACTCCTGCACCTAAAATAGGCTGAGTACACGGCAGGTACTCAATATTGGATCAAATTAGCCTGAACTAGGACCAACATGAGGCCTTCCTAAGCACTTAAGACATATCCTGCCAAAGGGAATCTGTACTCTGAGAAAGTTTTATCATGAGTTAGCCTTTCTATTTCCAGGTTAAAATTGTGTATGTATGTAAAGTGGGAAGACAGTAACAGAAGATTCCAACAAGTAATCCACATTTTACTTTATGATGTCTTGTGGAAATTCTGCTTGTCTTTACATATAATCCTTCTGGAGCCTATAAAAGTACTCCAAATGGGAATTTTTGCAAGAAGTCAGGAAGAACACTCTGAATTCAAATGTACAGCATTCTGGGGATGTTCCTGACAGTATGAAAAACCTACTTCTATTTTTAACCTTACATTTTTTTCTTTTATTTTTCAGATATTATGTGTCCAAAAAAATGGACTATAACGTCATTTAGACATGAGTGTAAAACGTTCCTCTTCACATAAATGTTTCTACTGCACAGGTAGGTCCCCTTGCTACTGAGTAGGGCTAATAGTTCCCATGTGCATAGACAGAAGAAATAGAACCTAGCAGACACACAAGAAACGTCAACTAATCTTACATCTCAGGACTGTGGAGCTCTGGAGGAATGTTCCTGTTTCAAAAGCAAGGAAGGCCCCATGACCCTTCGACCACACCCTAAAAGGTCAGCTGAATCCACAATGTCACTTTTCTTTTCCGCCCAACACTCAGAGCGGTGATAAAATGACGAACCGGGCAAGCTGTCTGCAGAGGAAGAATACTACCTCGGAGCTATCCTGACTCACCTGTCAACTTGGTCAATGTTGCTTCCTCTTTCCTTGGCAGCAGCTGAAGAAAATGGCTCCGGAGCACTAAACAGTCACAGGGCTCACTAGCACTACAGCGTTCATTTCAACTGCTGACTCAAAATGCTCAAGTTGCCAGTGAATTCCTTCTGCAAGAGCATGAACTCAAATCTTAGAAATTAAGCTCAGACATGGAGGTTTAACTTGGCCTTCAAAGTCTACCAGACACAAGATGCCACCTCACTTCTTGCCTTTATCAGTGGAAGGTTCGTTCTTCGCTTTCTGGGCCTCGGTTTCCTCATTTACAACAAAAAAGGAGTTGAGCCACTATCAGGTTTTTATGAGGAAACTATAAAGCAAACAGGTGGAACGATGAACGCTGGTGACCAGAACCCAGTGAAAATGTGTCCAACCCTCAAGAGTCTGGAGCTGTCCACAGCAGAAGCACAGCATTTACAACACACACCCACATGTGCTGCACAAACATACTTACAAAGGCACACGGTTTATCACACAGGGAAGGATCAAGAACCAGGTAACAGAGGCCCAACTAGAACACCACAGAGAAGGTTCTTCCTGTGCTTGCTCCTAGCCTGGGTTTGTTTACTCAGCACCGTTGAATCTAGAGACCGTGACAAAACACACGGAATGGCAGACTTTAGCAGGACAACAGAAGTCTGCTGTCTTCAAGCCCCCACAAGGCTGCTCTGTTGGTTTAGGCTCACAGTACAAATCTCAGGGCTAATGGCTGAAATTTCGAATTTGACTGCTGTTGAAAGCTGACGTGGCTGTACCTCTTGTGAAAGGTACCGCTCCACTCTCCGTTCAGGGAGCTTCCACCCGGGACACCACAGCTTGGGTCACCACGGGTCCGCAGCCAATAGGCACAGGCGAGTGAGCAGAGTGGAAAGAGGCTGAGAAAGGAAACCCAGTTTTACCCAAACCCATACATACCACCTACACATTAATATCCAACCCCATTTCAAATTAAGCATCTGCTTTTATGCTGGTTTCTGCGGCTAAGCGATTCTACTTTATGGTATCATTATTATTCATTGTCAAAATAAAAAATACACAATTTCACCTCAAGGTTTAGAAAACTCATAATTCCAAATCCCAAATGGAGTTCAACAACAATAGGAAGACTTTTGGAAATAATCCAGAATGCAAAAGAAGCTTTTTTTTTTTTAATTAAAAAAAAAACTGGAATCTCCCCACCTTCTAAGTGGCCATGAGGAGAAAAGCCCACGTCCCTCGCTCAGTCCAGACTCATTCAGCTTCGAAGCTCCTTACCACTTCTTTCAAATGGAATCATGGCCTTTATTGGGCATTTCCCTCCCTGGAAGGAGCTGTCTACTAGCATCCTCGCGGCCTCTCCTAACGGGAGGGCACATGCAGCTTGACAGGCAGTTTCCATGTCATTAAATTATTTCTGGAAGTGTTTTGTTTTCATCTCTGTTGCTATGATAAAAACTCAGACCAAGAGCAACTGAGGCGAGGAAGGAGTTCACTACATCGCATCCTCCCAGGTCCATCACTGAGAGTCAGAGCAGGAGCCAGAAGGCAACAGTGCTTACTACTCCACACATTTCCACCCAGGGCACTTCTAGCCAAGGTAGTACGGTAGAGAGAGACCATGGAGGACCTCTGCTGGCTGGCCTGGTCTCAGGCTTATTTATGCTCACCTAGCTTTCTTATACAGCCCCACACCACTTGCCTAGAGATAGAATCCACTCACAGTGGCTTAGACCCTCCAATTGATAAATAAGACAGTCCCAGAAATATAACCACAGGCCTTCCTGATTTGGGAAAGTCCTCAATCCGGGTTTTCAGATGACTGTGACAGGTTAGTAATTAAAGTTAACTAAGAAAATATGTATGTTCATTAAAATCTTTAAATTTATAGTAGGCATTTCATATTTTTCCTTTTCCTCTTGTGCTGAGGTGTGAACCCAAGGACCAGAGGCACCCTGACACTGAACTAACTCAACAAACCTGAAAAGGAGAGGGGTGCCCTGCACCTCACCTGGGCAGCACAGTAGAGCTGGCCCTGGTGCCAGGGGCGTGGGCGAGCTGGCCTCAAACAGGAGAGTGCAGGACAGCTGGCCACACCCCTTGCCAGCTGCAGCATTGGGTGAGCTGTTGGGCACTGCTGGAGAGCTGGCCTTGGTGGTGTGGGTGCAGGAGAACTGGTAGGCTGAGCAACTCAACTACCACCCAGGCCCCACCCACCTGTGGACTGCTGCAGCACATGAAGGGGCCAGTTTTGGAGAAGCAAAGTTTCAGGAGCTCCATGACACTAGGCTACAATAGGATGTCCGACAGGATCCAGCACTGATAGAATAGCAGAAGCCAGAGACCAGACCAATGACAACCTGCAACGAACATCTGCAGAGTCACGCTGTGTGGGCAAAAGGGTGTACTGTGTGACACACCATGACACACTGCAGCGTCCACAGCGACACAGTTTTATTCCTTTTGTTTCTTTTTTTTTCCCTTTATTTTTTCCCTCAGAGGGATGTTGCAAGGGAAGAGGGTAGATACAAAGGCACAGAGAGATGAGTGCATGACGTGAAATTCACAAAGAATCAAAATAAAGTTGAAAAAATAGGAAAAGAAGAAAAAAAAATAGTTGGGTATGGTGGCATGCCTAGAACCTTAGCACTCAGCAGGCTGACGCAAAGTTACTTTGAGTTCAGGGCCAGCCTGGGCTATATACTGAGTCCCAAAACAGAATGAGATCTTGTCTCAAAATTAAAGAGATAGTCGGAAAGACAGACAGACAGACAAAAGTAAAAGAGTGACTTGTCTAAGGAAACATTCACATGACATTGCCAGCATGACAATATTCATGACAATTTACGCACAAACTGGTTCCATCTTTCACCCTGAACTTCTATTCACTCTCCGTGCCCTGCTCTTTTCCCAAGTGGCTCTCATGACTTGAGAGGAAAAACCTGAGGGTAAATCAGAACTCTGTGTAGCCTAGACCTTCTTACTGTCTCCTCATTTCCCAAGCACTCATCTCTAGTTCAAACAAGGCGATTATTAAAACAACTTTCCAGTGAGTTCCTCAGCAGAATGCTAACTCTCATCATCTTCGGATCAAGGGGTCGTGCTTTACATTTTCCTCTTTATTTCTTTAGTAAACAGTCACAGCTATAAAAATAAAAATTTAATTTAGGACATTCTCATTATGAAACAGAAGGTTTACAGCAGATGGCCACAATACCAAAAGGTTAAAAGCCTTCTCACTGACTGTATTGATAAACATAAAACTACAAGCATGAGATGTGTTTATACATTCATGGAGACTTCTGCCAGGCCCGCTATGAGCAGTACCGAGGAGGATGTCATACCTGCCCTGCAGACATGAGTGCCCAGCATCCTAGGCCCAGGACAGTGTGTGTAGTCAGCACAGCCAGAGCAGCAAGATGCAGGGACAAGGGACAACAGCAAGTCGGTCCCCTCAGGGTGCTGTCCAACCTTGGTAGAGAAAGGGATCTTTGTTTTCCTGCTACAGAGGATGCAGGGACACATGAGAGGCGAGCGTCTGCGGTTTGCACTGAGACTCCTTCATGTAGTAGTGGAGATGGGGAGGCAGGGGGCCCTCAGGACAGCTGTGAAGAGGAATGGACTCTACTCCATGGCCCACAGAAGACTGCCAGGGCTCACAGGGAAGAAGGAACACACTCATTTCCAAATTAAAAAATCCAAGGCATTGAGTATGTTTCTGGGGAACACATGGAATGCCGCCACCAAAGCAGCTCCTCACTTGTTACTAAAGCCTCCTACCAGTCCCCAGCCTCACGGACACCTGACCTGTCCCACTCAAATCCAGCCAGAGTTCAAAAGCCAAGATATGTAGTCTACTCTTTACCTTTCAAATGACAGGATGCCAATAACCATACCCACAGAGGAGGTCAAGCTATAAAGCAGAGGGTCATCTCAATACTTAATCTACAGTTCCTCACAGCTGCTCTAAGGGCTTAAAGATTACTTTCACTGTAATGTGGTACCAAAACAAACATTTTACTTGATAATGCAGAGGAATCAAAGACCAAAATTAATGAAAGGACCTGCTATAGTTCAAGTGTGCAGAAATTTCTGGTTTCTTTCATACTTCTACAGCCATGAATCGAATCACAGACTACTTTTCACGTCATAATTATCAACATTAAAATCATTTGGAAACTGGAAAATTTTTGACATCACTCCAATACTAGCAGTTCTGTTTAAAAGTATGAAAGAGAAATATAATTAAGTACGTCATCTCACTAACAGAGTGCCTTTGTCACAAATAAGCAAACCCCACCCCCAGGTTATCCAAATACGTATCTATCCATCAAACTTCCCTTCCACAATATCCAGAGTCCCTTCCTTCTTTCACTAGTTTCCTCTGCTTCCGGCTCACTGCTGCCACAGATATGAGAAGCAAAATGATGCTCGACTGTCCACCCAGAACTCCGTGGGTCCAGAGAGCTGGCCCACAGTTCCACCATCAGCACTATCTTCCCCAAACTACTCTTTTAAATCATGCTCCATTCCTGTTCATTTGATAATACTGGTCATCTTCATCACCATATGGATGACCATTACCTAGACAACTATGGCACAAAGGACCCTAGTTAGGCATGTAAATATATTAATTAATTTCATTCCATCATTCAGTAATACGCCAGCACACTGTCTCTAATCCCACCCACGTTTACTAGCAAAACATCACTGTACTCATGTATATTGGACTATAGAAAGGCTAGTCTAAACCAGAAATCGACTATGTCTGGAGAGTGTAAATAAAACCTCTTTGGTAGGAAAAGGAGAAATGAAGTAATCTGAAGGCAGGTTCTGGGCCTGGCTCTGCCTCTCACGGTTGAGGTCGATAGAAGATACAGCACCCTGTGCTGCTGACGTGATGCCCCTAAAGGTGACATGCAGAGCACATACATATACTCCAGGTGACTTTTGGGCTCCTTGGTCAGGCAAGGGCAGGTGAGGGTCAGTAAGAAACTTTTGTAAACACATCAACCACTCTGCTGATTTGAACCTAAAGAAGTTAGCAAACTTTTATGGAAACATATGTTCTACGTATTACTGAATCACATAGCTGCCGGAAGCTAAAAAAATATTTGTTTTTATAAAAGTATATTCTCAAAGACACCTTCATAATTACAAGATACAATTAACTGGCCATGAAATTTCCGCATCGGACACAAGTCAGGGCCAAGCTGTAAGTAAAGGAGACTATCTGACTCCAAATGCTATCTGGTCACTGCCACTGAGCACCACCTGGGATTAAATAATGAAACGAACTTCAGAAACAGTCCTCTGAAAGCCATCAGATGACTCCGTGCCGGAGTTTACTGTGGTGCTCCATGTGGGCAGCGGAAATAAGGGAGTCTTCATCCATCAGGAAAGAGATCTAATAGGAGCGGGAGGAACCCACCTGAAAGGGAGAACGGTCACCATGTTGATGTGCGTCACCCACCAGAGCAACAACTCTACCCATCTATCACTGAAGGATCCTATAACCATCATGGGACCTGGGAGAAAAGCTGGAAGGATGTTAAACTCCAAATGAAACACAAGAGGACATTTAAGAGAAACCATTGCAGGCTACTTGCTGGCTCTAGGAAACAGTCTGTAAGCTCAGATAATGATGCATACAGGCTCTGGCCATACGACAGGAACCGGAGGACTACTTACTGCCTGATCCAGGTACCATCAATTAAACATCAGCAATTAGACAGCACAACTGAAAATTAATAGGGCAATAAACAGCTTATAACGGGGAACTGCCCTATTACTGAGAGGTTTGAAAGCTGCCTCCGGGTAGCCCGAAAATGTTATCAAAGACAATGGTTTATTACAGCCAAAACAAACACAAAATGCACAGATTATCTATCAAAGGCCACAAAATGGCAGCAGAGAAGGAAAAAACTCCACATTTCTTCTATGAAATTGCTAGCTATTAAAAAGAAACAAAAATAGTTTTTAATGTATCCACCCCCATCCACATAGTTGCAACGATGGCCACCCGGCTCTGGGGAGATGAGCAGATGATCAGAGCCACTGTAAACTGCACTCCAGCAGGCTGTCCTGATACAGGGTGGGAAACACCTGAGACAGAGTTGGGGGAAGGTAGGATCATGGTGGCTCTGTTCTCCCTGACTTCTGGTTCAAGAGTTACGGAAAGAGAACCAAGTTTCAGTGTTAGAGAGTTAATGCCTGGTTCAATCTGCACTCATGCTGCCTGGGCCACGTCTCTACAGGCCTACTTTAATTATCAATTCACACAGCAACAGCATCTAAAACCAAAAAATAGAGACAAAGAAAGAGACGTCCCACTGAACCCTGCCAATGAGAAGCCTCTGTGGAAATGAAAAACTATCCCTCTCCTCTGCTTCCTCAATACAGTCTGTCCCCTGCCCCCCATCCTCTCATTGGAATCACCATAGACTGGGAGTTCCTACAGGACTTCTCCCTAGACTCTACCTTCTCAGGGCAAGGTGTCCTAAAACGGGAAGGGTCAAGGGGCCACAAACTATACATTCTTCACAGTGACAGGCTAGTAAGAAGAACTCACGCTAGGTCAACATTTAAAGCAATGCAGACCCATCTGTTAACAAACCCGTATGAAAGGAAAAAGCAGTGATCATTCCAATGTTAGTCATCACACAGCAATAAAACGCACCAATCTGAATTGTCACCAAAGGATTCTTAGCCACCCAAAGATCCATTTTGTGATCGATATATGTGACTTATGGAAAGATAAAGGAACCCCCCCCCCCAAAAAAAAACCCTCTAAAAATGGATATAGTGATGAAACATACACTGTAGTGAATATGGGCACCCTGGGATAAATACCTGGGATTGACAGAGCGCCAAAAGTAGTCCACAGTCAGGCCACACTCAAGAATATAAATGTCAATAGAGACCAAAAAAGCTCCTAACTTAACTGAAATGGAAGAAAAATGTAATGGTCTCTCCCTGACAGAAGTTCTAAATGTACCTGGAAGGAATGCAGGGATAAGTTCATAAAAGCCTCATGCCAGATTTCTAGTATGTCACATAGCTGTCTTCTCCAAGAAAAGTTAATACAATCCTGTCATTTGTGCTACTGAAGTGTTCAATCCTGGAGCCAAAGCAGAATAGTTTGAGACAAGAGAGGGGAGACAGACTCCTGCAATGACAGGGTTCCTCCCCAACTCTCAGGCTGATCCAGAATAGAAGAAACGCAAGTGGGTGACTAACACATCCATTCAACAAATATTTAGTGAGCTACACTTGCTCATTAAATAGGAACTACAAGTAACCGGCACAGGCAAGAATCAGCAAGGCATGGTTACGGGGCTTTTAGACAAAGGCAAGCCTAGAAAGCAGCAAAAGAAAACGGTGCTGAGTATGACTGATGCTTGCCTGGGGCACAGGTCTGGGCATCCCAGAAAACCCTACTGGTGTAGATTGTGGTGTCAGAGGTAGATAAACACGGGTCCTCGGCGCTGCCTTTCTCTGTGGTCTACGCTGCTACTACATGTCAAAGGGGGCAAAGACTTTAAACCAAAACCAAAAAGCCCCAACTAACAAAATGTAAGGAGGAATGGGTTGGAGGCAAACTACGAAGAGACAGGAATCAACACTGCTACCATGAAAATTATATATCATGCAGACAAGGGCAGAGTTGCACTGTGGGCATTTTTAAGGTTTTCTACCGAAAATCTACAGAATAAAACTGCAGTGTACATTTCCTTTCAAGGGGCACACAAAAGAAGCAGAAGAAACTGCTAACTTGATTCCAGATTTACTTTCTCTGAAAGCAACACTTGCAAAGTATTTGTGCGAGAGATCCCTGCTCCACTACGCTCTGGTCCAGCTGCTTTCATTTTTTTTTTTTTTAAGTCAATTAAAACTACATGTCTCAGGCTTGGGCGATACTTTAGTCAGTATTACCTCACAAGCAGGAGGACAAGTTTGGATCCCCAGACCTCACATCAAAAACTGGGATGTTGCGCCACCTGTGCTGAAACCCCGACAACCATGAGATGGGAGGTGGAGACAGGCAGATCAATGGAGCCTCATAGTCCAGTTGGCCAGGCCCTAGTCGACTGACGACCAATCAATATTACCTTCTAACCCCACAACATCACACCTGTTCGACTCACACAAACGCACACACAAATATTAAAATAAAAAATGATGACCAGCCAAATTCACTTCATCTGCAGAACAACTATTCCCTAGTCTACAGGAAGGGGAACCAGCTTGGTGAAATGTGTTGGCATCATGATTGCCATGCCCAGTGTCTCCTCAACCAGAGAAATGGCCTTTATTTCTTTGCCCAGGTAGGCCAGGCACCTGGAAGACCAATGCAAATCTGATTCCTGGGAGGGACAGGCTGAACAGCGTAGTATGAGACAGTTAACGGGGTCGGCTCTCTTTTCCTATCATGTGGACTCTGGGAGTCAAACGCAGGTCGTCAAGCTTGGTGACAAACTAGTGTTTACCCAGTGAGTAATCATGCTTGGCACCGTTAATTGCTTTTTTTAAAGTGAGCCCTATCTACTGCTATTTTGTGTAACAGAAATGAAAATAGAAATTGTTCCAAGTCCAAAACACATTTAACAAGCTGTCAGAGAAGACACCGTCACTCATCATACAGCCCTTGGGAAACTCTAGTGACATTAAGTGAAATGCGCCAAGAGCACCTTGGCTTCTTTCTGAAGGCATTGCTGGCCTTTGGAGGCCTTAAGCTTCTCACCTGAGAGCGAATCCCAACACCATGCTTCCAATACTTCTAATAGGGGAAATGGCAAACAGCTAAGGCTGTCAGATAAGCCTAGGCCAGAACGTGTGTTTGCAAACAAGGGAAGGCTTGGCACATCAACAGAGAAAATAATGGCACAGGCTGGTAAAAAAAAAAAAAAAGATGGGACTAATTCCAAAGTATTTTAAAAGATGTGTATATGTTTTCTAACTTACAGTATCTACTTTCTAAAAGCTTGATTTACAACTTGAAACTACCCTCTGAACTCTGAACCAACAGTCCATGTGCCAAGTAAGACAGCCACCTATCTAGGAGTTGTCACAGATAATCAATATGACAGAATGTTCTTCCAGCATTGTCTCCAGTAGAACAAAATGAACCGAGTCCCAAGACATCTCCTGCTGTATGTTATAAATTTTGACTGTCCACAATAATTAACAAGAAACAGAAGGGGACAATAGGTAATTCTGTCAGAAAGTAAAAGTTGGTTTTGTGTAGAAGTAGGTAAAGAATTTTTATGAAAAAAAACCCTAAAATATTAACTAATAGCTGGTCCATCCCGGTCAGTGCTTCTCATTGGCTGTCCTCCTGCATTACTGTAATAACTTTCCAACTTCCCTCTGTGGTCAGTTTGAAATCTCATCCATTCCCTAAGACAGTCTCTCTGCTAAGTTAGAGCAGAGGGCAGCCGGTGCGCAGACCTTGCCACACATGCTTGCTCCTACGATCCTGCCAACGTAAAAGGTGGTGTCAGAAGACATTTCCTCCTGGGAGTCGTCTTAGAGGCCACAGCTGCCACTTAAGTTCAGCATTTACTATGGGACAACAGAAGGTAAGGTATTGGGACCCACAGTAATCTTCTAAATACATATATTCATTTTACAGATGAAGAAAAGGCTCCAAGGGCTTAAATGGCTTGTCCAAGATCAGGACTAGGAAACAAAGGTCTAAGGAGCTCTTTACTTCACCCTACACTTATTCACACAGAAGCACAGTACAAATACCGCTTTGACACCAAGGTACCTATTTACAGGGTATGCCTGGAGGAGAGGCCTGACCAGAGAGAAGTTAAGCAACTTATCCCAAATGGTTTTGCTATGTGACAGCACACTCAACAGCTCCTACCTTAACCAGTAGCTGTGAGGTTTAAATGAGCAGACTGAATTAACCACATTCAATAAGCATTCAATAAAAATTAGCTGCTACGATTAAAGTTCTCTGCATATATATATATATATATATATATATATATATATATATATATATATATATATATATATATATAAAGCACTCAACCAAGAAGACCCAGTAGCAACAACAGAGCTTGTCTGTCAGGTAAATAAAGAGGGGACAAGACTCCAGAGACATTATTCTAATCTCTTTCAGACAGTTTTCATGCCCAAGAACCCAGCAAACACTGTGGTGTCTCTAATGCTAGTGATGCCATGCACATGTTTTCCAAGAGTGCTTTCCCTAGGGAGATGCAATAACATCGACTCTGGTGGGTTGAATGAGAATGGTTCCCACAGGTTTACATATTTCAATGCTTAGTCCCCTGTGGGTGGAACTGTGTGGGAAGGATTAGGAGAGGTGGCCTTGTTGGAGGAGGTGTCCTATTGGCAGTACCCACGTCATTCCCAGTGACCTAGTTCTCCTCTCTGGATCAAGATATAAGCTCTCTACACAGTTCCAGGGTCATGCCTGCCTGCTTCATGCCAGGCTCTCGACCATGATGGTCATGGACTCTAACCTCTAGAACTTTAAGTCCCAAATTAAATGCATTCTTTTATAACTTGGTCACGATGTTTTATCACAGCAATAGAAAAGTAACTAAAATATCTTATTCATTTTTATAAGTACCAAAACAAATCCTCCACGGTCCAACTTGGGGACTCAATGAGCTTAATGGTACGACTTACAGAGTATGGGTGAGAGCAGTCTCACAGAAGCAGGAACAATCCCAAAGCAATTTCACAACTAGAGAAGTCTCACCGTGACATAGATAACAATTCTCCAGTTTCACAGGTGGCGTCCCATGCCCCTCCCTCCCTAACTCCCAGTTAACCTTCCATAATCTAGCAGTTTCAGAGATCCTGTGGCCACATGCAATCGGGGACAGAATTATATACAGCTAGACAGGAGGTGCACAGGGAGTGGGGGAAGGGACTGAGATCAAGTGAGGGTCCAATGACTTCCTATAACCCTCTATGAGGAAACATCAAGAATCAACAAGCTCGATCTTGAGGCTTTCTACAGCTACTCTAATGAAGAGGATGCTGGTTTATCACAAAACCTATGTAGAATCTTTCATCTCTGCTACAGACACAGCCAATAGGGTATAAGAGAAAATGTGCATCCTGTGCTACATCACCTCTTAACCACACGGCATGGTTGAGCCTTGGTTTCTGCAGCTCAGTGCTACAGCTCCCGGCTACACCCCTGACTCCTGGAGAGAGCCATCGGACTCAGGCTGGGGGTTTCTGATCTTGGTTTGCTTGCTGCTCCAAGAGATCATAAACCACTTCAGAGTTCATTCCTTGGCCATACCCCTGAGGGCAGCTGTTGCTGAGCTCTTACTACAGAATGGGTGATTCAGAATTGAACAATGGCTTACAATCGAAAATCACAAGGTTGGAGCTAGAGATGTACTCTAGGTATATGAGGCTCTGGGTTGAATCTCCAACATTTCATAAAAACCAGTGTAGCTGCACACACTTTTGTGTGAGATGGTGGCAGAAGGATCAAGGCTATTCTTGGCTACAGCACAAGCTCAGGGCCAGCATGAAATACAGGAGAACCTTTCTAAGAAAAAAAAAATCACAAGGTGGGGACAGAATGATGGAAACACCTGCATATTAATAAGTAAGCCTCTTACCGTCCTATTCCTCCGTGTGAGCTGAAAAGCAGTCAAGAAGAGTGCATCTGAAGAGACGGTGGGCTGTAGGCCTCAAGCTCACGGATGCCTCAGTAGAATGGACACACACTAGTGGAGCAACTCTGCATTAGGGAGACACTGGGTCTCTGCCTGTTGTGGAATGAGAGTCGCTTCACTCGTACTCAGCACTTACCAGCACACACCCACCCTTGGGAGACTGTCTCTATACTAAGACAATACACATGAAGGTTCTTTGTAACTCAGCTTGTCACATAAAAGTGATAGAAACCTTTAGAGCAAACAAAAATCAACCAAACCAAACCACATGCCACAGATGGGGGCAAATAATTTTCTGCCTTGTGGTAAACAAGTAGTTATGGGTGAGCAAACTCACGCAGTCGTTTTGAGCAGATACACAGAAGCAATGAGGGAATCGGGAGCGGGAGGGAGCCAACGTGAACCATAAAGCTAAATATGGTGTAGCCCTGTTCTGCTTGGCAAGTGCCATCTCACTGGCTTTTAGAACGTTTTCATAGAGCTCTGTTTGTGACAAAAACCATCTCAAGGATCAAAGGCAAAACCAATCACTTAAAACACAGAATATGCACTGGTGATCATCAAGGGGTTAAACCAACCAGAGCACTAACTTGAGGAGCTTTAGTCTGGCTCTGTGCCCCTAAGGTCAGCAGGCAGGGGCTGTGAACTCAGGGATGAGGAATGATCTCAGTGATCTGGAAAATGAGGCAGTTGACCTTATAACCTCTAAAGAATCCCTCTAGCTCTACAACTCCAGGGCTGAATTATTTCTCCAGAAGTCAGAAGCTCCACCTAACGCGGTCTCAGTATCCCAGACTGCTTCTCTAGACCCTCCCACCCTGCTCAGGGCTCACAACCAGCAGTATGCATGCATCCGTGTGTGTGTGTGTGTGTGTGTGTGTGTGTGTGTGTGTGTGTGTGTGTGTGTGTGTGTGTGTGTCATTTACTCACTCAGATGCTGTCTTTCAACTGTGTGTCAGGCTTTGGAAACGACAACAACAATAAAACCTTCCTAAAACAGTAGCTGGATAGACCTGGGAATAAAAACTCAATCTGGTGGGTCCCACATGAGAAAAACCTGGAGACACTGCTTAGAGAAAGGAGAGCGCTCTCCCACACAGCTGTGAGGAGAATCGGTTACATCCCAGGGAATGAAAAGCTACAGCTCCTGTGAGGCAGAGGACAGACTAACAGCAACTTAGTGACCCAAGAGTCAAACAAGGTTAGGCCCTAGGGAAATAAGGACAACAGCTTTAGAAATACACACATTAATCCACACTGGGTAACAATTTCTGCTGGGTGGAGAGCCCCTCCCCAATGCTGCCCTCAGACTAGAAGCATTCTAGAAGAAAGAGTAGAAGTAGAAATTAATGATCTCATTAGTAAGGGTTTCTGGCACATACTCCTGTACCTGGTGCGTAAAATGCACCTGGGCATATATTTAAACTATGAAGTTAAAACCGTTTTTCACATCTACTTTTGTAACCTGCTATGATACCTGAGGCAGCAATATGCTATCAGGGAGTCAAAGGACCTGGTTTGAACCTCTCAGCCCTACCATAGAAGAGTTGTTCACCTTGGACAGACGAATCTTCTCTAAACAGCTATTTTCTCCTAATACAATATAAAGGACTGTTGGGTATTTACAGAAAGAACTTAACACAGCATTAAGTTCCAAAGAAAAGCTTAACACTGGCTATTAAGAAATAACAGTTCCTGAAGACTAGGGGCTGTTCGATTATTTTGATAGATACTGCAACACTGCCAAAAACCTTCCCAGCAAAGAAAGGCTACCTGCTTTACTTTCCCATTGGGGATAAGAGTTCATGGTTGTTTGTGTTTTAGAGTTGATCTGTAATTGGTGTGACTTTAATCATGATGTGTGTTAGGGTCTAACAGATCAAATTAAGTTGCTAAGTCAAGTGACATCACGCGTTACAGCAGAAGTGAAGCGGACACTAACCTCCCACCAGAGGGGAGCAGACAAAACAACAGAAGCTGGACCGGGCACAGGACAGAAAGAAGTCCACCGTGTTCCCCACGTGTCAGTATCAGCAGTCGATTCATGCTTATTCCCAGTTAAGCCCACATTAAACACCCACCCGACGGTGACTGGGAGGATTGAAAGCCTGACGGTCTTAGGTTCCATCTTGGTTCTTTCCTTCCATGATGGAGCGGGAGAAAGAAGTTGCTCGCTGCCATTAGTCCCTCTCACTCCACCTCTGAACTGCTTACCCCTAAAAATAACTGATGTAAAATATCTAGATCTCAACACCTCCCACTCAGCTTATAGGAAAAAGAAAAATCATGCTTTCATTTTCCACTCACAGACCCCGGGGTGTGCAAGTGTGTGTCGTGTGTATGTCGTGTTATATATGTTGCGTAGCGTGTGTGTATGTGGATGTGCATGTGTATTCCACTAAGGAGACAAATGCGGAGCAGGCTCTGAGGTACTGGTACTCTGCTGCTGTACCACTAAAACCAAGCTTTGGTTTGAAGGTTTGGGCCATGGAACCCAGGCTGGATCACTGTCTCCATCAAGTCCTAGATGATTCGAGGGCTGGGAAATAGCAATCCCGAGATCCCCAGAACAGAGCTGGGTGACTGGTGGGACAGCGCAATTAATTTTGACAAAAGGTCACACAATAAATCTAGCATGGTGTTCAAACTGGCTGTGGCGCGACCTTCAAGGAATCTGAAGGCACCATGCAATCGATAGGCATATAGTCCTAGTCCAAAGAGGCAGACTCGGCTGCAATCAGAAACCTTTACCAGATCTGCTTTCAAGAACTATAAATCAAATAATCACTGCCATGATCATTTTAACCAAATATATTAAGTTCCAACAGGTTTAAAAAGGGGGTCGGAGGAGTGTCACTAGACCTGAGGTATGTGTGATCTTTTAGAAGTAATGCTAGTAGGTCGTGAAACCTAGGACAGTCTAGGACTGCCACTTTTCTCAACCAGTATAATTCTAATTTCATTTTAAATACTTACCCTTACACCCATACGTAAGTATAGCTCTCCCCACTTATCAAAAAAACCTTCTTTTGGCAGCAGATAGAAACCGAAAGCTACAACTAGTCAAAACGCAGCACACAACAGACTGTGGATTGCCCAGCCCCAATGAATACAACAATAACTTTACTCCTACATTTAAGATTCAGGGAACACACAGAAAAGGGAGTGGAAAGGCTGCAAGGGCCAGAGGACCAGGATATCTTATATGACTGTGTATTTTCTACATGACAGCAAAGTTACAGCCATGAAATCCCAACAATATGGCTACCTAAACAAGTCCTGAATGATGACAACCCCAGCTGACAAGCCAAAGTGCATAAGGAATCTCATGAGGTCCCACTCTTAGGTGAACTGCTACAGACAATTAATGACTACTGAGTGATGGAGTATCAGTCTTCCTCAGGGATGAGGCCCCTAACCATGGTCAGCCCTAAACACACTGATAGATGCAACACTAAATGGACTTAACAGGCTATATTTATTCTATGTATACATTAAACAATAATATAAAAAGAGAAAAATGCATTAAGAATGGCTAGAAAAAAGGGTAAAGATGAATATGAACGTGAGTTAAAAAAAAATCACTGTAGTTCTAAAATGTGAAGAAAAACTATTTTCTGTGACTACCCAATAGTTGTCATTTATTGCCCCATCAGGAATATTAAAACATCAACAGCAACAAATAAGCAAGTTGAACCTGAACATCCTGACTCAGCAAAAGCCCAGTTTTCTCCTGGCTCTATTTCACATGGCTAGCACACGCATGGCACTTTAAGATGAGTCTAAGGGAGAAAGGGCATGAACTAGCCAAATCATCTAAGCCTAGTTCCGTCATTCATAAGACAGTCTCGGCGCTGAGAAGTATTAAGGTGAGGAGAGGATGTCAGGAGAGTGCCCAACACAGTGCTAACGGCAGACGAGATGCTTGATTGTAGTGGTTTTGTTTGTGAATCCGATTTTGTTCCAATGCTTACATACAAAATGCAGAAGCCTTGGGGCAGCGACGGTGTTATTTGACTTGGCACTGTTCCATGTTCTGGGAGGCAGTGCGCTTAACTTGCTTTGCTGTGAAAAAATATTACTATTATTAAAGCAGGAGCAGCTGCTGAGCCAGCAGTGAACAGTTCTTTTGATTTGTACTCTGTGGAAATAAGGAGTATCTAATTTTATGTAAACGCTACTAATGTGAATAAACATCACAAGAAAAAGGAAATGAAATTTATAAAAAAAAAAAAAAAAGGAATGATTACTGGAATATAAAGGAAGCCCCTAGCCCCATATCTTAAAAAAAAAAAGCAGACTTTCTTATTTCATGTGTGACTGGGTCATGAAGAAGCCCTTCCATGGAAGCAAACCATCAGTCCTTGCTTGTTCTTCTGTCTTGGTTCCTTCACACTGGGAGAAAGCCGATGAAGCCAAGGAGAACCTTTGCTCTGCCTAGCCTTCTGCCCATGCTGGGTGGCTATAGAGAGATGACTGAAAGAACACCATGCCATCGCTCTGGATTCACTTTTGGGTTTGTTGGTCTTTCTTGACCACGTCAGCAAAGCTAATAGTGGGTAGTACAGTCCTCTAACCACAGCCCTTCATGTTTCCCAAATGAATAGGGTAGAAGGGTCAAGGAGAGATAAGACATGCAGAGGGGAGTGCAGAAAAATTACTATCTTCCAAGCATCGCCACACACCAGGCACTTTCACAACCTTCCGATACCTACGAGTTCTCCTGACATAAGGCCCTGCTGTCTCCGTCCAACTCTTACTTAAATAAAAACAGAGAGAGGAGGCCAGGAAAGCTGGATTTCTGTTTTGCTGTGTCAGCGGTGTGGAAGGGGCGGGGCGGGGTGGGGCGGGACTGTTCCTAGCCTCTTCCCACTATCACAAAGGGGTGCGAGGGAAGGCTTAACCTGTACAAGCACAGGTCCATCACCCTGCCCCAAGCTGACCAAACCAGAAGCGGTCTGCTTTTCCAAGCTGAGCCAATCTACACTTCCCTATGTAATGTGCTTTTCCCACAGTGGAGCACAAAGATACCAAGGGGTCAGGAAGTTTTATAGGACCGGTGTGAACGTACCTGCCAGTAATGTAGAAGTGAGCAGTACCTTTATTGGCGGTCATTCTTCCTCTCGTGTCCTATAGAGTACTCCGAGTCTTTCCAACAAATCTAAAAGCTAGGTAACTAGTTCTACTTGCGTTTTTCTTTGCTTTATATGAGTATCTATGAGGGGTGGGTAGAGATTTGAAACTTACCAAAGGGACATATGTACCTTTATTTTCTGGGCCCCAGCAATCTCATCCACAAAAGGACTGGATGATCTCTAGTTATTTCCCCAGCTTTGATGAGCTCACACCATAACAAAAGCATTCCCACCATACTTATTACAGCCCACTGCATGCTGGGTTTGTTCACTACGGTTGTCCCAGTCTAAGCCCTTGGGGTATGATGTTACAGAATACAAGGTATCGCTGCTATGTTAATAACAGAGTCGAGAAGAGCTTATATTTTCTTCACATCTGGCAGGAGAAGAAATGGTCTCCATTAATGTAGCCAACTCTTTGCTTTCTGCAATAGTTGGCACCAAATTCTCCCTGTTTTGTGGTTCTTACCTCCCTGAGCCATAAGGTTCTGATTTTGTTTTCCTAGCTTCTGGGTGGCTAAATTGGGTACTGTCTTATCAAAGGGATACATATTCCAGTTCTTTGGGGGAAAATTATACCGTAGCCTCAGCATTAAAATTCAGTTCTTATGTAACTGACCGCAAACGGCACCATGGCACATTGCTGCTCAGATAATGCTCAGGCCCGGGAAGAGTCCACTGTGAACTCACACATTTAGCTAAAACAAACAGAGTCATACGGCTCCTAAGCTGAACCACCCTGCTCCAGATACAATTAAAATTATTTTACTGAAGTGGCAGCAACTCTATGTCTCGACTAAACAGAAAGATCCTTTCCACTCTAAAGCTCCTGCCTCCACACCAAAACAAAATTACTTGTGGTCTCGGTGCTTCAAGCTATAATCAGCAAAACACACTATATTCCAGGTAAGGCCAAGGCATACGTGCCTCCCCCAAAATGGACAGAATCAAATATCTGTGTTGATTATGTAACAAAACAGCTCATTACCCCGAACTCCAACAAAATCAAAAGAACAGTGTTGCCCAGAATTTGATGCATCGATGAAGGGACCCTGTGGACATGTGGCAGTAAACAAATTAGCTCTGACTGGCAAAAGTCTGGGTCATGAGGCTGCAGAGGGAGCCCATCAAGCTAGCCTGAGTCAGACGGCAACACCAAGCACTGGTTCCCTCCTGTAAGCGTTAAGAATACAGGCACACTGAGCGAACAGCTTACTTCAGATCAACATGGTTATGACCACAAGTCACAAATGGTCCCAATCTTTCATTTTACCCTGGTCCCATCTATGCTGTCACAGCCCAGATCCTAGAAGCATATAGAGTCAGCACTGTAATCTGACCTCCTCATCACCTACCTTTCCAAAACACATCTACCATCTGGAGACCTGGTGACACGCCAGCAATACAATACACCCACAGTAGACAGCAAATAGTCCTGAGGATAAGAGTCATCATATGTATACAGTGATGACCATGCCGGGCAATACTCAGCACTTTACATACGCTGACTCATTCTTCCCATATGGAAACAAGAGACAGAGAAAGCTTCGGTAACTTGACCGACAAACATCCTGGAAATCAAAGCGCTGAAGTAACCCTGGCAGGACCGTCACTTCCATCAACTCGTGTCATTACTGGTCCACAGGTAAACCTTCCGTCTGTTTACTTACCTACTAAGGTAATGTGTAGTGACCATTTTGGAATTTTGGTTTCTTTAAAAAACACAAATATTATCAGAATACATTTTTGGTTTTTGTTTGTTTTTTTAAAATCCCATGTGTTCAATATGGAGCCTCGCTTCAGACTGTCCCCATCTGCTGACCATGATTTGCCTCATGCTCTAGCAGGGGCATGATTTTGCCAACTGCAAGGAGTTTCTACAACTGTGTGGATTCTGGGGACCTTTTGGAGAATATATAAATGCTAAAGTCGTGAAAGGTTTAGTTGATTGGTGGGTGGTTGCTCTTGGTAGTGGCTAGTTAAGTAGTTGTTCAAGGAGGAGGCAGAAAAAAAAAAAAGGAAGAAGAAAGAAAAAAGTAGAAAACCTGATGGCGAAGTCAAACTTGCTCCAAGGAACTCAACACCCCTCATCAGCAAGAAGGAGTCTAATGATAACATTACCCTCTATCCTTCTTTTCTCTTCTATCTACTGTTAGGGGGTTGAAAGGGTGGGAAAAAGGTAGGGAAGGGTGGAAGAAAGGAGAACCCACAACGTAGCAGACCAACAACTACAGGAATGCTAGGGCCTCTCCCTGGCCTCCTTCCATATGGGAGGAGCACTGGCTATAAAGACTTTGATACTCAACGGCCGACTTCTCCAGGTCAGGAAATGACTTGATGAGCGCCTCATGGGCGTCATCTCCTTTTCTATTAAAAAGAAGACCATTTATGAAATGAGGACCCAGGCTTCGATATGATCCCATCACTTACCGTTAAATAACGAGTGTAAGAATGGCTGTGCCAGGGAATCCTCAAATGGCTAAATAATTTATATGGAAGCCAACACGCCGGGCTTCAAAGACCCCACACACAAGGCACTCTGCAAATGCCTGGACAGTCTGAACGTCTCACACAACTGGCTTTTGATGGAAGCCTCTTAACCCAGTATCAAATGTGTCCTGGCCTCACATACCATGTTTTTAGAGAGCAGCATTTAACCCAGTGACTGGTACGCACAAAATGAGCTTCCTAACTTCAGGCTTATTTCAGGCTTTCTCTCTAGAAGCTAGATCCAGAGAGCAGTGCTGGAGAAGACTCCCCCAGCAGAGTACAAAAGAGTCCAAGGCCCTGAATTCAAACCCTTGCCTAAGTTCTTCATCTTTAGACCTCAGTCTCCACATTGAAAGCAACGGGACTGACAAAAATCTGTGTGAGTCCCTATAACTCATCAGCTTTACTCCACAAGGATGCAACGCTCCAAGTTTCTTCTGGTAAGCAGTAAGTTGGATAAGATTAATACTTTGCTTCTCCACTTTTGGGCGGCTGTAACCAGCAATCCAAGCATGGGATCAGTGAAAGATTATCAGCACCATACTACTAGCCTGATGAGTTAAGAGTCCAAACCAAATCACAATAGCATGAGAGTTACGCAGAACTACACTAGTAGGGGTGTCCACCAACCTTTCTGTAATATTATAACTGGTTATTAGATATTCAACGCAGCTTTCAATGAGCCTCCTGGAGATAGAGTCTCCACTCTGTCAACCTCAGACTGGATGTTACTCAAGTTCCCTTTAAACTCAACTATAGACAGTGATTCCTTAGCAACAAGTATCCTGTATAACAGGCTCTAAGAAGCCTATTGCAGCTACAGCTTCTGGTCGCAATTCTTCAGCCACAACTATGGAGGTTCACAGGCAAAAGGCTGACCAATAATTCCAGAATACGTATGCCAGGATGGATGTGGAAGCCACACGGCTTCTTCATAGCTGATGAGCTGTACAGAGGACTGTTGGCAGCACCATGTATGAGCATAACAAACAGACATTTAGGGAGAGACCTAAACAGACTAATGCAATTGGCTTGCTTTTTCTCCCTTCTCTAAATTTTATTTATAAACTGTGAAATACATAGAAAATAACTCTGGTTTAAGTTCATATATTCTGTATCCAAAGTCCAAGTCTGTTGCCTACCCTACCAGGAAATCTTGGACATTTAACCTCTGAGCTTTTATGCATGAATGAAAGGATAATACTAAGAATACCACTGCATTGGCCTTTTATTATATGAAGATGAAAACAATGTTTTTAAAATAACAAAAATGTATATGAGGGCATACAGCATTAGTGTGGAATATATGACTGATGGATTCATGCCTTGCTGTAGGGTCCATGAATCTCAAACACAAGGGAAGCTGCATTTCATGTTTCTATAAGCAAACAGTCATTGCCCTTTGCTAGAATCTGAGAAAACATACCCTAATCATTCTCAGACTGGATCAGAGGCTTGGCCTCCAGAGCCTAGACTTCTACAAAGGATACTGGTACCACAGGGAGGATTGTCTTTTGTTGGTTCACCTTCAAGAGGTTAGAAACAGACCCAAATACATTTTTTTCTACTTTAGGGAAAATGGCCCATAAGGACTTTATCTAAGCCCTTCAGAGAAGGGCTTTGTTGTAAAACTACATATTTTTTGAAGGTAACTAACTAGTTCTTGAATATATTAAGACCTGGCTTTAGAATTCCTAGGTGAGAAAGCTCACAGATCAGCACTAGAGACCTAATCTTACATATCAAAGGCTAGATCTCCAGACATCAACAAGAAAGACAAAGCTCAATATTGTGATCACAACTTCAAAGAGTAGAGCAACACTTACAGAGGAAATCTGATGGCTTGCAAGAATACTCTACCTTCGATAATCCAAGTCTCAAGTTCATTTCTGACTGGCTGTAAACCAAATACACACACACACACACACACAGAGTTATCTGTAAAATGGGACTATTAACAGTAATAGGACAAACATTAATAATAGTATGTATATATGAGGGAGGGGGCGTGCTAGAGAGATGGCTCAGTGGTTGAGAGCACTGGCTACTCTTGCAAAAGACCTGGGTTTGGTTCTCAGCATCCCTATGGTGACTCACTTCCCACTGTAACTTCAGTTCCAGGGGAACAGAGGCCCTCTTCAGGCTTCTTCAGGCAACAGGCACGTACGTGGTATACAATATACACATACAGGCAAACACTGATATACAAAAAAAAAAAAATCATATACATATATATAAAATACTAGAACATATCAGGAATAACATTAGTTGACAATTGTTGTTACTGTTAATATCAAAGAGACCTCTGGTAACCTTTGATCAAATGATTCTAGGCCTTCAAAAACACGTATCAAAGCCAGAACCACATTGACATCCAGCTACCTTAGAAAAGCTTTTAGAGGGAACCTTGCAGACTCATCCCCAATCCCCAAGCCTAGTAGTATAATGCATTCAATGGTGCGTGCATTTGTGCATTGACTGGATGGCAGATTGCAATATGTAGCTTATATTTCTGTTATGAGTGTTCAGTATTAATTCTCCCATCTATGAACTTAACCTTTCAGTCCTATTAAGAGTTATTTTTCCCCCGTCAACACCATGCTTATTCCAAATAATCCAAATAATAATCCCAGTGCCCCAGCAGGACTTGGCAACCGGGACTGCCACACAGATGCTCCTCGAAGATGTGTTGAGCAGATGCGGCCCATAGGTCACTTATGTAAGTTCTCACATTTCAATCTGAAACCCATATCCATACCTCTGAAAAAAATATTATACTAAAATTACTATTAAGAATTTCCTGGTACATGGGAAGGAGGAAAAGCTAAACTACTAAGGACTTTTGACACCTCTTCATGAGACCAAAACTGTGTTGTATGACAAAAGTGAAGCCTCATCTATGAACTACAAAGGCAATGAAATATGACTCTGTAGATATTTAGAATGTTTATCTTACATGGTAACTGTGTAAAGAATTCCCAAACTCCTTATTTACTAATGAAACCTTGGAGGAAAGTCATCTCTTTGGGTCTTTTCTTCTCAGTAAAGTGGAGATAAGAGCTGTCCTTTTCCCTTCATAAGTCTATGTGCAGACTTTACACAGAGGATGCATGCGGCCCTATACAACTGACTCCAAGTGACTGTATCCCATGTGACTAAAACTGGCCTTATGTGGAGCAGCAGCTAAAGAAATGAGCAAAGATTATCTCCATCAGCACCAACATAAAATGCTGGCAATAACCAGTAACCCTGATGAGTATGACATGTTCTCCCTTGTCCCCAAGGCCCTAAGTACCAGCCACGCCCAGTCTTTAAAGCGAGAATGCATCCCAGCGTCTTGGTCCATACTCCTACAATGCCTGCTTGCTTCTTACTCAAGCATCCCCTTATCTTCTAGCCACTTACCCATAACTTCTAGAGGGTCACAAGCAGAACAGTATACACCAGTATGCTCTGTTTCCTGAATAAGCTAAGTATTGGCTTTGTGCTTGGAAACCGCTTATGGGCCAGGATGAAACCTTAGCTGAATCCCAGCTGATCCATTCCTGCCTCTCAAAGGCAGCCACTTGTGTCCCAGCCAAACCATTACTCTCCAAGCCATATGTGTCCCTCAGCCCTAAAAGGGAAATTTTGAAGTCAGCTTTTAGCCTCTTCTTTCCATGTATATCTGATTCATTTCCCAAAGTGCGTGTCCCAAGAGGCTTTAAATATAAACAGCAGCATCTGCTCCACATGATGGACTGTTTGACAGGGGGGACACAACGAAAGGGGAAAAGTGTTAACTCCAAATTGATCAATTTGGTGTTCGAAGCCTGGCGCTCTAACAGGTTTTCAGTTGAGCCCCATGTGTGTTAATTAGTAATAAAAACAGCAAAGTCACAAATAAACAGGAAATTCTTAAGTACCAGAACTAGGAAAAGACTTGCTTCCAAACAGAAGTCCAAGCTACCCAAATTACTCCCTATTCTAGAGTTTCCACATCACCAGAAACAAAACAAAACCAACAAACAAGCTACCCAAAAATTCTAATTCTAAAAATAACAATAACGCAAGCCAAATTCTTTCAATTTCCAAATCTCTTACTTGTGAAGTATATGCAAACAACATTCCCTGATATGTTCATAAAGTTTTCCTTTTATTTTGGGAGCAGTAATTTCTCCCCCCCCCCCCCCCGGCCACCCCAACCCCCTTGAGCTCTCTCTCTCACACACACACAAAACAACTTTTTTTTTTTTTTTGGAGACAGGCTCTTCCCAAGTATCCTAGGCTGGGAACTCACAGGAACTCACAACCCTCTGCTCAGTCTCTGAGTGCTGGCATCATAGCGTGCGGCACGTCTAGTGCGGGTCCCTGCCCTACCATTTTATGAAATAAGGTCTTGCTGTGCAGCCCTGGCTGGTCTAGAATTCATCAGGAAGTGCAGGCTAGCCTCAAGCTTGTGGAGCATCCTCCTGCCTCTATCGAAAAACTGACTGGATTACAGGTATGTCCCACTATACTCAGCCTATTTCTGAAGAACCAGGTTATGATCTACTTAAGATGTACCTTCAGCTGTGTGATGATCCAACAATAAGAAGCTAAACAGACGTTTCCTATCAAGAAGAGGTCATCACACAAAGTCGAACCAAATAGAAAAATACACATTGAGGGAAATGATTTAACCCAGCTGTACTCAAGTTTAGAAAAAGAATGACAAAATTCTGTTATCAATTACTCTATAATTGGGACAAATGCAACATTTACTGGTATGTTTTAGAGACAAGAGTATATCAATGTATTCTAATATGTCACTTTTGAACTCTCAGACTGGTTCCAATTCTTTCTCAAGCTCAAAGGTCTATTCTTCTACCTAACTGTAACACACACACACACACACACACACACACACAGGCTTGGGGGCAAATGCTTATATGACATTAATTCTATTCTAAAAAGGTGCTTCAATATGCACAAATACCCTCCACAAACAGCACCCCCAAACACCCTTATCATCTGCTGTACAAACAGAACACAGTAACACTATCTGAGTGTGCAGAAAGTTACAGTAACTGACAGCTCTATTAGCAGGCACAGAAATTATCTGGCAGAAAAATAACCCCACAGTCTAATCAATGTTAAACCCTCTAGAGGCATATCCAGTTAGAAATGGAAAAAGATGACCACACACTCCTAGATGAGCATATTTCAACTTCTCCCACTTATAAGAAGCACAGAATCATTTTGAGGCCAAATGCCTGGCAACTCTGGTTAATCCCTGATATTAACCATCAAGCAACTAACAGGTCACAAGGGGGAGGGGTAGTCATTACCTCTGGCTTTCAAATACACCTAGTTACATAGAACTCCTCCATCCACTTGAATATTCATTTCCATCACTCAACAATGACTCCAGAGAAGACTCTAGAAACAACCCTTACCGGGATAAAACAGACTAGTTTATAGCACCTGGCAGGTTGGACAAAGAAATCTCCCACCCCCTAACGTTTCCATCTCTTATGTATGCATCCAAATACTAGTTCTTCATACACTAGACAACTTGACTCCCAAAGCCAGTTCCAGGCAGAACTTCAAGATTTCCTTTATTACCGAGGACTGGTCCTAGCAGCCCTAAATAAAAAAAAGGGCTCCCTGAACCTCAAATAAACCAAGTGCCTAATTCCCATGGGGAAAACCCTCTTCCTGCCTTATTCTGTCGTGTTCAGCCAGGCCTGGCTGCTTAGGATAAGAGTGATATTTTGTGGCACGGAGAAATAGTGCTGAGTTCCTGGGAAATTGCCTTATTTTCACTGATATTTCACAGGTTTTTACGTAGCTGTAAACAGAAGCTCACACGTTTCTCTTCACCCACCCCACGCTAAAGATTTAAAAGACAGCTTTGCCCTTGCTCCTGCCCCTGGACATCCATCCACTGGCGGGTCCAGATAGGCAGAGCTGTTCTTTCCGCAGCTTCTAGTCCCATCTACCAGTCTGATCAGCTCTGCAGACTGCATCGAGTGTCCTGCGGATCTGGTGCAGCTAGCCTTGAGCCCTAGAGGACCGAAGCCACTGGAGCAAGGGGAGCTGGGCGGGGACCTGTTTGTACAGACCTCCTTCCACTGGGCTTTTGCTCACTTTAGGCACAGGGGACTAGCAGACACAGGCCCAGGGATGGCAACAGTCTCGATTGAAGTTCCCTTTTATTCCTTTGGGTTTTTCTACCAGCCCTTATCTCTACAGCTAAGCCTGCCTGGCCCCGCAGGGGCTGCGGAGAAGTGCATTCACGGCCCATCTCCAAGTCTCTGGCTGGTGACCTTGGCCACGCAGCCTCGCCTTTCTGCCCTCGGTGGCCTGACGCCATGTACTTCGCGGGTTAGGAAAGGGTCACAATGATGTGGAAGCGTTGAGCAGACTGCCTGGCACCCAGACGCGGTGTAAGACAGAGAGGATCTCTCTTCTACTCGGGTGTCCAGAGCTCGCTCAGTCCTTCCCCACTTCAGTCCCCCGGCTTTCAAGCCTGCAGGATCCCGGAAAGGGCAGCCGAGGAGGACCGCAGGGGCCGGGGGCTGCCGGAGGGGGTGTGGCTCCCCGAGTCGCCGGGCTCCCCAGGGCCCCAGCCCACCCAGCGGCCAGGCCGCCGCCTACCTCCTCCAGCAGTGTGACGGTGTTCCTGCAGTTGTGCAGCCGCGTGGTGAAGCTGGACGTGGTGGGCGAGTTGTAGTCCTCGGTGGTCTCGGCGATGAACTCGGACACGGAGATCTGGTCCGGCATCCTGCCGCGGGAGGGACGAGACACAAGCGGGGGCGGGCGTGAGTCACGGCGCAGGCTCCCGGGGCAGCCGGGCGGCTCATGAACGCCACGCGCGCAGCCCGACCCGCCGCGGCGCCCGGCCTGGCGCGCGAGGAGCGGAGCGGGAGAGGAGCGGAGCGAGCGGCGCAGCGCCCTTCAAACTGCGAGCGGCGCGCGCAGTCGGCGGCCGGGGACGCGCCTCCCCCGAGCGCTCGCAAGGGGTGGCGGGGCGGGGCGGGGCGGGGCGGGGCGGAACCGCTCCGTGGCTCCCACAAGCGGTGAGGCTCGACCGACGGGGCGCTCGCTCCCGCGGCGCGGCGGGCAACGCGCCCGCGCCGGTCACGGGGACAAACACGGAAGTGCTCTGCGCACGCGCCGCGCACGCCCCGCCCCCTCCTCCCCCCCCTGCCCGACCCGCGCGCGGCCCCCACCTCGCAGCCGCCCGCGCTGGTGCTCGTGCCCGTGGGGCTCCGGAACCGCGCCCCACACGCACACACACACACGCACACAGACACACACGCGCACACCCGGCCGCCCCCGGAGCGGTTACTTCAGCGAGCTGGTTACGCGAGCGTTTTTGCAAGAGAGGGACCAAAAAAAAAAAAGTTGTTCGTGTTCTTTTTTAGTCCCGAGTGGGTGCAGGAAGCGAGGCCCGGAAAGCCGTCTCCCTCCTGCGCGGACCGAGGAATGGGGGCGCAGCCCTGATGCCCTCTGAACGCCGATGCCGTGCCTTGTGCAGAGGAGACAGGAAGGGTTGTTTTAAAATACTTTCATCTGTCCGTGTGCATTTGGGTTGTTTTTTTTCTTCCCTACCCCAGAGCACCGCCGAGCATCCGGAGATGCAAAAAGTATTTCTCAGGTGCAAATGCTCCTCACTGCTGAACAGGAACTAAATTTCTAATGAGAAAAAGTACCAGTTCCGCCCCGTCAAGATGTCTACTGTGCTTAGTCCAAAATACCCATCTAATTTCTCACCGCCGACTTTAAGATTTTGAAAACAGTTAACAACAAAACCCATCTAGGCCTTGGGATTGGCCTACAGGAGCCCTTGAAAGCGTACGACCGGTTTCCAAGCAAGCCTGCTTTGGAAGGCACACACTGGCTGGCTCAGACCTGCCTGCGTCCCGTCTGATAGAGCTAGAGGTTGCGTTCCGCTGGCCTTTTGGCCCACGTGTGGCTCTGGGACCCAAGTGAGGGCTTGTCCTTAGTGAGGACCGGCAGGGACCGGGAGACTGCATGCCCAAAGGAAAAGGTTCGCCTCAAAAGCTGACAAATTCTGAGATGAGGGATCCCGTCAGCAAGGGCAACATTCCTGCTGTCCTGGAATTTGCAGCAGAGGATCAGACAAATAGGCAATGCAGAGAGGAGCAGGAGAAAAGGACACCTCTCCGTACCCTGTTGGCTGGGAATCTTGGGCTCCTAGTTACCTCCAAGGGAAGTAGAAGACAGGGACAGCCACGCAGGAGACTGAGTAAACGGTCATGGATGAGGACTTGTCCCCCCCGCCCCCCCGCATGGAAATGCGTTTGAAATGGTTTAAAATGTGTGCTGTTTCTCTTCCTAGCTTGACCAAATTGGGTCTGCACCGTGCCTCCCGCCATTGAGCTTCTGACCAGTGATCTCCCACGCAGGGAAGGCTCTCAGCCTCCTAAAGGAAGAACTCGCTAAGGGAAGGAGCACAAAGAAACACTTCCCAGGCAAAGTACAGTGTGAGAAACTGACCTTCATGAATAAAGAGGTAAATATAAACAAGAGTACTTTCTTCCCTCAGTACTTTAAAAGTTTGGTTTGGGACCCCTGGAGGGTGAAGTTCTCGGGGACAAAATAGGCAGGGTGACCATCCACACAGGCAGGGTCACTGGTTGCCATAGCCGCAAAATGTAGCTTTTGAAGAATGAACAAAAACCCAGAAGGGAATCCTACCTCCTTTCTCACAGCATCTGGAAAATTCTGTAAGTTGGAACAAATATGACCCTTACTAGCCTGGACTAATTAAGCTCCCTGAACCTCAGGAATCCCATGCTCCCCCAGTAAGGACTGAGAGCAAACCAGTGAGCCCTGGGGCTTCCCTCTGAAAGGACTTGTCTTCCTCAGGGCTGTGAGAGTCTGGATTTTGATATTGGCAAGTTCTCTCTCTCCTTCCCTCCCTCCCTCCCCCCACCCCCTCCAGAGTTGTCATCTAGTACCTGCCCTGTCTACTGGGCTGGCCGCACCCCTCTGTATGTGGCAGAAACAGTAAATATGAGCTGTTGTTCAGAGCTGAGACTTAGTGAATAAGTGCGTCTGTTCGCAGAGGCCCTGGATTCCACAGCCTTCTCTCCTAATACCTTGGGTTTGGGCAGCAGGACTTAAAATAAGAGGGTAGGAGTGTCAAAATGACCACACAGAGCCCTCCCAGTTGGAGCTGGTTTGCATCTACACCTGGCTCTGCAGATGAAAGAGTCAAGATTATTACAGCAAGCTAAGCTCAGCAAGGATACACAGCCAGGGATTTCTTTCTGAATTCACCGGAGCCCAAACCGCCGCCACCAATTGCTGTTTCAGTTTCTTCCGAAGATTATGTTATGTACCTGCTCCTCCCCTGCCTCCTCCAGCCAAGAGAGGACTATATGAACAATGAGATATTGTGCTCTGGTAAGTATATACCTCCTTAGACTGGCCTGCAATTAGAATTTCAAAGCTTCGCACCTCAACCCACCATTTCTGGGGTTCACAGACCATAATCCTCTTTAAATTCGAAACCGTGCCCTAGTGCAAACCATCTGCACCTCCCATTTTCTCAAATACCCTGAACACCATTCCTGGATATCTCAAAGCAAATAGAGTCTGGCGTGGGCAAAGCTGAAAGGCTGGGTTTCTTTACAAGGAGCTACCCAGAAATACACACTCCAAAGCCAGAAAAAAACATGTGCACATAGACTCGAGCTTCTGTGAACCCAGCTTATATAAAGCAAGCAGCGTCTACGTTGTCGTCATTATAACCCCCCTCAAAGACTGTTTATTACCCCAGGCCTCCCAGTCTGCTAAGCACTGCTCAGAGCCTGCAAGGATGTTTCGTGTCCATGAATGGAAGCACCAAGAACAGTACAGGCTTGTTCCTATGGACAACATAACCATTGCTGACCACCGTCACCTGGGAACTGACTCTGAGTCATACTGCCACTCACAAGCCTCACTCTCCCATCTACTTCGGAACCAAAGGAGCTCACTTGCAAGATGACCAACAGCGATCCAAACCTAGGGAACTGGAGGTGGGTAGTCAAAGGTGCTCTCTAAGCCTGGAAACCTTTCCCTGCTCTGAGCCACAACTTCAACCAGGCACCTCACTCATCAAATCCCTCATGGAACCTGCAAAGGAAAAAATGCTTCAAGTTCCTGGAACTTGAGTTTCTCCACTCTGTCCCCTGGCCTTGTTTTCTCGTGTGTAAAATTAGGGTAATCAGATTGTTAGAAGAAATGAGAAAAGATTCGGCTAAAGATGTTGAGGCAGAGTGAATTCTCTTTGAATGTTTCTTGTGTGAAGAATGACTATAAATGCATCTCCTTTCATCCCACATCTCAGATTATCTCTATATTAGTTACCTGGAGGATGGAAGGAGGTGAGGGGAAGGAACGACTACACTCTAATTTCCAGAATCTGGAATCTCAGATGTGGGAATAAGTAGTCTTTGGAAGATTTGCTTATTCATGTAAGAGGCCAGACCCCCTAGTGATCTGTCTGGATTTTGGAAGTTAAGTGAACAAGAATGCCAAATAGGATCAATTCCAGTCAGTATCAGAAACAAATCATTGAGGGCCACCATGAGATGACCCAGAAGAGTGAAGTCCTTGCCACCAACTTTGACAACCTGGGTTCAATCCATGGAACCCATGGTAGGAGGAGAGAATGGCACTGTCAAATTGTCCTCTGACCACATATATACATGGCACATACATACCTAGATACACACAAACACACACACAAGTAATTTCATAGAACCAAAGCTCTTATAAAGAAGGATATTTTAAGTCAGGTAACTTCTACAGTATATAACAAAGGATCCCAATCTCAGGAAGGAACATTGATTTATATGAGTGTATTTTCAAATGTGAATGACTTGGGTTCACACTTCTGCCACACATTAGCTCTCAGACCTTACTAAAGTGATTTACTTCTCTGAATCTTGGTTTCCATATCTGTAAACAGGGAAATGGGACAGACAGACAGACAGACAGACACACACACACACACACACACACACGGCAAAACAAGATGATAGTGCCCATCTATAAGAATGAACAAGTTAAGGACTATAAAGTACTTAACAGGGTCGAAGACATCCTAAGTTGACGCCATATTTCAGATATTATTATGGGAACTTGAAACCTGTATGTGGAGATAGAAATTCTGATATTTCTAGCTCATGTTCCCTTTTGAAACCCTCATGGCAACTTCATATGTAAGATTTAATGTTTACCACAGAGAAAATCAAGACTGGAGGACAGGACAGGACCCTACTACCCGAGCACCAATCCTTAGCCAGTCACTGCACTAGCGGTATGCATGCACTAGCTGAAACCACCACTTAGTCCTGAAGTGCAGCCACCACAGTAACAGGAGGAGCGGCAACACAACAAAATCAAACTGCAAGTTTTTACTCTTGAGCCTGGCAGGCCCTCAAAATTGATCTCTTTTAAAGTATGGAGATAGATAGTGATGCTATCGTGGATGCAGTATTTCCCATCACAGGTAACCAAGGAAACCTTATGCATTTCACTTGTTAATTCATAGATTTGCTTTCTATCAGTTTAAACTACAGGAAGGGGAAGTCCTCCCCAGGTAACAGTAATGTGTCTGACTCCATGTGTTATTCTATTAGGCTCATGTTACCATACTCTGCATGGAAGGAAGGCGGTTTTTTTCATGTTCTTTGTACAAGTGTTTCCCAAGTGCACTTGTACAATTTCGTGTAATATATTTTTTAAAAGCTTGTTCTATTCCTGATTGTGCTTAATTTAATTTAAATATGTCACATAAAACCACTAGAGTGTTCTCAGTAAGAGCAGAACATGGTTTGTTTGGAGACACAAAAACCCTTCTATTCTTCCTTTCAGTTTCCTGTTGCCCTCTGTAAAGGAGTTAGGAGAGAGAGAGGAAACACACACACACACACACACACACACACACACACAAAACCATGCAGAATACTGGGAACCCAAAGTTCAAAGCACGAGTGTCAAGTGAACAAACTGGGGAATATATTTCTGTCCTGTAAAAAAGACTAACAGTCAATAACTACAATCGTATTATGCACCTTGGGCAGCAGTCATGATCTCATCTAACGTGGTAATTACATACTTGTGGGCACGAGGCTATCCCCTACTTACGTGCAAGAGACACTTAAGTTCAAAGCTCACCCTGGTGGGTCAGGAAGCAGACCAGGGTGATGCCGGGCTCTGGTGGTCAGCCAGTGTTTGGAAAGCTCAACGGAGTGATCAGAGACAGTGAAAGGTCCCAGAGGCCCAGGAAAACTCCCCTGCCACGGTCCACACGGGTTTCCCTCTTCTGTGAGTCCAGTTTCGAATATGAGCTTGACTGGTCTTGAAAGCAGTCCCTGTCTCTATTGATTAGGGATTAAATCTGCACATGAATGGTCTCAATAACAGCCCGATCCCTCTGTCATAAAACACAGAGCAATACCAGCTCAGTTCCAGCAGACATCAGATGCAGGTACACTGCGAACTTCCCACAGTGACAACTAGCTCTGTTAATATTAGGGCTTGGCAGAGAACTCAGATCTTCCTATTGAGTTTCCTAACTCCAGATTGTCAATTCCCAGGGGGCTCCAAGGGAGCCTTGTCCAGCTCTGTCTCACCTACGTCCCTCAGGAATTAAAGGAAGGACAGAGGCTCCGATGCTCCAGACTTGACATTGTATAAATAAGCACTGTCTTCTGAAACCTTCCCAAGAACGTAGTGAGCTGGCCCGTCTCCAGCTGTGAGGACTGGAGACACACAGCCTGTTCAAGGTCAACAGATAACAAGTTGAGTGATGCTTTTCAGTCTGTCTGACTCCAAACCCTGAAGGCCCTTCTTCCCCTACCGAAGGTTCTTCCTAATACAGATCCCCGCGGGCTTCTCATAAATCTGTTTTGAACCTGTACTGATTCCTTTTTTTTTTTATGAGATACATCATTTCCAATACAAGCAAAACAACATCCAGAGAAGAAGAATTGTGGTGTTTTATAGGATTCCTAAAATCCAACCCTCTGTAGAACTCCGGGATCTGACGTCTTTATTTTGTTTCTGCAAAAAGAAACACGTCCCTGAAAAAAATGGTGAACTATTTATAATATCCAGGTTTCTCCTTATCTTGCACGAACTGGTCTGGCTTTAAATTTAGCAGATGACACTTAATCACGCCCATGCCTGTGCTATCTCAAGGTAGAATACACATCGTTTACGGCCCCCTTCCCTGGCTCCTTTTCAAATATTTTTATTTCTCCAGTTACTCTGTGGACTCCTTGGGAAGGCAGAAGTGGGACATCCACTCAGTGTTAGAGCAGATGCTTACACGTTATTACCTGAAGGGATGGAAGGATGAATGACTGGAGGAAAGAAGAAAAAAAAATGTTGCTAAGGGAGAAGACTTAGGCCAGAAGAACTGGAGAGAGTGAAGTTGCTTCCAGTATCTATCATCACACACACAGGCGCCAGAGACAATGAACAGGATAATACTCTTTCCAATACTTTCATTTTCCAGACAAGGGAAATGATTTCCAAGCAGGCAGTTGTGTGAGAACTCTGAGGGCCAGATGTCCTGCCTCCCAAGAATTTCCTACTTTTCCATCTTTCCTGGTTCCATGTCTAAGGAAGGAGCAAAGACCCTGTGGTAAGAAGTTCCCATCTCTAGTGCTGATCTTAGCGTCAAAGTATCAAGGGATGCCTGGAAGCATGCGTCTGTTCTTAATAACTGTAATGAGGGGTTACAGCTCAGGGCTAGGCTCTCCCTTACTCTGTGTAAGGCTCTTTATGTGTAAGGCTAGGAAAGTAAGAAAAAAGATGGGTGGTGGTGGTGCTTGCCTTTAATCCCAGCACTTGGGTGAGGGAAGGGAGGTGGCAGAGGTAGGTGAATCTCTGTGTTCCAGGTCAGCCTGGGCTACACGAGAAAACTGGTCTCAAAAAAAAGCAATACACACACACACACACACACACACAGAGCACCAGTATAAACATGGCGCACCATCACTTAACTAACGCGTGTCATTTGAAACAGAACTCCAAGCGACAGTCCTCACCTCCTGTTTCATTCTCTCCTCCTCATCTCATCAGCACTATCTCCCTTTTCTTTCCTGTTCCCCAAAGTCAATACCCACGCCATCCCCTTCCTTCTCAGCTACCTTAACGTGAATAACCCATGATCTTTTCATAATCCTACTTCCCTTCTCTCATCCCAAGGGGAACCCTCTAACACACAGAGTGCAGGCCTTTGCTCTGAGGATTAGTACCCAGTTTGGCCATTTCCAAAGAAGGGATTACTGCCTTCCAGGTACCCCAAACATTTTCCAATGAGAGTGGTGGTGTTAGCTTGAATCCCAGGAGGCCCACATTCGTCTTATTCCCTGTCCATGATCTTCCCTCGGATCGACCTGCATTCAGATAACCTGGGTACCAAGGCTGCTGTTTCAAGGGCCTTGTTACCTCGGGCAGGCTACTTCATCCCAAACTTTTTAACCTATATAATGAGAATTATGACAAGACCTCTTTTGTAAGCGTGCTGAAAGATTTAAACCAGATTATCCATGTAAGTACTCAGTGCAGGCCCTAATATACAGCTACTGTTTATCATTACTGAAATTCTAAACAATCACAAAGTTAGACTGTGCAGGGGTTAAAAGCATACATAAGGCAGGAACAGTTAAGAGGTTCCATATACACGGAGACTAATAAGGAACTGTTCAAACACACATTAAAAAGTCCATTTTAAAATGTGACCAGCCAAAGGTGACTTGCATTTCTAAGTGTCTGATACACCCAAAGCCCAGGGTATAGGAGGCTAGGGGTATTTATGTGTTTATGTGTGTTTGTTTTTTTATATGTTCTGTATGAGTGCATGATACGTGTGACTGTGGGCACTCATGTCACAGGACACATGTAGAGGTCAGAGAACGGCTTCTGGGAGTCTACCTTCACCTTCTACCTTGAGTCAAAGTCTGTCTTGTTTCTGGGTAGATGCTGCACACTGCAGGCTCACTGGCCCCTGAGATATTTGGCAGGTCAGTTAGGGACTGCAGATGCATATTAACATAGCCAGCTTTTTGACCTGGGCTCTAGGATCTAAACTCAGGTTGCCAGGTATACAAGTCAAGCACTTTTACCCACTGAGCAATTTCCCTGCCTGAGACCTATCTTTATACGTTGCCTTTTATGAGTTGCTACTTATCAGAAACACAACTCAAGAAACACAACTTAGTAAATGGTAGCTCAGAGATGTTTGCCACATGGAAAACAAGGGAGGCTGGCCCTTTCTCTTGGTCAAATTGTTTTCACCACCTTGGGCCTTTCTTCCCGCCCCCCATGGTTAAGACCGGAAGATTAGGGCAGATTTTTTTCTGGGGTCCCTAGGGCAATAACATCCCATAACTCAGTAACAGCATTTGATAACTAAGTCTAAAGATCAGGATGCTATATGGCTGTTTTTCATGGGCTACTGAGAAGACAAGAGCCGCTGGCAGGCCATCAGTCCTGCAGTCCAGCAGGGCCTTCTAAGGGATGTTTTCTCTCAGTCACTTTCCTGTTATGTTTTTCAGAAATGTGACTTTACCTGCAAGATACTCGAGTCCGTATAAAATGACCTGTATCATATCAGAATTTTAGCAGTCCAGTCTTATGAAAAATAGGCTATCACTTCATTTAAAAAGAAAAATTGCCCACCCACGGCAGAGTTTTCTTAGCATATGTTGCTGGTTAGCAACTTTCTCAAATGTGAACACTCCAAATCACACAAGGGGTGCTAATTAAAAAAGAAAATAAAACCTTTCTAATTGTTAGCAAACCTTTTAACAGATGTATCTAGCTTCTGTTCCATTTTTGGGGGGGGTAAGGTTTTATTTTTGAAAAATTAATCTTTTTGTTCTGGCCTTCTAGATGTAGAAGTATCCTACATACTGACTTATAAAATGGCTGGGTATGAGGGAGTTGGTTTGTGTACACACACGCAGGTGTGCATGGCATGATCCAGAAGTGTTTGAGTGCATGTGTTTGTGGGGGCAGAGATGTGCATAGAGGCCAGTGGTCAGTCATGAGCACGGTTCCTTAGGAAATATCCCTCTTAGGTTTTGAGACAGTCTATCAGTGTGTCCTGGGGCTCACTGATTTGGCTAGGTTGGGTGGTCAGCAAGCTCCCAAAGCCTCCTGACTTTGCCTTTCGAGTGAAGAGGATTACAAGCACACATCATCACACCTAACCTTTATGTGCGTTCTGGGAATTGGACTCGGCTATCCATGTTTGTACAGCCATCTCCTTGTCCTGAAATTGCTGTCTTAATAGATGGCAGAGACCTTACTGTTGGATGACTTCCAGAGGTTCATTTCAATCTCTTAGGGGTTTATTTATTTATTTGTTTATTATGTAAGTGTGTGTGACTGTGTGAATAAGCAGGCTTTTGGTCAAATCTTTGGGTTTAAGAACTAACTCCTATTTACCCTCAACTAATTTGAACATTTTAAAATTACCAGCAGTTCAGACAAAGCTTTAGAGCACAGCTCACATTTCCCATCTTGCTTTGTCTACACCCATTTCTTTCAAGAAGCTCCTTTCTCACGTGACTCAATAGACCTACCCACCATGAATCCTTGAACTAAAGCAAATCTCCCACTAAGGTCCTTCCATCAGCAACTAGAAAAGGAGCTAATATGAGGATGGAAGAAAACATTTGTAAATCTTATCTCTGACAAGATATCAGAGTCTCTAGAATATAAACTCTTGCCACCCCAAAAAGTCAAATAATTTTAAAACCAGCTAAGGAGTTGAATAGGTATTATCCCAGATAGACAGTAACCTCAAAGAGATGTCCCACATTAGTCCCTAGGGAACTGCACCTCAGAACCATATCTGTCCTGCTCACCAGAATGGCCACAGTCACAAGTGCTGCTGAGGAGGAGAAAGTGGGACCAAGATGAGTTGTGGGAACTTAAACAGACACAGCTTGGGCGCAACGTGGGGTTCTGCACCACATGACTCTGTGATTGTGTTCTGTATGCACCCAAATGCTTTACACATGCCCTAAATGTACATGTATGATCTTAGCATCTCAATGGGATGTCATGAGAAGGTGTTATCTCTGTGCGTGGTGACAGTTACTCCCCAATTGATTCCACTTACAGTCACCACAGAAATGCAACTCCGAGATTGCATAAAACCTTTCCGGAAAGGTTTGAAAGGAGAGGGAAGGACCCCATGGATTGGGATCCCAGACCTAATGGAAGGAAGCGTTGAGTTTTGTTGGTGAGCTGGGCACCAACATCTCTCAGATTCTGCTTCCTGACTGTGTGTGCACTGTGACCAGCTGTTTCAGCCTCCCACTGCTCTGACTTCCGTGGACTGTACCCTTGAACCAGGAACAACATAAATCCTTCCTTCCTTAAGTCGCTTTTTGTCAGGTATTATTTGTCTCCGTGACAAGAAAAGCAACTCAAGGGACGATGTATGTTCTCTAGCCATGGAAGGGTACAATGAAAAGTGTTTAGATGCTTGGTCCCCAGTGGGCAGCCTCCTGATCATGCTGACATTCTGATCCCGGACTTATATTCATAAGAAAGAAACGGAAAATGTGTCTGCATGAATACATGTATGTAAATGGCCATCGCAACATCATTAGCAGTGATCCAAAGGTGGGACTGGTCCACGTGTTCATGAGCAAGACATGACATACATCCACCTGGCGCAAAGTCATGCAGCCATGAAAATGAATAAACCACTGAGAAATAACACAAGAAGGATGAAACTTGAAACTATTTTGCTAAGTGATGGGAAAAGGATCCAAAAGGCACTCAAACAATCACACTGATATTAAATTTCCAGGAGGGATAAATTTATAGAGACAAAATGCAGAATAGTGGTTGCCAAGTGCTCATGGTAAAGGGCAGTGACTTCTAATGCTTACAGGGCTTCTTTGAGAAGTGACAGAATGTTCAGGAATGAGGCCAAGGTGGTAGTTACACAACCATATGTGTGCACTAAACACCCTTCATTTGTATACTGTAAAAGGACAGACTTGGAGGCTTGAGAGATGGCTCCGTGGTTAAGGGTGCTTGCTGCTCCTTCCAGAGGACCAAGTTTGGTTCCCATTATCAGGAGATCTGACACCCTCTTCTGGCCTCTATGAGCACTACACTTCCACACACAAATACACACACACACACACACACACACACACACTCAAATCTTTTGGGGGAAAAGAGACAGATTTAATATGATAATGACTACATCTCAATTTAAACAGTAAGTATTGGGATGATGTAGGTTCAAGACATAATTCACCTATCAATAATAAACATAATATCGCTGGTACCTACTGGATACAAGGCGATGTCTATACATGGTGTTCTTTAATCCTCACAACCCCCCTATAACATAGCTATTACTTTCTTCATGGTTAATGGGTAGGAAATGGAGGCTAAGAGAAGTCAGTTGCCAGGCCCAACACTCTTCAATCAGTAAGCAGAGAGCTCCGACATAAACACAAGGCTGACGTCAAAGTTCATGGCCCTTTCATCCCTTACACTGCACAACACTCAGGACAGCAACAGTGCTTCACTGGTTGTGTCCGGGGGAATCAGCTACATGCCCTCTAGCTGGCCTTTCTTTCTTCAATAACACGGCTCCAATTTGATTGGCCCAGCTCTCTCAGGGCTGCTGTGAGAGGTAAGCATGTGTGCTGTGCAGGACTGTGGGGAAAGTGCCTTATTAAAAAGCTACACGTCAGAGTGTTATTATGTAGAATGTACAGATAATATCTGTTAGAATTAGATACCAAGAACAACTGACAATCAATGTGTTGATAAACTATCCTCAGAAGAAACAATATAAATGCCCAATATACACACATATATATTATGTATATCACATATATTATATAATATATATATATATATATATATATATATATATATATATAGAGAGAGAGAGAGAGAGAGAGAGAGAGAGTGTGTAATTCAACATCATTACCCATCAGGGTAATGCAAACTAAAACACTGCGCAATCTCATGCCACTCCAGCCTAAATGGTCATCACTGAGAAAATAACCAATGTTGCTATGAATGAAGTAAATAGAAACATATATGAATAGCTGGAGTGTCAACTAAGACAGTCACTATAAAAACTGCTGTGGAGGTCTTTGAAAAGATTAAAGCTACAGTTACCATACAGCCCAGCTGTTCCACATGCCCAAAGGACTCTTCAGCAGCCTGCCACCGAGATACCTACTCGCCCATGTTCACGGATGCTCTAGGTCACTCACAATAGCAAGGAAATGGAACGAGCTTAGACGACCAGCAGCAAAGAGCTGGAGCATGAGAACGTGGTGTAAAGACAGAGTGAAACTTTATGCAGCTGTAAAGACAAGTGAAGTTATGACATTTGTGGGAAGGTGGAGAAGCTATTAAATTTGAAAAGTATTAAATTTAGCAAAGTATCTCAGACTCAGAAGACCAAATATCTCATGCTCTCTCTCTCTCATATGCAGGGCCTCACATTAAATGCGTGTATCTATGTATGTATGTGGGTGTGAGTATGTGTATAGACTATGAAACTAGAAAGGGGACCAGGAAGATTCAAGGGTATTGAAGAAGGGGGACAATAGCACGCCTGTGACACAAAAGCAGAAAGGAAGCTACTGAGGTGGGAAATGACAAACGAACACCTAAGCCTTTGTATGGTAATCAAGTGTTTATGAGCTACTCTAGCTGGAAGAGGAACCTTATCATCCATTCCCCCTCTCCTCCTTCCTATTGTCCTTAGATGTGATAGCTGACATGCCGGTAGCCATTTAAAATCATGAGGCAATAGGCCCAGGGACTAGAACTAGGAGGACAGAAAAGTTTGAGTTTCCTGGTAGCCATGGGGTAACATTACCTGGCATTGGATTCTTTCTGAACTTCTCTGGATTGATGGTGGGGGGGGTAGGGGTTGGGGTTGTATAGGGGGAATATACACCTAATTACCACTGCTATTTGGGACCTTGTTTACATATAATTAAAATGTAATCTTAATTTACAAGCTAGGCCTAAGTACGTGCTAAGCCAACCAAGAATGTATAAACATGGCTCATCTCAGAAGGGGTCAAATTAAAATTGTTTTGCCGGAGTTATTTTCCCAATGTGTCCTCTACAGTAGAGATTTTATGATGGAGGCCTTGGGATTCTACTGGGTTATTTTGAAGACACTCACTAAGGTCTGTTTTGTGGAGTTATAGAGTTGCTAAAAAGATTGGTCTCAATTCGCCGTGCATGCACAGAACATTTTGTATGCACTTAAATTCCATCTCAGCAATTGCTTCAGAAAACCAACCTCCACAGAGCCAATGAGCTCCCACAGAGCCCGGTTCTGAAGAAGCAAATGTATTTACCCGACCTTTGCACCGTCGCTTAAGGGAGCGGAGGCAGGGCAGATTCCAAACACGGTAAGATGATTGCGCTCAGAGACTTCTACACTTTAAAATCAATGTTGGCTCAACATTTTCAGTAGAACCGGGTCAGATCCCAGAAAAACAGCAGCATTTTTCCCACGGCAGAAATAGGATCCCATGTCGGTTATTTGTTTAGCTGTTTATTTACAGCCGGTGTGCTGTTTATCAGCCAGCGTGTTATTTATAATCCAGCAGCAGGCTGATAGGGTATTAGTGGGTCAAGAACAGCTTTTCCTTGCTTGTTGTCTCATGCTCTTTAGAATTCAACCCACAATGACATAAATAAGGATGAAATATTTGAAGAAAAGATCTTTGCACACAGATCCCCGTCCTCTGGGGTGATACATCTAATTTCGTGTGTATAACGACTGGAGCTGACAGCCCTTCCTGGGTCACTCCAGAGCTGGGGTTGTGGGCAGTTGGCTGAGAGAAGGAATCTGATCAATCTTATTCATCCCATTTCCAGATGGAAATATCCAGGTAGGATATATTTTTTTAGATTTATTTTATTTTATTTATTTATTTTTTAAAGATTTATTTACTTAATGTATATGAGTACACTGTAGCTGTCTTCACACATATCAGAAGAGGGCATCGGATCTCATTACAGACAGTTGTGAGCTACCAGGTGGTTTCTGGGAATTGAACTCAGGACCTTCGGAAGAGCAGTCAGTGCTCTTAACCCCTGAGCCATCTCTCCAGCCCCTTGGGTAGGATTTTTAATCTTTGATTTTTAATACTTAGCACAGTCTCCTTGTCTAGAACATAGGAACCTGGAAGAAAATCCCACAGATCCCTGGGCAGAAAAAAAAAAAACAAAAAACAAAGAAGACCAAAGATAGCTAGGGCGATCATCGCAAATCTCCCCCCTGAGATCTGCAGATCCCTCATGTCTCCCTGGTTCTCGGGTTTTCTTACTGGCCATGTGTTGGTGATCTCCACGACCTTATTTGGTGTTACAGTAGAGACATCCCTCTGGATCTGTGAGAGTGTTTCTAGAGGGGCTCAAGTGAGGAGAGAAAACCCACCCTGACCATAACGACACTAGCCCGTGGGCTATCCTAGACAGAACGGAAAGGAAAAGGCTGACTGAGTACCAGCATCTGTCACTCTCTGCTTCCTGACTGTGGATTCGATGTGATGAGCATGTGTCTTGTAGTCCCCAGCTCTGGAGAGATAGAGACAGAAGGTTAGCTGGTACTGGCTTCCAGCCAGCTGGAAACACAATTGGATCTGCTCTCCTTGTCTTGAGCTCCTGCGCCCTCAAACCTGAGCCTAAATTAATCGTTCCTTCCTTAAGTTGCTTCTGCCAGCAACAAAGTAACTAATACCCAGATACCTTGTATCAGAGTGGACAGAGAATTCATTCTGGTATTAGTAAGAAGCAGCTACACTGAAAGAGGAAAATAGTGTGGACCACAAACTAGAAACTTGCTAATACATTGACCCTCCCTCCATAAAGAAAATCTGAATACATGGGCATGCTCATGAGAACACCCCCATTCTACTCATCATATCTTGGTGTGAGCCACAGGAAAAAATGTCAAGGCTTTGTGATTGATAAAGATGGGCTTGAGATGTGAGGAAATGGTTAGGTAGGGTACTGTGCTACGTGCAGGCCTTGAGAACCAAGAAAAACATGAAATAGGTACGGAATAATTTTATCATGGCTGCTGAGTCATTGCCTGGCTCGATTTCATTCAAACATGAATTCCTCATTGCTAAAATGTGGCTAATGACGCCCAGGCACACATTCAGTACTAAGAGGCATGTGTGATAATAATCACAGCAGACCTACACACACACATACACACACACACACACACACACACACAAACACACACACACACACACACACACCACAATTTTATAAAGGCTTAACAAAAAAGAATCTGCAGCTTCAGAGAGCTGGAAAGACAACTAGGTTGGTAGTTCAATTCCCAGAACCCACATGAAAAAGCCAGACATGACGCATAGGCATGTAACCCCAGCATGGAAGAGGCATAGATGGGGGGGGGGCTCTCTAGAGCACAGGGGGCTCTCTGGAGCTTGCTGGACAGCCAGTCTAACTAAGCCCTTATCTAAATCCCACCCCTTACATTGGCCTTACAACCCCCAAGCCAATGAGAAACCCTGTCTCAGAAAACAAGGTGGACTTCTAAGGTGTGACACCTGAGGTTTACCTCTGGCTTCCACAAACATGTATACACATATACACCTCCCCATACACAGAGTGGGAAGGAAGAGAGGAGTGAGGAAGAGGGGTTGGGAGTGAGGGCATTCTAAAACCAGACCAAAGTATTCTAGAAAATAGCCCCATAACCTGAGACACTATAGGACCTTGGTACCTTGACCTGTCAGACCTATGCCAAAGTTGACTGGATTCTAACACATGTCCATTTATGACATTGGCCAGCTATTATCACCTAGTCTTCAGCTGAGAGACGCTAAAACAGGAAGACTATTAATATACCTAGTCCATATTGCAAGAAAAGGACTCTTTCCAGTGTCTCTCATCTTATCTTCTGCTCTGCCCCGAAAGGAGAGCCAGTTCTGAGGGGCTAAGAAGCCTGCTCATCTTCACCCAGCTACCAAGCACTTGCATCCACACTGGAAACTATGTCGGGCACCAAATTCAATTCCGCCTCAGCCACAGAGCAACTGAAGCACAGAACTGATGATGAAGATTCCCTGCAGACCTGGAGCAGATCGGATCTGGGCAGCCAGTGAACTCTAGTGTTTAAACCCCAGACCGTCCCATTATGAACAGGAAAATCGCCAAATCAAAATCCCGTAGAATACAGCCGGCTCCCTCTTCAGAATGCAAGAAGACATTGAGCAAGAGCCACGCCTCTGGCCAGAGGGGCTCTATTGCTTGGCATAATCACTTTTCAACAAGTTGATCTACCTGTTGTATTTAATGAGTGTGGGTTCTTGCTCCACCCAGAAAGCTGGCGAAGCTCTTCAGCACTATGCTTCATGCTGGAGAAACAGAGCAGACATTAAGGGCAGGATGAGCACAGTCAACATCCTACTCCTTACTGGTGCTGGAGCCTGACCTGGGAATTCAAAGGGAAGGCAAAGCATGCATCTTGACATATTTTCATACAAAGAAGATAATAACTACACACGAATTAGCCCATAGTAAGGTGGTGTGACTGTTCAGAGCATCCATCCACAAAGCCTTCAAGGTGAAATGTGGAGGAGAATCTACTATGAAGTATCAAAGCACCCTTCCGACATCTACACCTTACCCTAAGAATTCAAACCATTCCAGCTGCCTTGTCCCTTCCCCAACTGCAAATCTACTTCCTTATTTCCTAACTGTCAATATACTGGCCTCAACAGACCTCAGCAATGTCACACATGGTTTACAGTTATTGACTTGTATTCAGTCTCAGGGACAATCCTTGGGCCATAATGCACTCTCTCTGATGAACAATCTACTGGTTACTACAGGAGCAGACCATGAATGAGAGGACCTTAGAGAGTTAGCTGAGAAGAGAGACCTCAAGGTACATGACTGTGGCCATGGGTGGAAGAGCAGAAGAGGCAGGAGGAAAATGATGGTAGGAAAGGAGAAAAAAGAGTGGAAAGTAGCAAATGGGAGAAAAAGTAAAGGGGAGTAGTGTCTTAGTCAGTTTTCTATTGCTATAACAAGACATCACGACCAAGGCAAACTACAAAAAACCAAGCACTGAACCAAGCATTGGGTTTACGATTTCAAAGGGTTAGAGTCCATGATGACAGAGAAAATACATGGTGGCAGGAACACCTGAAAGCACACATCTTGTTCTAATGCAAGAAGCAGAGATCACACTGGGGATAGCAGGAATCTTGGAAACCTCAAAGCCTGCCCCCAGTGACATACCTCCTCCAACAAGGCCACACCTCCTAATCCTTCTCAAATGGTTCTACCACCTAGGGACCAAGTATTCAAATGTATGAGCTTATGAGAACCATTTTCATTCATATTCTCATTCAAACCATCAAAGGGAGGCAGAGACTGAGAGAAGGGAGAAAGCAAAGTGGGAAGGTAAGTCAGTCTTTACCAAAAGGATTTTATAGGTGCTGAACAACAACAACAACAAAAAAAAAAATAAAAATAAAAAAATAAAAAAAAATAAAATAAAAAACAGGCAGAGTCAGAAAGATCTTCAAGGCTGTGACCGTAGTTCAGCTTTCAGAATCCACAGCGGAGAGAATGAATCAACTCCAGAAAGTTGTCCTCTGACCTCTGTACTTAGGTTGTGGCATTTGTGTGCACATGTACGTACATGTACATAGAAAGAGAGGGAGGGGGAGGAGAGAAGGGGAGGGAGAGGGAGGAGTAGGGGGAGAGAGAGGAAGAGGGAGGGGCAGGGGAGGGAGGAGGAGGGAGGGAGGGAGAGGGAGACAGAGAGAGGGAGGGGGAGGGAAAGAGGGAGAGAGAGAGAGGGAGAGAGGGAGAGAGGGAGAGGTGGTCCTACTGGCATTAGAGGAAAAGGAAGCATACTCCCATCGCAGCCAACCTACCACTTCTCAGAGCTTTCCATCTGTTAAAATCCCTTTCATTCCTACATCATCCTATAAAATGCCAGAGCACAGTCCCCAGTCAACAGATGAGAAAACTGAAGTACAGAAAGGTTACAGTGTTTCTGTCCTTAAAAGCATCAATGATGTCATAGCCATGACAATTTTCTTCATCACTAGTATACAACAATAGGTGGGAAGATACACATTTCTGTCCCAGTTAGCAGGTATGCGCCACCACACCCAATGTCATCACACACAAAGTTTTTGAAAAAAGATATTATCATCAAGTAGGAATCTCATTTCTTTCCAGTCCTTCAGCCAGCGAATGTGAGATCACAGATATAAGCATTATCCTTGACACTGGAGACAAGTCTGCACAGCCGGACCGGGCACGGAAAGGCGTCGTCACCTGTGGGCATCGTCCAGGTCTACACAGGACAGCCCAAAGTGGACTCTGCATTACAGATGATTTTCCAGCCTTTATCTGAGCAATTCAGGCAAAGACTGCTAACCAAATGAAGGTCAGCGAAGCCAAGAAATTGCAGTTGTTTCTCGTAGACTCTGTAAGATCAACACAGCATCTACCTACTTGCTACTTAAAGTAAGAGAAGAGAAAGAAGAGGAGGAAGAGGAAGAGGGTAGAGTGGAGGGGAAGGGAGAGGGAGGAGAAAGGTGGGGAGGGGGAGGAAATCGTGGTCTCCACATTCACATTCAAACTGAAGCGGTTATAAAGAAAGGTTTTCTAAGTGCCACTGAAAAGGCAGGGCCAGACTGCCATTGGCGATTCTGCTACTAGCCCCACGAGCAGCACATGGAGAGACAGGCACAGACACTCACAACCGTGGATTCCTGTGAGTGTGTCCGCATGTGGGCAACAAGCAGGCCGTGTAGACAGTCTCTTTCCTAAAGCTGGCTCCCTCTCCGTTTCCTCACCCCGTCCAAGCCTCTCTTGCCTGTTGGTCTCAACACAACATGCTACAGGTGTAAAAGCTAAGGGCAGGAAAAAGCCTGATCTCCTCAGCAGCCAACGAGACAGAACACGTGGCAAGGCAGGCCCTCTCTACCCTTCCAGACCTCTGACTCCTCAGCCTTCACTTAGATTGAGACATGTGACTGGAAGAAGAACATTCCGGAAGGGTTGTCTTCCGGCTCTCTTCAGGATCCAGCCTTCCCCACACAACCTCTCTAGGTCCCATTTCTCACAGATACCTCCTCCCCCTTGAGATCTCCACAGGGGCCAGGGATGCCCCCATTTGCCCTCACAGCTTCCCTGCCTCCGCCCCCCGCTCATCCTGTAGCCAATTTCTTCTAAATCATTACTATTTTGAGTGTGCCATCTGTTTCCTGCTGGGACCCTGACTGATACAGGGAGGCAACCCTGTAGACAGATAATTATGGTATATTATAGAACAATAAAAGGCAATATTGCTCCTCCTCCGCAACCTAAGAATGCTGGAGTCTTGATGGCTCGAGGTGTATGGGTACCAGGACTTACCTATCTCTGTTAACCTCTTCCTCTTAAGTTTCAGTTTGTGTCTATGAGAAACAAGCTTATGGGGGTGCCTACATAATAGTGTATGGAGTGGGGGAGAAAACACACACAGGGGGTATCTGGCACTGAGATGAGGCCTGTATCAATGCTAGGATGCACCCAGCAGGAAACCTCTCATTAAGTATGCAGTTCCTTGAGAGAGGGTACCCCATACATGTCTGTCAAGTCACGGGAGTGCCAGGAAAACTAGGTACGAGGGACACAGAGAAAGAGACAAGGCAATAGGAGAGAGCACTAGCACCAAGCTGTCCTCAGAAGAAAGTAGCTAGCTCTTGGCTAGCATTGGCTATGTGCGCTATGCACAGTGGGTACAAGCACACAGGGGGCTGGAAGCACATCAGTATGAGGTAGTGAAGACAGGTCAGTGTGGGACAGCAAATAGCCAAGGAGGAAGGATGAGGAGAGGCCAGAGGTTAGACAAGGCATCTAGGGGAGGCCTTGAATGTTGCTGCAAAGAAGCATGTCTCGAATCTAAAGCTGTCAGCGGTACAAACAAGTTTGATATGGAGATGGTTCAGCCTAGCTCTGACCAAGAAATAACATGAGTACAGAGGACATGTCTGCACACCAAAGTCTGTTGCCTCTGTTTCCCTCTGTTCTTCCAACACCCATGCTAACATACATAACAGCATGACCCAGACAACTTACTAGACACAGGTCTTCCAATATCATTAATAACTGATATGCATACACACACACACACACACACACACACACACACACACACATATATATGTACATATATAGCCATTGTCCTTCCTTCCTTAGATCTCCTATAACCCTCTGAATCCTGGCTGATGAGTAACTTTCATGTGTTGATAAGGGGAATCACTGGAGGGTCAAATTCTTTCAAGGTGATAGTACAGCTCCTCTTTCAGGAACTCTGAGAAGGACAGGAGCTGCAAGAGGCCATAATCACCTGTAGCTGGTGATTTAGTCCATCTTGCCTGTGCATCTATTCCTGACAGAGAAAACCTAAGGCAGGATGGATTTATTTGAGCTTGCGGTTTCAGAGGGTTCAAACCACGGTCACGTAACCCTGTGTGTTTGGGTAGAACATCATGGCAGAAAACTCATGTTTGATTCCCAGAATTCACTAAGTAGCCAAAAACCCACTGTAACTCCAGTCCCAAGGGATCCAATGTCTTCTGATTTCTACATGCAGCAAGTACACACATAGTTCATATACATATATGCAGGCAAAGCACTTGTCTTAGTTAAGTTAGTTCATGGGATGAAATACCATGACCAAAACTTGAGGAAGAAGGGGTTTATTTAGCTTACACTTCACAGTGTAGTCCATCACTGAAAAGTCAGGACAGGAACCCAAAGGCAGGAGCTGATGCAGAGGCCATGGAAGGGTGCTGCTTATAGGCTTGCTCAGCCTGCTTTCTTATAGAATCCAGGACCACCAGCCCAGGGATGGCACCGCCCATAAGTGGACTTGGTCCTCCACTACCAATCAGCAATTAAGAAAATGCCCTACAGGCTTGACTACACCTCAATCTCACAGAGACATTTTCTCAGTTGAGGTTTCCTCCTCTCTGGTGACTCTACCGTAGGTCAAGTTGGCATGAAACTATCCAGCACAATATTCAGATACAATGAATAAATAGATAAACAAATAAGTAAATATTTTATTATACAGAGAGACACACAGACACACACAGATACATACATACATACATACAGAGAGAGAGAGAGAGAGAGAGAGAGAGAGAGAGAGAGAGAGAGAGAGAGAGAGAGAATGAATTAGAATGAATCATAGTATACCCTGTTGGCCTTAGAAGACTGGAGAACCATCTGGTATTTAAAAAAAAACAATAAAAACAAAACAAAACAAAAAACTCATATATTGGGAGTCAGACATGGTGTCATTAAAAAAAAAAAGGCTTGACACCCATAAAAACTCTACTTCATTGTATTTGGGGAACACTGCCTGCCCTATTCCTTCTGAGAGACATTCCCTGAACCCCATGACCTGGCTAATTCAAGAGGACTATGCTCCCTGAGCGACTCTGCCCCACTGACTCAACTTCTGACTCAACCATCCTCCTGGGTGTGTGTACAAGAAAAGACGATACACCCAAAGCTGTCACACTCATTGTCCCCGAGGTCCTGAGACCAAACAAGACTAGCCAAGGAATCTGTTGTTATGCTCGCCCCACCCCTAACCCCTAAGCATGGGCAGCCAGCATATGCACTATAATATACTGTAGAGGTGGCCCCTCTTCTCAACTGAGCACCTCTTTATTGAACATAAGTCTAAGACTGGATCCAACAAGAATGATGGCCCGAGACAAGTCTCTGAATTCGCGGACATATTTGGGAATTGATCCCAGGTAGACAACAGAGCAAGTAAGATGGGAAGGAAGCCATTCTTGGATGTATTCAAGAGCAGGATACAGAGATAGTAACCTGAGCTCACTCCGCTGGAGGCCTTGGAGGATGCAATGAAGCACACCTCAGAGCGGAGCCTCTAGAGACAGGGAGGCTGGAGTGCTTTCTCTCCCACTCTAGTCCCCCGTTGGCTAAGGACTGCACCTGGGCAGTTAACATCATGACGTTCTGATCTGGACCATGTGCAGCCTAAGGTCACCAAGAAGGTCCCTTGGGGAAGAGTAGCTGTTGAAGCCTTGGACACAAGGAGCAATGTGGACCCAGATGATCCAAGTTAAGCACTTGGTACCCAAGGACTCTCCCCACCAGAGGACCTTTGGGCCAGTCAAAAGGTAGCTGTAACCATGCAAGTAAAAACAGTAGCTCAGGGAATCCCCAGCACAGTGCTGTGGGCGGCAATGGGTATGTAGTTCAACCCATGGAAGGCTTAGGAGAAAAAGAAACAGACAAGATTACTTCTAATACTAGGTCACATGTAGCAAAATAAGACCAAAATAGTATCACGTCCACATGCCATCAGTAGAACATGCCTGCATCTGTTTTATCATGCGAACGCTTGGAAACTAATATATTTTACACTTACATCTCAAGTTGCACATGACATGCTTCAGGTTCTTGGAAGGCACGTGTGGCATTGGGGTGACAGTGTTAGAGCGCCACTGAAGACGACCGACCCAGTGGCAGCAACCCTCTAAAGCACTGAGGACAAAGCTAAGCCTCGCGGAGGGTTAGGCCCTTTCCAAGCCTTCGACTTTTGTGATATCATAGCCCTGGGTTTTGTCACTTCTGGCTCACACGCACCTTGGGCATTTACACATGCCACCCCAGGATACCCTGCACCCAGATCTCTGCAAACTGACCCCACCATCCTTCGGGTCTGACTCCACATGGTCCCTCCTCCCTGCCCTAGCTCCTCCCACTTCAGATGCTTCCTCCTCTCTTTGCCCTGGCTCATTTTCGTTAGTTACCGGCCGTCAGAAATTATCTTGTTCCTTTAATGTTATTTATAGATTTTCCTATCTTTCTTGCTGAGCACTGAATCCCCAGCTTCTGTAGCAATGCCCGGCAAAACAGCAGGTGCTTTATCAATATTTGCTGAATAAATGAATAAACAAGTAACTGCTCTGGAGAATTCGGCACAGGGGACTGCTCAGACCAACTCTGACAGGAGCACTATCACAGAGCCTCATTGGCATTCCACCCCATGGTGTGGTGTGATTGCCAATAGAGGCTTGTTTGAAAATGGAAGAGAGGTGGCAGGAAGGAAAGAATGCTGGAGGGAACAGGAGGAAGTGGCTACTTTAGCCAGAGAGACCTTCACAGAGGAGGATATGAGTGTGTGCTGCACAGGACAGGGAAGTGCATACCTAAAGGCAGAGGCAGAGGAGAGCATGGCCAACCTGTGTCAACAGCCTCCCTATCTACTAATCCCCACCCCCACAGAAGGGCTTTCAAGGCTCCTTATTCATTTCTTTCTACAGAACATGAATTGCACATCAATCTGGTCCATAATCCACTTCTTTCTCCACCTGGTAGGCAGACTGCTCACTTCTCAAACCTCTCCTCGCATGGACTCCGCAAGCTGAGAACAGACGCTCATAGCCAGTTGAGCCTGAGATTCAGCTCTATCCCACACCTTCTATGGGAAGAAGATTCTTGGCAGCACACTGAAAGTCAGGAGGCTTGGAGCACTGATCTATCAGGAACCAACATGGGGAACTAGCCTGGCTGAGAATGGAGCCGGCAGAACCGAGAGCAGAGCACAAAGGACCTACTGTGTGCCAGCCAGTACTTCTAGGAAGTGGTGGGTTTGCAGCCATGTGTGGGAGCTATTACAAACCTCGGGTGAACAAATCAGAGCTCACAAGATAGTAGCTTGTTCAGGGTCACAGAGCACAGAAGGGCTAGAGAATCTTCTTGATAGGCATGTAGGTACCACTACCAAAGGCGGAACCAGTTTCCAATTACTTCGGTGGTATCCCTGCATCCAGGAGGATCTGAAGCCACTATCCTCCTGAGAGACATTCAATAGATGTATATAGAACATGCTATACAGATGGCTATAGAATAACACCCACCATCACCCATCTCCCTGTGAGGTGACAGGACTCTCTCCCAAAGCCCCTCAGGAGTTGGGCACCACAGCAAAATCACTGACTTCCTGGTTACTCTCCAGACACAGCTACTCTCCCTGCTTACGGTTCGAAGTGAAGACTATCCTTTATGACATGAACATGAACTCCCCTATTTGAACTCTGAGTCAGGGAAGCCAGAGTCCCCTAGAGTTAAATGTGCTATTGATGAGCAAGTCTGTTGCTTACAGCTACAGAAAATTACATCGGTTAAGGGGATGAAGGCCTCCAACCAGACACAAAGGTAAGATGGAAGGACTTCAAGTCATGAGGAGGGAAGGGCCTCTCTGATGAAGATAAACTCTAGTCACCTTCCCCTCTGCATGAGACAGACCTGCTCTTAGCAAGCAGCAATGACAACTGCTCAGGTATAATATCCAAATTACCAGCCCTGCTGTGGAATTTACAACCTGCTGTAGACAGGTATTTGTCATGTGTTATAATTCTTATCTTCCAACTACTATTCAGACACCCATGGTTCTAGCAAAGGGGAACAGGCAGAATACAGGAAGTCGGCTGTGAGTTGCAGATACGTACCTCTTATCTGGAGAAAACAGGGCAGATGGTGCATCTGTGAATGAGTCCCCATGGCCGAAGGATCCATTCATTAAAGCAAGTGCCAATCATAGCATTGGCTAGAACCTATGTAGAGCAATAAGCAAGAAGGATGACGCCTACCTTCCAGAGGTCATAATGCAGTGAGACAGGGACAGAGGTGAGTGGGAAAAGCAAGATGGTGCCACACATTTATATGCACTGTGGGAATTTGCCAGGAGGCTCGATAGAACCATCCAAAGCAACGAGCATAACCTCTGGGCATTCTTGCTGAAAGGTCTACACCCAAGAAGCCCCAGGACTGGAAAAAATAAACTTTAATAAACCAAGAGAGCTCTGCTCTGGCTAAACCACAGATAAACAAAGAGGCACAGGCAGGATAGAGAATGGAGCAGGGAGGGGGGTTACAAAAGGACATGGGAAAGGATTCCTTAGTGTGCAGGGCCGGCCCTGCTTCCACATGCCTCCCACCCCACCCCGGATCTGCAGCTTTTCATATCAGACTCCTGTCCACTCTCACCAACAGGGTGACTAACATCCAGGGGCAGAGACTTTGACCCACATTTCAGGAGACTGGTGGTAAATAGCAGGTTCAAATTCTGTCTTTGATCCTATGCAATTTGTGGAACAAGAGAGCACCAGCAGGAACCGGTAACAGCCACAGCCTCTGACCACATGCACACTAACCCTGGAGAGCTTCCAGAGGGGAACGGGTCTGGCCTCAGATGATGGACGTGTGTCTGAAGTTATTCAAAGAGCCAAGCAGTTGAGAAGCTTCTGAAGGCAACCTGATTACACTCTTAACAGGCGCTTTTGCCTGGCTAGCACCCAGGACTTCTTGTTCTCATGTATTCCAAGTTCCCATAGGGGAAGCCCTCACTCCCTATTGTTCACCCAACTCTGAGAATGGTCAGGTGACACAGGACTGTTCTCTTAGAATCTTCCATCATCTGGTCCGCAGTGATTGAAAGGAGGCTGGGCATGTGACCCAATTTGGGGAAACCAACTCAGAGACTGTGAGAGAGCTTCTGGAAAGCAAAGCTCTCTGTCTTCTGGGACTGCTAGCCTGGTAGCCATAAGGCAGGTACTTCTGGAAGCAGATGAAGGTTATGCCTATCCCCCATTTTCTGTCTCCCTCTCTGGTGCCTGGTCCACCATGATGCAAACAACTTCCCTCACAGGGTGCATCGGACTGACAGAAGTAGGGTTACAAGAGGTGGGCGCAGGAAGGTTCTGCCTTCCTCTCTGTCCCCCTCTCTGTCCTGTTCCCCTCTCTGCTGCCTGGTCCACAATGATGTGAACAGTCCCCATCACACGCTGCATCCACCATAGATGCTGCTCCAGCCCACATACCCACCCTGCCATGGTAGACCTAAACTCCAGAAACCATAAACCAACCTGTTTCTACCAGGTACCCTGGGCACAGTGACACAAAAGTAACCAACATCGACATGAAAGGGAAGAGACTTGGCAGTAAAGCAGACAGAAAAGGAAGTGAGAACAAACTTTGGAATCCAATGGTTGCCAGGGCTGTTTCACCCTGAACTCTCACGTGAACAGCTAAATTGCTTAAGCCGATCCAAGACAGTGTGAATGTTAATCAACTGGATTTGTTATCAACTAGCAAACAAACAAACCTCTGGACATGTCTGTGAGACTTCCGGACAGACTTAACTGAGGAAGTTAGACCAACCCAGAGTATGAATGGCTCCACCCTTCGGGCTGGGCTCTCAGACAACAAAAAGGAGAAAGGCGGGGGGGGGGGGGTAGGGGAGGGTCGGTGGATGGAGTGGGGATGGGGGACACTGAGCTCTAGAATTCACCCCTGTCGGCTTCCTGCCGGTGGACACAAAGTCACCAGCTGCCTCACACTCTTACTGCCCTGCCTTCCAGGCCACAAGACAAAAAACCAACCCTTTCTTCCTTACACAGCAGTTGAATCTCTGTCCCCCAAATCTAAAACTGCTCTCACACACAGGCAATAGGCTCTCTCACAGTTGAGACTGCAGCTCTCTCCACCTAACTTGGTCATTGCATCCTGAGAACCCAGTGGGATTCGTGGGCACTCAGACAGCAACCTGACCGACGTTCTTGGAACACTGAACTAAGTAAGATCTGTGCCTGGAACTCTCTCATCCCTGCCCTGAAGAAAACTCTATTCCCACTGTCTGGAAGTCTCTAGCACAGCTCAAAGCCAGCTCACCTCAGCCAGGAGCCGCAGTGCCAGAGCCTAACGGTTAATTATCCAACTGCTAATGAAAAGGAGAAGCTGATGAGCTATGGCCCAGCTCGCTGCAGCCAGCCGCGGTAATGACCTGTCTGCAGTTCCTTTGTAAACAGTAAACCTCCCTTTTCAAAAGTTCGGTGGCTTGGCTAAAACAGTCCCTCTCAATTTCAGCTTAGCATGCACATTTTGATTCTGGAAGTAATGTCACTACTTGAATTATTAATCTGTAGGAAAACCCATGTACTTGTTAATGGGCACCAAAGACCCCTTTCAGAAGGACACCGTACAGTTTGTTCTTGTAAACACACACACACACACACACACACACACAATTCCCTACTCAAATCTGTACAATGCATTGATTAACTTTAATATAGGCTGGCTATTTAAGACTGCTATTTTCCTTGAGGTGTCTTAGAAAGCCCTAATACTTTGCAGGACCAGCAAGGACAACTGTGAAAACAGGGGCCAAGGTCCATTACAAAAGCCCAGGTCCCATCTTATTGTCAATCACTTGGATATACATGTGAGTATTGTCTCACCAGTGATAGAGTCCACAAAGAACAGGCCTAAAATCTGGCCATTATGTTCATGCTTGACTGAGCAGGGGTTCCCAAATATGTATTTACCAAGTGTGTCTACCCTACATGTCAAGTACATGTCAAGTATATAAGCAGCCATGACAGGTTTATCTCATGGTGGGGGTGTCAGACATACAGACAATGCAGATCACAAGGGGGAAATCACAGGGAGGAAGCTGGAGAGATGGACCAGCTGGTAAGACGCTTACAGTACAAGCACGAGAACCTGAGTTCAGATCCTCGACACGCACATAAGAAGCTGCCTGCATATCTACTAGTGCTGGAGAGGCAGAGAAAAGAAGGCTCTCTAGACAACAAGCTACCCCAAGCCAGGCTAATTAAATTGGCGAGCTCACGGTTCAGTGATAGATCCTATCTCCAAAAAAAGGTAGAAAGAGATTGAAGAAGACATCAGGCATTGACCTCTGGTCTCCACAACCAAGTCATATACATGATTATACACACACACACACACACACAGGAAGAGGAAAGGAAACACAGAGGAAACAGCCATAGAGAAGACAGGTTATAGAGCAGGTAAGAGCTGTCTGAGGGGCTTTTGATTCAGCTAAGATGTGGGGATTGCCAGGATCCTGGTGTTGGGATACAGAGAAAGGGGCCTGGAACACAGAAGAACAGCCTGAAGCAGAATCCAGATAGGACAGCACTTGAGAGAAACACAGAGGAGGCCAGTGAATATGTTTAGAAGCGGGTAAAGATGTGCCCCAGGCAGCAAAGGGGCAGCATAATTCAATGTCATGTGGAAACAAGAAGAGTCAGCCACGGCGGACATGACACGTGAACATCCCTTATCTGAAGCACTCGGGGCCAGATTCGTTTGAGTTTTCAAATTTTCTAGATTTTGATATTTGCATTATACATAGGAAGTCTCTTGGGGATAGACTCAAGTCTAAACACGAAATTCATTTACGTTTCATCAACACTTCATCAACACAGCCAGAAGGTAATTTCAAATATTCTTAATACCTGCACCAAATCAAGTCCCGTGGTGTGGAATTTTCCGCTTGTGGCATCACGTTCACAGCTCAAAGGCTTTCTGGTTTTGAATTATTTTAGTTCTGAGATGTTTGGAATGGGATGCTTAACCTACATCAAGTTGGAGGGGTCTGTGGAGAGTTAATGTGGCATTTGGGCTATCAGGTCTAGAACATGGAGATATGATGTGGAAGTCACCGTGCTACAGATAACTTCAAAGGCAAGCCAGGATTGGTTGGAACAAGGAGCCCTGAGAAAGAACACACGGGAACCAGAGGGCAATCAGGTGGGCGTGGACTGTTCAAACTCCAGCACCGCTGTTCGCAGAGGGAGAGGATGGGCAGCTGGGTCAGGCGCTTGAGCTTGAAAGCTGAGCTGACTGAAAGGTGACAGTCACAGAGGGCATGAGGTTTACCTTCAAAGGGCTTTCCGTAGAGCCTGAGATCTAAGTGAGATCTGCAGGCCGCAGGGCCAACTGCCCACAACTGAGTTCAGCCCCTGCCATCTACCAGCACTGTGCTCCTACGCAGTTTTCCAGACGGCCAAGGACTTCAGCCTGTGCAAATAATGATTCTGTCTCCTCACAAGGTTGCTGTCTGGTTGAAAGTTAATCAACAGCAAGAGCTTAGAAGACAGCAATGCTTGGCTCCTGCTCAGTACACGGGGCTACCTGCTACTGTGTATTTTCTGCTCTAATTTATGCCAAGTAACAATTACATGCTTTGCCTGTGTTTTCTTAGGTGAGGGACAGTGCTACACCTACTTTATGGAATAAGAAAGGTGCCAAGGAGCACAAAGTAAGGTCTCAGGTGGACTCAGCAGTCACAACCAGGTCAAACACTGTGTGCTCTGCTCAGTTCTTGCCGGGCAATCCCACGTTTTGATGCCAAGATGTCTGGCTAAGGGCCTGCGTAAGAAAACTAGCTGACTAATGCATTAACTGTGTTTGACCCTGCCTTCTCACAGGTCATCATTGCTTTTATGTAAATGTTGCTGTGTCTGACAGGGATGGGTATGCAGTGTGTCATAAGGCCATTTTGCTATTGTGCAAACATCAAACTCACACGAACCCAGATGGTGTGGGTCAGTAAGTATTGAGCACGGCCTCCAGAAGCAGTTAAGAGGCAAAATAAATGTGAGATATGCAAGCCTGTGTAGGCAGAATAGTCAAGATTCTGTGATGGCAGAATGGTTTTTTTTTTTTATTAATAGTAGGACACTACAAAATAGCAATAAAAAGTATAGTAAATACATAAACAAGTGGTGTAATATTCATTAGCACCGTCTAATACGACGCATATCATGGTATAGGCTGTTCTTTTACATGACTGTCTATGCAGTGGGTCTTTTTACAGCATCAGTACCAATGCATGCACAGCACAGTGACAGGAAGAGACAATAGTAACATGTCCTACGCTTACAGGACCGCAGTTCCATATCTGCTGTGTGGCTTCTCAGAACATTTTTAATGCAACATATGACTACAGCTAGTGGAAAAGCAAATCTTTCTTTGCATTTCACAAGAGATGAGGGCCATGAGGCTAGGAGACACTCTTAGATGCACTTGTATCTGAATCACATGTGGTGGTTAAATGCAGATTCCTGGTCCCACTGCAAACTTAAGAAACCAGAAATGCTAGACAGGAGGCCCAGGGAAGCCCCTTTGTGACTAGCTCCCCAGGTGGTTCCAGGTACACCCAAGTCTGCAAAGAGGCAGATGACATGTCTCTTTACTTACTGTAGGATTCAATATAGCAGCCACAAGTATGGCTCATTTGAATTTAAATGTAAATTCATTAAAATTAAACAGATATTAAAAATTCAGTCTCTCCATCCATTAGATACATCGTAAGAACACATGGCTAGCAGATGCAACAGGCAAAAATGTCTACTATCGTAAGAATTACTGGGAAGTTCCTTCCAGTCTAAGCATTCTGGGACTCTTAAGTCAGTGTAAATTAGGAATTTCACATGCTTCACACCAAGACACAAAACTCAGTCAGCATTTGCTGCCTTTTTTTTTGGTCTGAATTCAAGGCATAAGAATATATAAATTATTAGCCCACTAGGATATTATATCGGTCTGAAACCACCTATTTGCATATTTATTTTCTCCAGCACACTTTGAATGTCTTGAAGGCAGGAAGCATACAACAATTACTTAGGTCTTTTATTCTCCATGCCTACGGCTTAAATAAATGCTGAGAATTACTTAATTGGGCTAGACAACAGAAGAGAAATAAGAAGCTGGTCTGCTTTGTTCTGGCTGGAAGCCTCCCTACCTATGAAAATGGCTACTATCATGAAAGCAGAAAATTACAAGTAATCGCAATGACTAGGAAAACCAGGAACCCTTCCCTGTGCTGGTGGAAAGGTAGTGGCTTGGCTGCTATGGAAAGCTGTATAATGGCGTCTTAAGACAATTAGCATAGCATTACCATACGATCCAGCAATTCTGCTTCTGTGCATACACCCCAAAGAACTGGAAGCAGAGGCTCTAACAGATATTTGTACATCCCACTTCTCAGCAAAGTTACTCATAATGCGTGCAAACAACCCACTGTCTATTAATGAATGAATGGTGGATGGTGAAAAGATCACAACACACACACACACACACACACACACACACACACACACACACACACACACTGGAATGTTATTTAGCCTTAAAGGGGAATTCTGGCCATTCTGCAAAACTGATGAGTCTTGAAAACACTATTTTAAGCGAAATTGGTCACAAAAAAAGAGCAAATATTGTATAATTCTGTTTATACAAGTTACCTTGGATGCACAGATTCATGGATAGAAGGCAAACCGGAGGTTGCCAAAGGCTGCACGAGAAAGAATGTGGAGCTAGTATTTGATGGCTACAGGGTTGCAAAGGCGGAAAGCTGTGCCTGTCTGTTTGCACTTGGCTGTTTTGCAGTTGCGCCACCAAACCCAGGGCCTTGCGTGTGCCAGGAAAAGTGCTTTCCCACTAAACCACACCCCAGCCCCAGAAATTCAGTTTTGCAAGCTACAGACATTCTAGAAACAGGGAGTGGTGACAGTTTTACAGCAGCGTGACTGTACTTATTAGTAAAGAAGTATGTCCTTAAAAACAAGTGACCATTTTGTTATATATAATTTACCACAATATAAAGGTTTTAATAATTTTTTTTTAAAGAAGCATTGACTAGTACCAGCCAGAGGAAATACGTCAAGTGTCACAGCTTTGAGATGTGAAAGAATTTTGTTTCCATACCCGTCCTGTCATACCTTGGGTAGGTACTGGGACAGGTCCAAGGTGAGACATGGAGGTGTCATCATAAGCCCGGCCTGTCATTTTCATGACTCCCTTACCTCTTATAGTCTTCCCCAGTGGCACCAAATTTAGCTGGTCACCAAGACCCCCTCCTCAGAAAGGCTTTACATAGTGTGTGTGTGTGTGGGGGGGGTGCTGTCTGATGATAGATGTCTGAGAGCCAGGTCAGGGGTATCTGAGTTTCCCAAGGCTGAAGGGTGAGTCTGAGCTGGCCTCCCCAATCCATAGAATTTGTGTTCTGCTTCCTGTGGCTACCTGTCTCATGTTCCACTTGGTTTCTTGGCTAACATTTGCTGAATGACAAAAAGTAAATAAGACACTGAGTAGGGAAAAGATGTGCGTGTGTGTGTGTGTGTGTGTGTGTGTGTGTGTGTGTGTGCGCGCGCGTGTGCGTGTGTGTGTTCACCTGTATGATTGTTTCCAATCTTTTGAACCAGCTGATCAGTAACCATTAACAGTGAGCTCCTAATACAGGTCAGATGCTAGGCCTGAGCCTCATAAGCTGTTTGCAATCTCATTCTCGGAGCAATCCAATGGATGAAGACATGACTGGTCACTCTTGTCCAGCCCCATCTGACAGAGGAAGAATCTGAGATGCAAAGAAACTAGGTCACATCCCTCAGGATAAAACTCCTTATTTTTACACGACAGTCAGACATCATCGTTAGTCTCATAACTTTACAAAGTGCCCATCAGGGAGCTAGAGAGATGGCTCAATGGTTAAGAGCACTGACTGCTCTTCCAGAGGTCCTGAGTTCAATTCCCAGCAACCACATGGTAGCTTACAACCATCTGTAATGAGTTCTGACGCCCTCTTTTGGCATGCAGGTATACATGCAGACGAGTACCCATTTACATAAAATAAACAAACAAATAAATCTTAGGGGCTGTCCAGATGGCTCAGTGGTTAAGAGCACTGGCTGCTCTTCCAGAGGACTTGAGTTCAATTCCCAGCACCCGCCTGGTGGCTCACAACCATCTCTAATGGGCTCCGATGACCTCTTCTGTCATACAGGCAAACATGTAAATAGAGTGCTCAAATACATACATAAATAAATCTTTTAAAAAGTAATTATCGTCTTTTTAAGGCTATATTGTTTTTCATTGTTTCAGCTCGATCTGTTTTTCCTCCTTGAACTCATTGTTGGACAACTTTTCACCTGGTTTGTATTTGGATCCCACTTGAAATGCTGCTGTTTCAGACATCCTTGTTAGAGGTAGCTTTCTGTGTTTCTGAAGGACGTTTTGTGCTGGTCAGTCTTGATTGTCAATTTGATTATGATTTAGAATCAGTAGGAGACAGACTTCTGGGTATGTCTGTGCGGGAGTTTCCAGATTGGATTAACTGAAGAGGAAAGACCTCCCCTAACTTGGTTAGGGTTAGGGGTTAGGGGTTAGGGTCTGGGTCAGGGTTAGGGTTAGGGTCTGGGTCAGGGTCAGGGTCAGGGTTAGGGTTAGGGGACGCTTCAGAACCATCCCATGAGCTGAGATCCTGGACTGAACAGAAAGGATAAGGTGAGCCCAGTGCCAGCATCCATCTCTCCGCTTCCTGACTGCAGATGCAATGTATCCTCAGCCCCACCCCAGTGCAGCCATGCCTTCCCCGCAATGAGGGCCTGTGCTTGTGACCTGTGAGCCGGAAACACCCTCCCCTCCTGTGATGGTTTGTATATGCTTGTCCCAGGGAGTGGCACTATTAGAAGGTGTTGCCTTGTTGGAGGAAGTGTGTCACTTTAGGGTTGGGCTTACAGGTCTTCCTCTTAGATGCCTGAAGATGCCCAGTCTGTTCCTGGTTTCCTTTGGATAAAGGTGTAGAACCCTCAGCTCCTCCTGCACCATGCCTGCCTGGATGTTGCCATGCTTCTGCCTTGATGACAATGGACTAAACCTCTGAACCTGTAAGCCAGCCCCAAGTAAATGTCTTTTATAAAACTTGCATTGGTCATTGGTGTCTGTTCACAGCAGTAAAACCCAAACTAATACACCTCCTTAAGCTGCATTGATGAGGGATTTTGTCACATCAACAATCAAAGTGACCAATACGATTTCCTGAGGGAAGTGATGGTAAAAGTGCTTTGAGGATGAACTTCCCTACAGAATGAACTTGAGCCTTTTGGGCCTTTACTATGGGAAATGTGCTGAGTAGGCCAAGTGATGCCTTTTGGTGGGTGGGGATGGGGGGATGATATATCCTGGTGTATCCCAGCACAGGTATCTACTGCCAGGTAATTCTTCCAACATTGTTTGATTTTAGCTACCCTCACAAAGACCCCTAGCATCAAAGGACAGATAAGATGCCCAGGGTAGATAGACAAGGAAATGTGTCCAGGCCACACAACCAGCCTGCAGTCAGTAAGCAATCACTTCCTTATGTAGATCTTTGCCCAGAATTCAATTCTCTCACCTATCAGTCTAGGAAACAACACTGGTGATAGCAGCTAGAAGGAGCTACCAGCATGGAATCCCACAGGGACTTCCTGCTAATGCAGGAGGGATCCTCTACCAGTCCAATTTCCCAGCTAGAAATCAGAAACAGGCATCCAAGTGATCAGTGGTGCCTCTCTCCAGACGTACACCCTTTACCTGTAAAGATATCACTGAAAGAGAGTAGGGTGGTAACCCAGATGTCATAGTCTCACAAAGCATCATGAGCTATGTTGTAATACAGTGTATTGCCCCAGAAAAGTTAAGTCCCAACTCCCAGCATTCATGACTGTGACCATTCATTTGAAAACAGGATCTATATATAAGCTGTGCATGCTGACATTCACCTGTAATCCTAATACCTGGGAGGTAGAACCAGAAAGATCACGAGTCAGAAGGCCAAACTTTGGCTCCAGAACAAGTTCAGGGCAGCCTGGGCTAATGAGACCCTATCTCAAACAAACAAACAAACAAACAAACAAATAACAACAGCAAAACACAGGATCTTTGCAGATATACAATCAGGTATACATTTAGGAGAGGTCACAGGGAAGTAGAAAAAAAATCCTAAATCTAGTGTGACTGCAGTTCTTACAGGAAGGAGAAAAAACTTACTCGACTGCAGAAACAGGTAACATGTTTGCCAGCCCAGAAGCAGAAGGTCAGAAAGCAAATACAGAGACTAGGGGTAAAGCAACTCTCTGCAGGTAAGAGACTGTGGCCTACTGACCCCTAGCTCCAAACTCCTAGCCTTCTTTAATGCAGAACAGGACCACCTCTGTTGGGCGAAACCAGCCTGCAGGGGCTACAGCAGCCCTGGGGAGCTCACTGTGCTGTCCTACCTCTGAGTTCCCATAAATGGGAAGAGTGTGTCAGTCACCTTCGTATCCCAGCAGCTGGTACAATGCCTGCCACTTCACAGTGGGTGAGCGTGCTCTGTGTGGAGTGAGCAAGGGAGAAAAATGAAGGGCGAAGTATTTCTTTTGCTTTTTCTTTTGTTTTTGAGAAAATATCTCTTTTTAATTTAATTTTTACTTTATGTGCATTTATGTGTTTTGCTGTTTTTCCTGCATGTATGTCTGTGTGAGGGTGTTGGGTGCCCTGGAACTGGAGTCGCAGACATTTGTGAGCTGCCACATGGGTGTTGGATATTGAACCCAGTCCTTTGGAAGAGCAACCAGTGCTCTTAACTACTGAGCCATCTTTCCAGTCCTATACTTTCAAAAGGGTGCTAGGAAGTATCTTAGTGATACAGCACTTGGCTCTGCACCTGGAGAACCAATACAGAAACAAGAAACTAAGAGCTAGAACCAGGTCTATGCTACTAAGACCCTTGAAAAAACAGGACTCATACACACATTCACAGTACACTCACACAATACATGCATTCTCTCTCACGCACACACATGTACACACTCACATACACACACACACTCACAGACATACACACTCACAGACACACACACACATATGTACATACTCACATACACACATTCCAATACACTCACACAATACATGCATTCTCTCTCTCTCACGCACACACATGTACACACTCACATACATACATATACACACACTCATACACACTCACAGACATACACACACACATATGTACATACTCACATACACACATTCACACATACGCACACTCACATATATACATACACACATACACACACACACACACACACACACACAGATGGAAGCAGAAGGGGGGCTTAGTTAGTTGTGGGAGGAAGAGGACCACTGTGAAGAAATATGAGGAAGAATGGGGGGGTATTAGTGGGGTATAAAAATGACCAATATACAAGGAGATCTGTATATAAAAATGTCAGAATAAAACCCATCATTATACAGGTTAACAAAAAATGTTAATTTTAAAAACGAACTTAAAGAGAAGAAAGTGTAGGCATCTGTAGAACGGATACAGTTTTTAAAACAACGACTGAAGATGAATGATGCTCATAGAGGCTTGGCCCTCGGCGCTTCTCACTTCTTTCTAGGGCTCTGCACAGGGTCCAGAATGCTGCAGCTTTCTACTTTCTAAAAGAAGGAAGGGAGAGAGGGAGGGAGGGCGGGTGGGCAGAGGGAGGGCAGGAGGGAGGGAGGCAGGGAAGAAGAGGGAACAGGATCATACGTTCCCCGCTCTCCGGTTGAGGAGAATACTGTAACTGAAGAACAGCCAAAAACTGGAAAGTGGCCTCGGGAATTTTAGACCACTTCAATCATATCCAAACGCCCTTCACAATGGAACTTAAAAACTGTTTTTGCTATCATGTGTTTCTTTTTCTTTCCCATCCAGACCCCTAAGGCATCCTGACCCTTTCGGCTATGTTAGAAATGCAGAGTTGAAAGGTCAGCCTTGTGTTTGGCTTCTGAGACACGTTTCCTGTCCATGTGCAGTGCACATTCCTGACCCCCTGCCCTGTGGCCAAAAAAGGGACATCAGCTGGATGCAGGGAAATTCAATTTGGGTGAACAGCCGGCAGCATGACATTTGGAAGGCAGAGGATTTTCCCAGGGCTTGGCTTTGGATGGTTGCAGGCTAAAGTTAGGCCATTTGTATGTACGATGAAAAACCCTAGAGGTGATGCCAGCTGGTTTCTGAATCCCGCTCGGTCACAGCAGGCTCTTCTCCTGCCTTCCTGGGGCTATCAGTGTCAAACAGGAACGCTCTGGTTCCTTTCCCACTTCTCCAGCCATGAGACCTGCTCTGCTGTGGGGTGTGAGCCTATTCACTCCTTCCTTCATTCACACTGTCTTGACTAATTTAGGAAGTCTCCACTCCTATTCTTGCCTTTTCCCACACTGAATTCACAGCTCGGAGTTACAGCCTGCTGCTTGGAGTGCCAGGCAGCTCCTGACTGTGACAGTGACAGACAAGACGAGAAAAGCTGACCCCTTCTGGGGTAGAGAACACTGCTTTATATGGCTGAATGTGGGCCACATGTGGCTGGACTACCCACTAATGTGGGAAATTTTCCCTACCAGTCACTCAGTGATTGGCTTCCAGCCCCACCCTGTGGCCCCAGGGAATCTCACACTGAACCTAATTTGAAGGCTCCAGTGTTCACCTCTTGGAGACAGTGCCTCACAAGACAGGTCACATCATCTGCATGCACCCTGCACCCCAGCTCCTAGTGCCTGCGATGGGTTTTGTCCCTCCAGTGAAAGAAGGAAGGAACTACGTAACAGACATTCAAGTCTTCGGATTACAGTCCAGAGCACAGGCTTTGCCATCACCTGAGTGAGGCCACTTAGGTCCCATCACTTGCCAACTAAGGTACAGGTATGTGTGCATGCCTTTATGTGTATGTGTGGCACACACGAGGACACACATATGTGTGTGTACATATGAACGTAGACCAGAGGTTCATGATTCAGTCTTCCTCAATCGCTCTCCACCTTAATGTTTGAGGCAGGGTCTCTCACCAAACCTGGAACTTAATACTATAGCTAGATTGGCTATCTCTGCATCCTGAGCGCTGGGGTGACAGTGCTGTACCACAACACTTGACTTTCTCACCTGACTTCAGGGGCTTACACTCAGACCCTCAGGCTTACACAGCAGACACTTTACCAACTAAGACATCGGTGTTCCCCGAAAGGACATGTTTTCCTGAAGTAGAAGACAAACACACAGAACCGTCTGTCTTAAGTGTGATTTTACACACGAAGAAGCCCGCGCTTGCATCGTGCCCAGCACATCTGCTCCATTCCAGTCACTGTCTCCCTCTCAACCTTGAAATGGAGGCTTCCTATGCACTGAGACTCAAAGGCAAGGAGTGGTACGTCAGTGAGCTCAGGGGATTAGAAGTCGCACTGCACCAGGAAGTGGAAGGCATAGAGGGAGGAGCCACAGCCTTGAGGGAAGGGTCAGGACCGGCCGAGGCTGTGGGAATGGGCACCGTGGAAGAGGACAGTAGCAGCAACGGCAGTGGTAACAGTAGGAGAGGCAGGAGAAGGCAGGCATGGATGGTGGAGGAAGCAATGACTCGTCTCATTAAGCATCACCACAGACTGCAAACAGCAGGAAGACTGAAAGTGAACACAGCATTACAGTACACCAGGTACCAGGCAAGAGCTTGGCCTCTGCTCCTTCTCTGTTCTCAAGAATGCTTAGTGGAGCTGTAGGGATGGGCTTCACAGATACAAATCCTGAGGCTCAGAGGGGTCAGGAGATCGTCGTCACCTGAGTTGTGTCCAGCAATTAGAACTCCAGCACTCACAGCTTCTCAACAGCATCCATTCAGTAAGTACCAGCATGCTCAATGATGGGTCCCCTAGTGTTCATTCCCTCCTTCTATGCTAACAACACTTGGGTGGGTAAGCACACTCTCACTGAATAAAGATTATACTTTAACTAAGTCTTTTTTTTCAACTAATTTTATCCAGAGGATTAAATTTTGGCCAACAAGATACATGCAGAAGCAGCATATACCCTGCCTTTCTTCTTGCTGTGTTTGTTTGCCTCTGGTCTGATGGCCAGGGAAAAGGCAGCTAGCATGGCACAAGAAGAGCCTTGGAAACGGGAAGCCACATGGCATAGAAACGAGAAAGGACCGCACAGACTGCTGCCGCACCTCTCTACTGTCTGTGCCTAAACTTTTAGGAAAGAGTATGTACACTATCTGTATTTTGTCATGTGTGTACGTGTGTGTACATGAAGGTTCACATGTATGTGGGCATATGTATAGGCAAGTGTGTGTGTGTGTGTGTGTGTGTGTGTGTGTGTGTTGGGGTGGTGATTAATGTCCCTTCCTCAAGCCTCATTCATTAAGAAAAGAACTCACCAAGTGCTTACTTGGTCTTGGTACTCAGCGTGTTCCAAGGATTCTGTCTTCATCTTTCAAGGCCGGAATCACCTACAGGCCACCAAGCCTGCCTAGCATTCACCTGGGCTCTAGGATCTGAATTCCAATCCTGATGCCTTCACAACAACTTCTTTAACCGCTGAGTCCGTCCCCAGCCCTACTTCCTATGTTTTCAAAGCCAAGGGACTCTTGGGTTTTAGGTCATTCATAGCAAAACCTAATTCCAACAGTGCCGTGAGTCCTTACAACTACAGTACAGTTCATATGCCTTAAAAGAGATACCTACAAAATGAAGGCCATCTTGTATAGTACTCTTGACTTCAGAAACAAAGCACAATAAAACATAACAGGATTAGAAAAAAAAAACCTCATAATAGATGAACTATGAAAGCAGGCACCTACAGCCTTGTTTCCTTGGAAACAGTCTCTTGTCACCTCATGTCTGGGTCACATCCAAAGGCTCAGTTTTGATTCCCAGCTCACTTCTCCCACCCATTCAGTGTGTGCAGGGTGTGTGTGTGTGTGTGTGTGTGTGTGTGTGTGTGTGTGTGTGTGTGTGTGTGTGTGTGAAGCATGTACCTGCAGCTTTATGCCCAGATATCTTCTTCAATTACTTCTACACATTATGTTTAAGACAAGGCCTCTTAATGAACCTGGCTTAGAGTTGTCTAGACTGGCTGGCCAGAAAGCTTCAAAAAATCCACCACCACTACCAACACCGACATCACCAAACAACAACAACAATAGTCATCCCACCATTCCCCAACCACCAAGCCCTAGAGTTACAGACTCATACTACTTTGGTCCTGCCCAGCTTTTAAATGGGTGCTGGAGATCTGAACCTGGGTCCTCAGGCTTGCACAGCAAGCACTTTACTAACTGGTCCATCTCCCTAGCTTCCCATTTAGAATATTTTTGCTTATCCAACCATCCTTAAGATTTGTTTTCAGCCTGAAAATGAAATAATTATTGCATTCTGAGTAGCTACTGTATCTGCGCACTTGATTGCATAACTTTTCTAGCCTGTGCCAAAAAATCTGAAACATAAATGTTTGTCCTTTCCTAGATAAGGGAGCAGAAGTAAGAGATAAAGTCAATGGCTCAACTGAGATCACACAAACCTGAACCCGGGCCAGGAACCAGCCACTCCCTCCAGCCCTAACATGCACTCCTCACCGGGCACTGACTTGCAGGCAACACCAGCCACAGCGAACTGACCCGTGCCAGTCAACCCTCATGATTTTACGCATTTCTTGGGGTTCTTCCTGAGCATTCAGATTTATAATGGACCACTGAAGTTGCACTTCTCAGCCTCTCCTTATCTGCCCCAATTCTAGGACTCAGTATTCCTAGCTGCCAAATTGGGTGAACCTTTTACAACAGGATGACACAGACTATACGGGTGGAATCGGGGGACCAAGTCCAGAGAAAATGACTTAAAATCCAGATGGGAGAACTATTTACCACTGCAGTCATTCCTACCCAGTAGGACAGATGGGTGGACAGGATGCAACCATCTCCAAAGACGTTCAATTGACTAAAGCAACACACACTACATTCCTGACCACTTTCTAATATAATCCTCACCCCTCACCCTACCCCATCCCAGGCATTTCCTTAGGATTAAATTCTACAGGTGATGAATCCGATGGAGAATGGTGTGAAGGGCTGAGATGTGGCTCAGTTGCTTGACTGTCTGCCTTCCATGCGCAAAGCCCTGGTGCCATCTCCAGCATGGCAGTAACACCTGGAATCCCTGCACTTAGGAGGTGGAAAAAGGAAGGATCAGAAGCTCTAGGTCACCCTCAGCTACATGTTACAGTCAAAAGCAGCCTGGAGCTACAAGAGATCCTGTCTCAACAAGCGAAGAGAGTGGAGATGGCTCAGGAGGCAAAGGTGTTTAAGGGTGTTGTCACTGGGTCCGAAAACCTAAGCTGGATTCCTAGAACCTACATGGTTTGAAAGGAGAAACCCAACCCCAAAATTTGTCCACTGATGTCTACGCATATACCATAAAATACACATGCATAAATCAATAAATGTAAAAAAAAAAGGAGAGAAAAAAATTCAGAGGTCTATCCTGCCACAAATACCAAAAGAGTTATGAGCATGAATGTTCGCACTGAAGTTGCTTCCAACCCACCCTGCAAAGCATCAGCTTGTTCCCCAGACAGGGTGGACCAGACCACTCACCGATTCCATAGCGAATCTCTTGAGGAAAAACTGGAGAGCCGGGAGGCTGAAGATCTCATGTCTCAGCCGTCACATCCGAAAACAACCTGAACAGTGTGGGGAGGAAAGGGGACACGGTCAGCAAGGCGGTGTGGGGTGGGGGTGCAAGGAAACCTGTATCCAACCAGTGGAGGCTGAGTCCTCATTAGGAGAGCCCTGGCTCTCCAGAATGACCAGTCAGCATGTAAGGGCAGACAGCTAGCACGTGTCACTCCCCACAGTGGGGCTGACACCTCCATCAGAACATCTCTGTGCAAGACTGTTCGGGAACTTTCTTGCCTTCTATTTCTGGCTCAGCCTTGGAGAGCAATTTACAAGTCATTAACTTCTCTAGGCCCAGGCTCCTTAAACATGAACAAACAGTATGTGGCGGGTGTGATGGACAGACAGACAGACAGACCGGCAGACAGACAGACAGACAGACATATGCAGCTGGGTGACTCCTGGAAAGCAGAGGAACCTGTCCCAAAGAAGAAGGCAGATGAAAATGAGCCTACATATTTCAGGACAGCCCCTCTGAACCTGGGAAAGGATGGGTATTAACGCATGCATATCAAAGCTTAATTAGTCGGGCAGTGGTGGCACATGCCTTTAATCCCACCAGTTGGGAGGCAGAGGCCTGCAGATTTCTGAGTTCGAGGCCAGTCTGGTCTACAGAGTGAGTTCCAGGACACCAGGGTTATTCAAAGAAACCCTGTCTCAAAAAACCAAAAAAAAAAAAATACAAAATAAAATATAAAGCTTAGGGCTGGAGAGACGCCTCAGTGGTTAAGAGCACTGACTGCCCTTCTGAAGATCCTGAGTTCAAATCCCAGCAACCACATGGTGGCTCACAACCATCCTTAATGAGATCTGATGCCCTCATCTGGGGTGTCTGAAGACAGCTACAGTGTACTTATATATAATAATAAATAAATCTTTAAAAAAAATAAGGCTTAATTAATCACTGTGAGTACTGAATGCAGCAAGTCTGCAATGGAAGACACTGCACAAGGAAGTAGCTTTAAAATTTGTAAGATAAAAGGAAAAGAAAGATGGGACTGTAAACTACCATGAGCCATGGGGCCTGCCTGGTGCTTCTCCAGAGTCACTAGTTCAGAGTGGTACCCCATCCAAGGCCAGAAACTCTAGACCCAACCATCATCCTGCCCACTTATGGGCACTGCCCACGCAGCTGCTGCCCTATCTCCTCTGATGCCCTGGACCAAGCCCCCAAGTACTGTTATCTGGGCCCCCAAGTACTGTCATCTGGGCTACTGCAACTGACCTAACCTCAGTACGAAATCAGGTCTTCCACAGTGAAGTCACTCTCTCCCTTCCACTCATTTTGTATATACAAAACACAGGGGAGGAGATACATGGGATCCGTGTATCTTTAACCCAGCTCCAATCAGCATTAAGCACTGCTGAGAACATCACACTTCCACACATTGTCCAGTTTCCTAGTAGTCATAGATGGTGCTGGTCTTCTAAAAATCCCATATGCAAGCAAGACTCACATCTTTTTTTTTCAGGCTTTAATTACATGGATATGAGTATGTCTGTATGACATATGCACAGGAATACATGTGCCTTCAAAGTCCAGTCCAAAAGAGGACAATGAATTCTTTTGATCAGGAGTTACAGGCTGTAAGCTACCAGATGTGGACCCTGGGAACTGAACTCAGGTCCTCTACAAGAACAGCGGGTGCTCTTTTGACTGCTGAGGTATCTCTCCGGCCCCAAGATTCCATCTTCTAATCAAGTTGATGTGCAAGATAAAATTTTTAGAAATCTGATGGTGTCATCTCCCACCTCTCCACCCCCAGCTAACCATCTTTCAGTGGCTTCTTGGTACTGTAGAACAAAAGCTATTTAAATGTAAGGAGGTAAGGAAAAAGTTAGCAACAGTAAGTTTCTGAACACCCAACTACCAAAGGTGAATTACAAATCAAGTGCATGATGGTCAACCTGGCATGCTATTGGCAGACCCCACCCTTGTCCCCATGCATGATTTTTTCTTCATCCTCAGCTGTAACCACACAGTGGGCACTTTGCACTGTGTAAGCCCTCACACTGATGAAAGCTCCTGAAACACCTCAGCTCACACTAGAGGCTCCTGTACTCCATGAATGGCAGCCTGCTTACAGAATTATAATGATTTTATTACGGAAAACAAGGACTTTGCTATTTTCCTGACAGTCGTCTCTCAGCATGTAGACATCAAATTAGCCTGTCTTTGGACTGTATTGCATCAGAATGCTTGATTATTATTTTTTTTAACTGCTCAAGTTGTTGACTTGGGTTTGTTTCAGAGAACAGGTTGCAAGAATTTTGACTTAGGATCAGGACGGAATGTCCAACGATTTCTGAAATGGCTAAAATATTCTATTTTGCACCATGTACTTATGAGAAGCACCATACCTTGAGTTGATGACTATAAAACTGAAGCATGGATGAGCTCTGAAAAGTACGGAAGATGTTCTCTGTCTTTCAGTCTCAAGTATTCAGGCAAGACTTAATTCATGTAAACATAAAATAAAAAGTGCATCCAACTCATTAGTGTGCATAATTGAGTCCTCCTTAGTAAATGGTCATTTAAGAATGAATACACAGTTTTGTCTGTATACATCTAAACTTACAGAACAGAGGTTGTGTTACATTTTCTCACATGAAAATGTTGGGGGTAAACAAAGTTTAAAAGGTCTTGCTTCATGAAAAGAATGGAAATCGCTGAAAGGGCACTGGCCAGCCTCTTCACTGGCTAGCCTCTACACTGGCTAGCCTCTTTGGCCTCATCTTGCCACCAAGCCTGACAATTTAAATTCAAGGGGCCCACATGGCAAAAGAGAACCAGCTCTCCAAAGATATCCTCTGACTTCCATATGTATGCAATGGCATGTTGCATACACACATACACAAATGAATGAATGAATGAATGTAATAATTTAGAAAAAACTAGACAGCATGAGAACATTAATTTATGAACACCAATGAGTATGAATACAAACCAGGGGCACAAATGAAATCTTGCACACAGCCAGCACAGCCAGGATGAGGACTGACACAGTGATTCCTGTAGTGTTTCTACCTGCCTGGTACCAACTTGACCCTCACAAAAGTCCTGCAAGTCAGATAACAAGTTGTCTTTACGGAAGAGAAAAAACAAGACTTAGAAACAAAAATAATGTGCTTGAGACAGTGCATAGGAGAACCAGATACTGGATGCAGGCTCAATAGCTTGCACTGGGAATGTAGCTGGGTTGGTAGAGTGCTTACCTAATAGGCACAAAAAGCTGGGTTTGATCCCAGCATAAATGAGACATGGTTATGCACATCTTTAATCTTAGCACTCTGGAGATAAAAGGCCAGAGGATCAGAAAGTTCCAAGTCATCCTCGGATACATAGGGAATTTGAAGCTAGCCTGAGATACGTGACACTCTCCCAGAAATGATAATAAAATAAATACATAAATAACTTCCTCTGAATAGTCTTCCACAAGCTGCCACGAGTCCAATAGCTCCTTACCCACTCACCTGCCTTAGCCTTGTCCTTTGATGGGTTTCCAGAATCCCATATTTATAGGTTAGCCCCTCAGCCTCTTAGGCCCTTGCTTGTGAAAAAAGCCCTATCTCCAACCTAGCCCACATCAGTACACACTATGACTCTCCAGAGAGGAGTGTGAAAGAGCTGTGAGAGGTGTGACACTCGCTGCTTAGACGATGACCTCCTAAGATGAGGTCAGCATCCATTCACGGAGCAAAGATGGCTTCCCACGGTGTTCTCAGCTAAGCACACACATTAAGACCATGTTGTCCTTTGAGATTGATTGGGTTTCAGAGATTCTTTCTTTCTAGACGGATAAAGACACTCAGAAAAGACTCCTAGTACTGTAGAGTAGTCAAAATCTAGGTTCCAGATAGATCCCAGGTCCCAGGGGAGAACCCAATGCTATGGTTTTGCTACATGGACACAGCGCCTCTGCCCCAACCCCCACGTCCTTAGCCTTTTGCATCTCTCAAACCTCATCAGAGAGGCTTCTCTTCGTAGTATGTACTGATTAACAGAGACCCACAACAGTCAACAAGCAGAGACTACGAGAGCAAGAGAGTGTGCTCAGCCCTACCGTAGGCCTTGGGGACCACCAGAAGTAGCAGATGTCTGCAGCAAAGCCGGCTCTTCTAGACCTGAAAAGGTAGCTGTACACATGAGCTCGCACTGGCTGTGAGAGCATGACCAAGCATGAGCAAGACCAAGCCAGCCGAAAGCCCAGCATGGACAAAGGAGGGACTCAGGAAGTCCAACCCATAGCCGAGGACCCACTGGCAACTGATGGCTATAGGAAGTGGGAAATTTCTTTAGGGATGTGGCTCCTGAAAGACTACCCATGCTCCAGGAGATGGTCCTACAATAGTGCACATACAGGCAGCGTACAGAGTGTGTGCGTGTCTATGTGTTTCTGTGTGTGTGTGTGTGTGTGTGTGTGTCTGTGTGTCTGTGTGCCTGTGTGTGTATAAGAGTGAGCACTTGAAGGCAAGAAGTTGGAAAGGAAAGGTACTTGGTGAATAGAAGAGGAATTAGAGGGGAAGAACTTTGAGGTTTGAGCAAAACATATTAAATGCATAAAATTCTCAAACAATAAAAATAAGATAGATGATAGGTAGGTAGGTAGGTAGGTAGATAGATAGATAGATAGATAGATAGCAATGGGTGTCTGTAAATAGGTGCTCAACAAAATGTGTGGAGTGAGTGAATAACATGCTCCTCTCAATAGCCTGTCACCTTGATGCCCCAGTGATAAAATGCTTAAAACAACTACCCTCTGAAATAAACTGGAATTCATCTGCATCAAGATGAGTAAGCAGGTTGCTATGGGCATGGTTTTGAAATTAGCTTAACTCTCTGGTATCTGCTTTTCCATTGAAAGTCTGTCCTGCAATGTACAGTCTGTCAGTCAGGACAGCCATATAGGATTAAGGGGCATGAACCATACGGCACATAAACCTTTCTGTTGTGGTTGCAATGTGAAATATACCTCCCACCAACACACACACAGACACACACAACTGCACACATGCATACACACACACACACACACACACACACACACACACACACGTTGAACATTTGTGCCCAGTCTCTTGCCAATGTTTGGGAAGATGGTTGAAACTTCAGAAGATGGGCCCTAATTGGAGAACACTGGTTGCTTCAGGCATGGTTTTGAAGTTCACACTTAATCCCAGGATCCCCTTCCCCTTCGTTTCCTGTATCTGTTTCTGTGACAGAAACTTCTCTGCCACAATGCTGTGCCTGAGTGCACAGGACCAAGCAGACAGACTGAGCCCTCTGAAACCATCAACCGAAACAAATTCTCCATCCCGAAACTGTTTAAACCAAGAAACTCACACCCTCTCTTCATTGCCAATCCTTGGAGAGTAGCTGAGTTTTATTCCACGGGAGCCTCAAAGACATTGGATTCACATCCTTTCAGAAAGGATGTTATGAAACTCTGGAGTCACCTACAGCTGGCTATAGCTCAGACAATTACTTCCTCTCGTAAAATCATGTCAAACACTTTTCCCATTTACCAGTGTGATTTTTTTTTCCTGTTCAGTGGGAGCTGTACGTAGACAAAACCAAGAGCCTAAAGAAAAATAAGCCAAATGTATTGTTTTGCTATTATTTCTTTCCGTCTCTTTGCAGCTCAACTTGTTTCTTCAGGGTGACGCTCCAACCCTTCTAGGAAGCACTCCCAGAATCTCCCAGCGCAATAGTTTACCCATTCTGAACTCTGTGGCGTCAATAATAATGGAAACAACCCCTCAATGGGCAGGGTGATGGTCAGTCTCATGTGTCAGCTTGACTTGGCTACGAGCTGCCCAGGCAGCTGCAAAAACATTGTATTTGGATGAATCTGCTGAGGGTGTTTCTGAGGTGAATGGGCCCCATCCAGTCTGTCCAAAGGCCTGAATGAAGAAAAGACCAGGGATGTATTTATTCTCCACATGCTCTGAAATCCACGTTCTTTTGTCCTTGGATACTGGCGTTCCTTGCTCTTGGGTCTTCTGACTCAGGACTAACACCTTTGGCTTCCTGGTCCGCAGGCTTCCGCACTGACACCGAACCACATCAGTGACTTTCCTGGCTAACCAGCTCACAGTTGGCAGATCATGAGACCTCTCTGCCTCATTAGTGCATCCTGTCAAGCAACACCTCCGTGCCCCTCCTCTTCCCCACTCCTGTCTACCACCAAGAGACAAACTCAGAAGTAGCCAGGAAGTAGCTCCAATACAACCCTCGGACCAGGATGGGTGGACAGGACACGAGGGAGCAAACCCACAGCTCCCCCAACACAAAGAGGCCCCAGGAGAATGAGGCACAGCCGGGCAAGATTCCATCTACCGGGGGCCACATCTTCTCTGTCTCTCCGCTTCATGCCTCCCTCTCTCACATTTACGGTCTCACATTTCCACGGCTTTTGGCTTCAGGCAGAGGCTGCCTAGAGATGGTAAGATGATAGGTGTAGTGCAGTGTTGCTAGGAAGGAAATGGTCATAAAGTATGAGAATTGCCAGTGCAAGGCAGGTGTGTCGCTGAGGAGAGGGAGGCTTCCGTCCTTCCCTAAGGGTGCTTGGCTGAGGCTTAGGAATTGTTGGATAAGGTCTGCTAAAGAATGTGAATCTCGTGTCTAATCTTTTATGTGGGTACCCATCAAAGTGTGAGGTGGAAGCAGTTCCCTTGCTTGACTGATAGCTGTCAGTCTTCCCTCATGCCTGGCTACGGTGTCAGCTACCTAGGGCAGAACTGGATGACTGCCCCCAGGCTAGGCAGGGACATTGACAGATCAGAATCACTGGTACTGACGCTTCCCAAGTCCTGCAAGGCTGTGAATGACAACGATGCCACTCCTTAAGGCCTGTCAGGAGCAGTGCCAACTAAACTTCAGCCCCACTGTTTTCACAGGAGCCACTAAAGATGTCCAAACAGAAGACACTCCCTGGATAGTTCCTGGAGTGTTCATCACGACAGCTGGGGTTGTTTAAATGCCTTGTGAATGAATGTTCAGGAACACTGACGCAGTGACTGGTGCCCAGATAAGACCCTGAACCGGTCCCAGATGCCCCTGAGACATTTTGTCGCGGTCACAGGAATAGCCACCATGACTATTCCCTGGCTATGCTCTAGAGGAGTTTTCTGTCACAGAACCACCTGCAGTGACTCAGCTTTGTCATGATAGCTCCAAGTGACTCTCTGTGGCTTCCATCACAGTCATCCAACATCCTCACAGCAATCCCCAATCTGGTTGGGGAGGCGTGTCCCCAGCCAGGGCATCTAGGGTTTATGTACCACTGTCTACGAAAGCAGCAGTGCTGAGACCTGTCCAACAGAGTGTCCTTCTGTCCACCTCCCTGTGTTGTCCCCACTCGTGGTGTTGTAGCCTAAAGTCTATTAAAGTCTCACTGAGGGTTCTCTTGCCTACTTGTGGTCTTTATCTTTACCACATGAAAGCAAGCTGATAACACGAATAACAGACGACTACCAGGGGCTGCCAGCCCCAAGCATACCCAGTAGCAGCAGTTGAATAGTTCCAGAAGGTAGAAGCAGGGACTGTAAAGAGCTGAGCCGGAAGAAGAGTTCAAGAGAGCCACCAAAAATTAGTGTTTGCATCTACCAAGGAGCTGCAACACTAGGAGCGGAGGCTTCCAACACTCAGCTCAGAGCTCTAGCATGACCTGAATGCTACCTAGTTACTGTACTTGGAGCTCAGCACTGGAACATAGGATGCAGGGGATCCTGCCAAGCTAGGCTTAGAGATGCTGACACCAAGGGAGCTCCTATCGAAACGAAGCAAAAGACCCACAGTCAAATAGGTGACAGGACAAATAACTGTCGCTATGGTGACAACCCAAACTAGGAATGACACCTGCAGCCAGGAGTTCTGACTTAGCAGCTTGTCATCAGGATCAGCAGCATGGACGTATATCATATGTCTGTTCATCCTGTTAGTGTCCAGTGACCCTTGCCCCAGTGACAATCAGAGAGGATGCTGCTTCCAAGGCCTGCAAGTCACCTTCCAGGATAACACCTCAGTGTCCTAGCCTCCACTCAGTCCAAGGACAGGAAAAACAGAGGAAGGGCTTACATGGGAGGTTCTAGTTCCCCTGGAAGCCTTGTAGCTGAGTGTTCACTAGCAGCAGTCAAGTCTAGGTGCCAGCTCCTGTGTCACCTGCAATCATGGGTCCTCACCAAGCCCAGGGCAGTGAGAAGCACCACTCCTGTTCCATCTTAAGGAGGGCAACAACAACCCTCACAGCCTAAATAACCATTAAAGAAATATAACAAAGCTAGCATGTGCTTCGGGACAAGTATGTGTACCACACACGCAAAAAATTAACTTATTTAGTTTCATAACAACCAGAGAGCAGGCGTCATTGTTGCTCCATCTCACTGGGAAGGGAAGGCGCTAATACAGGATGAGCATCATGCTAGAGTTTTTATGAGAAACATAAAAGCAGTGTCCTGGTTAGCTGACAAACTGACACAGCCCGGTGTCATCCAAGAGGAGAGTCCCCGTTGAGGAACTCCCCAGATCAGACTGGTTTGTGGGCATGTCTAGGAGGGATTATCATGTTTGTTAACTGATGGAGTAGGACCCAGCCCACTGTGGGCAGAACCATTCCCTAGGCAGGTGATCCCAAACTAAATAAGAAATGGAGCTGAGTATAAATAAGCCATCCTATGAGCTGGTTCCCTGGTTCCTGCTGCACTTCCTTAGCTATTAAGTGATTTTCTTGGTCAGAGGTAATGCTGTACGGAAGAGCAAGCAGGCCTGCCTGCCTTTAAGTTCCTGCCTCAACTTCTCTCAATGAAGATCTACAGTTGTAAGATGAAATAAACCCTTTACCTCCCTAAGTTGACTTTGGTCAGACTGTTCTCAACACAGCAACAGAAATAAAACTAGAACACCTAAATATGTCTAAGTCCTTTCTTTCCTTTAAATATCAACAGCCTTTCAGAGCAGGAGCGGCCTCAGGAGAGACAACTCCATACATGTGTCTCCCACTAGGAATGTTAGAAAAGGAACTTTTAAGAAGCTAACCAGACCAACCTCACGCAAGCTCATGTCTTGTCCAGACAGTAGCCACCACCCAGCCATCCAGTCACCCAGCCACCCAGCCATCCAGCCATCTGGCCACCCAGCTAGGCTGCATTCTTTATAACATCCTTTCCCCTCCATTCCTGATGGCCATATTTTCCCAGGTTAGAACGTCTGGAGTAGAAAGTGAGTTCCTGCCAATGCATTCTGACTTCTGCTTTCCCTGCCAGCACCGTTAGGACATCAATAATGCATTCTGAAATCAAAGGAATCCCAGAATCAAAAGAAATGAGGTGTGTCTAAGCAGCATTCAATACCATCTACTTAAAGCCAAGCACAGATGATATAGGACTGACATGGTGAGAAACAAGGAGCCAAATCCCTCCTTCGGCTCTTCCAAAGAATCATGCAAAGCAACCTGGTCCCACATGAAGACTCACCCACACACTCCTGCCTCCCCTCTTCCCTGTCTAGCTGTAGCTCATAAATCCTGGGCATGGCATTCTTACGAATCTGTAGGGTTAAAGAGAAATGACTCCCAACCCCTCACCCTGCTTGCTCACACAGAACATGTCTAAAGAATGCCCTCGGCACTGAAGAAACATGGATGGACTAGACATCCCATTATCTTCCGTTTTGCCAGATCCATTCACTCCTACACGAGGCGGCAGATGCTAACAAGATGACATCCCAAGCTGGGCACTGTCTTCTGATGCAAGCCACACAGGCGAAGCTAGAGTTGTGCCTACCTACGAAAGGAGAAGCTACTGTAAAGAAGAGGAATGACGCACATGACTGGGTGGTGTATCTCCATGGAGCTGGAGGAGAGCAGCATCGTTTTGAGGTGGAACAGGAGGCTATCAGTCATACGGAAGGGAAGATGCTCTAAGTGTACCCATGTAAAGTACAAGGCCGCAGCCTAAAGAAACTGCTCATCGTGCGAATGTGTTGTTCTGCCTAGTACAGCGCTGCTCCATCCAGAAGTATACAGCAGTAAAGGTTTGTAATTGCAGATCTGGGGCCATCTAAAGCTGTGACCATACATATGCAAACGTGAAGGTTTGCAATTAGGAAGTTCTCAACCTGACAGTGAAAGCATAGAAGGCAGAGGCTTTGGAATCCGTGGACCGATGTACCAGAGTCATCCTCTTCCCTTACCAGCCTCAGGTAAGCGTCTCACCTTTCTGAACTGGGTATTCTAATTTTTAAAGCTCACATAATAAGAGTAGCCTCAAGCTAGGCATAAGACCTCTGCACCTAGCACTTGGGAAGGAGGATCAGAAGCTGAACTCGTTCGTAGTCCTTGGCTATGTAGCCTGTTTGAAGCCAGACTGAATACAAAGGTCCCTCTTTTAAAATTAAATAAATAAACAGGTAAATTTATAAAAAGTACCTTCGAGGGCCTGCTGTGAATTAGACCTTCTGGAAAAACATGGGTAATGCTTCTCTTAGCATCCTTCACCCTTCTAGTTCTCAAAACAGTACAAATGTGGTCTTCCGGGGATAAACCAATATAGGGGATCTATTTCAGATGCTGTTTTAAAGTTTCATGATAGCACGTCAGAATGTTCTAGTACTGCAGATTGGACTACTGTCCCTTTCCATAGGTCTAAGAATGGCTGCTGTACACAGCAAGTGGTCAGTAGCAACTACTGATGCCAGAATACATTCCCTGAATCAATTAAAAAGGGGGCGGGGCAGAGACACTTCGGCTTGAACTGTCAAAATGGAAAGGGGGGAATGCCTTTTATATTGCAGGCAATACAAATAATAATAATGAATTATTAATTTTGTACTAATATGTACACATAGACATAATATATACAATTACATATACGGACATACATATACATATACATATATACATATAAATATACATGGTCTCACAAATACAAGTAGCCTTGCATGCTACTTCCTCCAGCTGGACAAGGAAGCCCAGTGACAAATTATTTTCTTGGCATACTTAGGAAGGCTATGTGACCTAGGAACACCAGGGCCAGGCAGCTCACCCTTCAAACAGCTCTCTGAAAATCTGCCTCTGTTTCTTAGAGATGTTGCTGCCTACTAACATGGAAGGATCTTCTCAGTTTCCAAACAGCACTGTCTTAGAGTCTAGATCCTTTGCTTTTAATGAGGACAAACAGCTGTTTGTCTCCAAGCACGATGGGTGTCAGCACAGTAACAGGATACCGAACTGGGTGGGCTGACTCTGGGTAGTTTCAGGACTACTCCCTGAGGTCACCTCCGCAGGGGGACAAGCTGTGGACATCAGGGTGCCACCTGAAATGGATGACTGTTGGAAAAACTCTCTGGCAAGCGAGACAGAATTATGGGGAAAGCAATCTGTCACTCCTCCCCACTTTCATCTCCAGAGAAGCCTTCAGGGAACAAGATGACCCTCAGCCAGGACTGTGCCTGGCCCAGTGCGTGTTCGGTGAATTGATGAATTAATAAACCAAACAAATATCTCATGCCAAGACTTTCCCAGCAGAGTCCAACTTCTAGTTGCCAAAGGATTAGCAACGCGTTATCAGGGCACTCGTTCCTACAAGCCTCTTGCTTGGCAGTTTCGTGTGGTAGGAGGTGTCCTGACAGGCCCCATCCTCTAGAACCTGCTGCAAACCAAAGTTCTCTCGGACATTAATCCAGTCTCCTCACTTTCCCCAAGATTTTATCCCCAAATGACAAAGAATTAAAAACTGTTAAGCAAGACAGATGCATTACACCCCCCAAGGGGCAGGATATATGGTCGTGGCTACTAGCCAAGAAAGGGCTACTAGCTCCTTGGGACCTCAGGTACTGGGGGGGAAGCAAAGGTCATATCGTCTTTATCTCACAAGCAGTATGAAGGTTCCTGAGAAGTGAAAGCATAGCAGAGACATCCTACTCCAGCATCTCGACCCTGACCTGATGGGTACCCTGCTCCCTCAAAATCTTGAATGACTAGGACTCAGATGAATCACTACATGGCAAAAATGGGAGAAGCTGGGCTGGAAATGTAGCTCAGTTAGCAAAGAACTTAGCCGCACAAGCGTGAAGTTCTGGGTGTGGTGTCATATGTCTGAAATCCAAGTACTTTAGAGAGAGAGGCAGAAGGATCCAGAGTTTACAAACATGCTGGGCGTGCTTGCTTCAGCAGCACATATACAAACAGGCTGGGCTACAAAGGAAGCCTGAAGCCAACCTGAGCTACGTGAAACCCTCTCTGAAAGAAGAATGGGGGGAGAGAGAGAGACCCCATGCCAAAACCAAAGGCCGCCATTCCCAGGACAGGCATGTACAGATGCATGTGCACCCCGACATGAAGTGCAAAGGAAGGCACACAGCTGTGGCGGGGCCTTTCCCCATGGCCAGCTGCAGAAAAGCAGCTGGGCACTTTCCAGAATCCCCCAGGGGCCCCGACCGAGGACTTCGTGTGCTGGATCAGGACATTCCAGCATCAGCCTGCTTCCTCTGCAGAGAAGTTTTCCTGGCTCATTCTGGCAGGAGACGCAGGCTGGAAGAACTGCCCTTCCTCACACCACCCGCCTCCACGCTGTGACTGATGTGGGAAGCAGTGGCCTGGCAAGGGGCGAGCCTGGAAGTCCAGCTTTGCAGAAGGCATACCTAGACATCCCGGAAGAGAGAATGGACAAGCACTGCCTTACTGGAAACAGAAGTGGAACTTACAAGACTGTAGGGAGTAGGAGAGAATGGAACTTCAGGCACGGCTCTATCATTCCAGCGCTCATGGGATATGGTCAGGGAGAATCCCACCTCTCTCTCTCTCTCTCTCTCTCTCTCTCTCTCTCTCTCTCTCTCTCTCTCTCTCTCTCTCTTTTTCTCTCTCTCTCTCTTGGTTAGAGGAGACAGAGGCTTTCTGGAAAGCTTGCTTCAAGTGGGTTATTGGCCTGCAGGTGATATCCAAATACAGCACAATAGCTCCAAGGTGAAAAGGCCTCTCATCAGACAGATCTAGTAAAAGCTGGCATCTGACTGTACATCCAGTCTGGAACCTTCTCTGCAGCCCGGCTGCAGCACCGAGTTATCTATTCCATGTGTGCCCAGATAGCGCTTGGTACAGGCTTAGAGAGGGAATGAAAACTTACCCAAAAGAAGGAGGGGAGAGGAGGGAGGAGAGAGGGTGAGAAAGAGAATCCTTTCTCGGTAGTATTTGTTGTAGAAAGGGTGCTCTCTGTGTGTCTCTGGTGGTAATGATAAAGGGGGCATTAGCTCATAGGACTATAGCCAATCTCACAAGCAACTTCAGCAAGAGACCAACACTCAAAGACCAGCCATTAGCCAACCTCAGAACTTACAGAGGGGCTCCCTATTCTCTGGTTACAAATGGTCACAGTCAAGGAGTCCCACTAGGAGATGGGAGGAAGGTGGAGGTTGAAGATCATGTGCCAAGCTCAGCCCAAGTCTCAGCTCTGCCCAGGGCCTCTCCATGAAGCCTACACCTTTTTCAAGACCCTGTCAGCCATTCACTCTCTGCCCCTCAAAACCACATATACACAGGAACCCCTAGGTTGCTGTTCTAGAGGTTATATTACCCCATACCTGGTCACACCTTCCTAAAGCTCCTTGACATGACCAGCAAACATGGGAGAAGCAGCTCAAAGGTATGAGACATTACAGACCTGCAAGTAAAACCATCACGACACACCACTTCACATCCATTAGTTCGGCCACAGACAAGAAAATGGGCCAACATCAAGTCTTGGCAAAGGTCTGCAAGCTGGTGGGCATGTAAAAAAAAATCACTCAGCCACTTTGCAAAGGTCTGACAGCTCCTCAAGAAAGTTAAAAATAGTTACCTGATGACTGAGCGATTCCACCCCAGGCATATACCCCAAGGAATTGAAAGTATGAGCTCATATAAACACTTGTAAATGAAATGTTCATAGCAGCACTTGCCATGACAGCCAAAAAGTAGCAACAGCTTAGATGTCCATCAGCTGGTAAATGAATAAACATTGCAACCTACCCACACAATGGAATTACTGAACTATAAAAAGGAATGAAGGGACATGATGGTTCAAGGCAGCCAAGGTTACCTAGCAGGAACGTGTCTCAAAGAAACAAACCCAAAACAAACAAACAGCCAGACGAAAGGAATCCTGGCACTATACCGTACCACGGGTAGATCTTTACAACGTGAATTCTAAAACATGCTGAATGAAAGCCAGACATGAAATCTTACATGGACAATTCCACACACATGAAACATCCAGCAGAGATGCACACATAAAGAAGAAATGACTGGTGGTTGCCAGGGGCTGGGAGTGGGAGAGGGGACCATGAGGCATTGTGACTTCCTTTATGGGTGATGAAAACATCTTGGAACTACATAGAAATGATAGTCACACATTATGAATAGACTCAGTGTCACCGAACTGAATGCCTCGGTAAGCTTTACGGTTAGTTTCATGTAAAGTCTACATCCATTGTATGTCTCTCTGTGTGTATGTGTGTGTTTGTGTATGCGTGTGAGCCAACCCTTTATGAAATTATCATAATTCAAGGGAGCTGTGTCCCCTACTGCAATAAAACAGCCTATTGCCTAGCATATGGACTTACAGCAGTCCAGTCCAGTCCCCTCCTGTCTCCTTTAAGCTAGTCGTGTTCCTTGCAACCAAAAGCTTGGAATGGGCACCCTTGGTGCTTCCCGGCTGTGTGACCTCAGAGAAATATCTCACTTCTCTTCCTCATCGCTCCGTAAACAGGGCTGCTAATACCAGCATCCTTAGGTTAGGCTCAGACTTATTAGATGGCTCCTCTGAGACTGTTAGGTGGAACCCGGAGGGTGACTTCATTCATTGCTTGTAACACAAATTATGGTTCTCTCAGTGGCAGTATTATCCATCTGGTAGAACTGGGTTGGGCTCACATCGGGAATGGCAGCTGTGTCACCAGCTTACTGGAACCCAAACTTGGGCTCTGTCACTCAACTGTGACCTTGGGAAAATTGCTGCTCTGAGATTCAGTTCACTCACCTGTGACACAGAAATAATTATGAGGATGGAACCTATCAGTATCTGGAACATGTAAGCTACCATTATCATTGTCATTGTCAAAAAACAGACCCTACTCACTTGTATAGCAGAGTTCAGTTTTCTGTGTCCATGGCCTCCCTCCTTCCTCCTTCACAGTAACTGCTTACATAGTGTATCCTTATGACTGAGTAGCATCACAATGAGTTGGATCAGGTAGGACTCTAGCCCTCTCAGACCAGGAGTTGAACATCTACGGTCACAAGC
>BTHU01000018.1:11055000-11087500 GCA_036184795.1 Tokudaia tokunoshimensis | reverse complement strand
AAGAAAGCTGTCACTATCCTTAGTGCCAGGCATAAGGATATCTAAGACAAGGGGCCACTGGACACAGTACAACAGCAGAGGGACAGGGAAAGGAACATTTCAGCTAGCCAGGTCAAAGGGAAACCTCTTTGCTGCTCTGCCGAAGGGCCATTTTTAAGCCGTCCAGACCACAGAAGCCCTTCTCTTCTCCCTTGTACCAGCCTCTCCATGATGACCTCTGAACCTAGAGAACAGTGAGAACTTGAGAGTTTTCCCCCAATAAGAGCCATCCAGGCCTTCCAGAAGCTGCTTCCAGGAACCCAACTCTTTCTTGCGCTTAGGCCAGATACACAATCGTCATGGTTATTTTCAGCATCACCACTGCCATAGCTGTTCTCATGACCACCATCATTATCGTCACTGTCATCCATGTTTGCTATCATCACTGTTACAGTTGTCCTTGGCACCTGCATCAGCAGCACCATTACTACCAGGGTCATTGTTACCATCATCATCACCACCACCACTACCACCATCACCACTACCACCACCACCACCACCACCACCATTACCACCACCACTACCACCACCACCACCACCACCACCACCACCATTACCACCACCACCACCACCACCATTACCACCACCACCACCACCACCATCATCACCACCACATCATCACCACCACCACCAACAACACCATCACCACCACACCATTACCACCATTACTACCACCACCACTACCACCACCATCAACACTACTACCATCATCACTACTACCATCACCACCATCACTAACACCATCATCCCCACATCATTACCACACCACCAATAACAACATCATCAACACTACCACCATAACCATCACCACCATCACCATCGCCACCATCACCATCAAATCATCATTACTATCATCATAACTATCATTACCATATTAGTTTTCTAGGTATGCCATAACAAATGACCAAAAACTGGTTGTTTTAAAACAAAAGAAATATATTCCTTCACAATTCTAGCATTCCCAAATCAAGATGAGCAGGGCTATTCATGATCTCTTTGATGTCTTTAGGAGTGAATCTTCCCTTGTCTTTTCCTAGTTTGTAACAGCTGCCAGCAATCCTAGCTGAGAGACGCATCCCTCCGGCTGCTGATGTCTGAGGATTCCTCTTCTTCATTGTCTTCTCCCAACTCTTTCTCTCTCTTTCTCCTCTTCCCAGTCAGACCATCCTATTAAACACACTGTCTTAGGTAGGGTTCCTATTGCTGTGATACAACAACATGACCAAACGCAACTTGGAGGGGAAAGGGTTTGTTTCATCGCATACTTTCAGGTAACAATCCATCACTGAGGGAAGCTGGGGAAGGACTCTGGAAGCAGGAAATGAAGCAAAAGCAGAAGCTTATGGATGAAAGTTGCTGACTAGTGTGCTCCTCTTGGCTTGCTCAGTTTGTGTCCCTCTACACCCAGGACCACATGCCCAGCCACAGCAACACCTACAACGGGCTGGGTCCTTCCACATCAGTACTAATTAAGAATAGGCCCTGGAGGTTGATCTTTTATTGAGGCATTTTCTCAATCATGGATTCCGTCCTCTCCTATGACTCTTGACGAGAAAGAGAGAGAGAGAGAGAGAGAGAGAGAGAGAGAGAGAGAGAGAGAGAGAGAGAGAGGAGGTGGGAGGGGAGGGAAGGGGGAGGGAGAGGGGGTGGGGAAAGAAAGAAGCCAGCACACTCCATGAATTAATTTTAACTTGATTTCCATGGAAGAATTTATTTCTCAATAATTTACAATCTGGGATTCTAGGGATTAGGACTTTAAAGACCCATTTTTGGATGGGCATGACTTAACCCGCAACAATCAGCCGCACTCTCACGAAGGCAGCTAGCACTTCCCCTTCCCTATTCTCCTGGTATCAGGCATGTGTTCTCCGAGGCTTCTGACCACACCCCAGAGAGCTGACGTCCACTTTTCTCCATTTGAAAGAAAAGAAACCTGAAGCTCAGAGAGGCCTCAGAGGTTTGTTTTGTTTGTTTGTTTGTTTGTTTTTGAGGTCGTCAAATAGCCAATTAAAGTCCAGCCCGGGACTCACGTGGGCCCAGTCATCCACCACTCAAGAAGCTGCATTTCTGCGGCTCGCTCTGCCGACGTGGCTGCCATCTGTAAATGCTCCACACGGTTCCTTTCCTCACACTGGAAGTTTAAAATATCCTCACTGAACTCAACTTACCCCAACCAACTCGAAACTCGTTCCAAGAGGAGAACATCCCACACATTCATGTGTTGTCCATTAAGATGGTTTAGGAAGAAAAGAATTTTTGAAAAGCAACACCTGTCTTTTTCGCTGCCTAACTCATACACCTCCGCTGACACAAATATCTGTTTTTACTGTCCCTTGTGAGAGCTGTCTCTGGGGACTAGCCCACCTTCAGCATGATACACTAGGTCCCAGGACCCAGGTGACCTGCCCCAAAGAGGCAACATATGATTGCCGGGTTACGGGGCACGGGTTTGCCTTCCGTTTCTACGTGACCATCCTTAAGCGTCAGGCTTCACGAGCTAATCCTCAGCAATAACTCACAAGTTGGTCAACTTTAGCAAAACACAGGCTGCCAAACTCTAAGCCAAAGAGGCACAGAGGAAGAAGTCATCAAAGACGGACTAACCGTCTGATGCACTACAGGGTGAGCGCTTTGCTGAGAGCACGTTAAGGCCCCTGGATCTGACGGTGCAGAGATTTGACCGCTTTCTCTCTACTTGACCTTCCCCTCCCTAAGCGTAGGATGGAGCCCAGAGCTCATTTGGCAGGAAGGTGGCCCCATGTGAAGCTTGAACCTCCACTGGCAGCCAGTGGTTTGGACTAAGAAGGGAACACTGAGTTAGGAAGTGGCTAGACAGTTTGGGCATACCACATTGTAGCCTGGAGCAGGAAATGCAAGGCAGAGAGAGCGACTGGGCTGGGGTGCTGAAGTCCCCTTCTCATAGTGATTGGATGTGGAGAAGAACAGTAGAGAAATGGAATGTGATGAGTATTCTGTGAGTTGCCTTTCTTCTCAACCGAGGAAACCCGAATAACCAGGAAAAACATGTCACAGCTCCATGTCCCCTTGCAGACCCCTCAGAGCTGTCAGTGTGGGTAGAGAAGACAAAAAACACAAAAAACAAAAAGAGGACACAGGCTTGCTTCCACTGGGGCCAGAAACAGTACTCCTGGGGATGTAGATACTGGTGGGACCAGGTAGCCAAGGAAGCTATAGTCTTAGATTTGATGTTTTTTCACTAAACTATGGTTTTCAGAGCAGCTTACATATTTCAAAATTATTTATACAGCCAAAAGAAACGTAGACAATTAATTTGGGAGGTGGCTTGTAAGAGAACAACAAAGAGTGAGACTGAATTTTTCGCTTGATATTTATAATTATGGTGTCAATTTTGAAGAAAAAGATCTTATAAGTTACTCTTTTTCTGAGATGAATGCTTTTCCAAATCATCACAGCCAATGAAACAGAATCTTACCCTCACCTAATGTCTGTGCCACCCTCCGAGCAGAAACGTTGTTCACTGAAACAGTTGATGAATGACTTCATGGATAGACCATCTTTATACACACACCATTTCTTAAATGAATGTAACCTGTTCCCTGTGGGCTGAGAATGATGACAATCACTCAAGTCAAATAGCTTTGACCATAGCAGGAAATCTGTATCCAAATAATTGTGCCTACGATTCATTCCTTGGCACAGCAGAACTGTCAACTCTCAGTCTAGCTACTATGGAGGTAAAATCCTTTGGTGAAAATGAGGGATACTGAAGTACAGCCTTATGATAATGAACTCCAATGTCCAAAAATTGTTCTTATTTTGGGTTTGTACCATAGTAAGAGCCAAGATCTTAAGCTCTACTAGAAACAAAAACAAACAAACAAAAAGACTTTATCTATTTATATTCATTTAATAACATGTTCATCATTTTTATGATTGGTGTATATATACACACACATGTATGTATATAAATTTTATATTAAATATAATAAAAAGAGTTTTAGCCAATTTGCCATGCCTGTAGGTAATGACCTATACTAATTTTAGTAGTTGCATGGAAGTCTATTATGCGGAAACATAATGATTTATTATTCATGAGCTATTAGCAAGTTTTTGCTGTTATAAAAGTAATACGACTACTATACGTGTACACCTTTTGTGTACTTGATGAATTTATCATATATGAGATCAAAGGGAAGATATAATTATAATAAATATGCTAGTTATAAGATTGAATATCAACTTTAAAAAAGGGAGAAAAATAAACTGTAAAATAAAGATTTACGGAAGGGAGACCGGGAAGTGGGGAATAACATTTGGAATGTAAACAAATAAAATGATTAATAAAGAAAAGAAAAAAGAAAAAAAAGGAGACACAGGCATGATGCTGTCTCACCAACTTAGCTCATCATGACTTCCCTCCCTTCCTCACACCCCATCCAATCAGTCTCCATGACAACCAACCTTGCTGTGTGTCCATCCATCTTCCCTCCTCTGTTCCTACCCATACCTTCCAGGGTACCTGTCCAGCATGGACGAGCCCCTCCTCCTGGAACTGCAGCACCTACAAAACAAGCTGGGCCTGGTCCTACGCACACACACCTATAACCCCAGCACTCAATGGTCCAGCAGGAGAACCAATGGGGCTTTCTGGCTGCCAGCCTAGCTGGGAAAAAAAAAGCAACCTCCAGGTTCAGTGAGAGATCCTGCCTCAAAGGAATACAGAATAAATGAAAAAGACACCTAATGCTCTGTGCAGAAGCATGTGCAGCCATATACTCATATGTGCATATACCACATACTTCACCTCTCTCTCTCTCTCTCTCTCTCTCTCTCACACACACACACACACACACACACACACACGCACACGCTGAGTGTAAAACATAATACCAAGCACGTCTTCCTTTGACCTTTCCTGCAAGGCATGGTCAAGTACCTTTTTATAAGCACACCATGGTACCGCATGTGCCTGCATGACCACACAAAGCACACTGGATTACTCTTTGTGCATGCATGTCTCCATTTACACGGAAGGTCTCAGATGGGCAGAGATGGTGCTAGGGCATACATAATCCAATAGCTGCATGAAGTAGGCACTTAGTAAAGGAAGCGGGGGGGGGGGGGGAAGAGGGAAAGGAGGCGTTAGCTGTTAAGGTACTCTGGAAGATAACTGCAGCTGGGTCAGAGAAGGCCTCCCAGAGAAAGGGCATGGGAGCCATCCTTAAGGAAGCAGCAGCATTTGGGGAAGCCAAAGGGAGGGAAAGGAAACCTCAAGTGGAAACAGCGAAGACAGTGGAGACAGACACAGACGTACACGGCGCAGGGGAGAGACCTTCAGAGCGGCACTAGGAGCGTGTGCTGAGAGAAGGAGACCAAATTTCATGTGAGAAGGCTCACATCCCATGGAGGTATTAGTCAAGTCTGGGCTTTTGTTTGTCTGGGTGGTCGTTCTGAGCATCTCACTATCTACCCCTGGCTGACTCTGTTGCACTACCTTCTACCTCTGCTTCTCATATGCAGGGAATAAAGGCATGCATCTGTGTGCCTCACTGGTTAAGGAAAAAGAACGAGGGGGCATGGCTAGTGAGGTAGATTATTATACAATGAATAAAGTATCCAGTGTCTCATTCCTTCCTTCCTTCTGCTTTGACATCTTCAATATGTTCTTCCTAAGCTGGCAACCCATCTCATTGGCCCAATGGTAACACAAAATTTGTTGGCTTGTTTTGAGGCTTATCCTTAAGATCACTGTGTAGACAAGGATGGCGTTGAACTCCTGATCTTCCAGCCTCCATCTCCCAGTGCTGAGATTACAAGCATGCTCTTCTACACCCGGCTGGAGAATGACCATTGGGTTCCATGGATGCTAAGCAGTGCTCTACCAACTTTGTATCCCCCCGTCCTAAATGTTCTAAGAATGGGACAAGGTCTTTCCCTAGTTACACTTCTAACGCATTGGCCAGCATCATGTCATGAGCCCAGGTCTAAACCACTCACTGCCAAGGGGACAAGACCATGGTGATGATTTGCCTACCCCTGGAGCTTTACTTCCCTCCAGGAATATAGACTTTTGACGATCAGTGCTCAGTCAACAAAAAAAAAAAAAAGGAAAATGATATTTGGCATGCACCAGTGTTATAGATTCCCACCCACTCAGCTACAAGACATCTCCATCCATATAGCTTGGCTTAAGAATTCTGGAATAGTTGATACTGACTGTCAGCTCAACAAGATCTATAATCTTCTGAGCATGTCATTAAGGGAGCTTTTTATTTTAAATCAATTTAGGCTAGAAAACACACTAAATTTGGACGGTACCATTCTGTGGCTACAGTATTAGACTGAATAAAAAGGAGAAAATAACCCGAACACTGTATTCATCTCTCTGTTTTGTGACTATGGATGCGATGGGACCAGCTACCTCAAGGTTCCTGCAGCGTCACCTTTCTTGCTCTGGTGGACTGTCTCCTCAAAGCGTAGCTAAAATAAACCCTTCCCCTCTTAAATTACTTGGTCCAGCAACATGAAAAATTAATTAACAGAAGTTTCCTTACTACAACAGAATGCTTGCCTCTGGAGCGTTATGAAAGAAAGAGTTATATAAAGATCTTCAGTTTTGAGAAGTTCAAAAACATGACTCTTGTATCAGCACATTTCCGGGTGGTACATGCTGACTGCCTATGGTGACATCATGTGTCAGAGCAAGCAGTCTCATTTCTGAGCTAGGAGGCAGAGAGAATGGGGTGGAGCCAGGCTGGCTCCCTTTGTAACAGCCCTCTTGAGGTAAGGAAGAAGCACCTTTCCAGGGTAACTCAAGATCCCACCCCCTTACCTTTCCCCACCCTACCCATTGCCCCCATAACCTTCCTTCCACTCCTAAAAAGTTCCATCATCTCTCATGAACACACCAGGAGGCTCAAAGCTCTGATGCACAAATCCTGGGGCACACAAATTAAGGCTCATCCAAGCCACAGTACATAGTGCAGTCTGCAGAGAGCCCACACCTCCACCCCTCTGCCAGTCTATTTTAGGCCTGAGGAAGTAACTGTCCTGTGAGAGGAAGCTTGCTAAAGGCTATTACAGGAAGGTCTATAAAGATGCTGCTGTTTGAGTTTCCACATGAAGGGTTCCGTGATAGTGGGGGCGGGGGGGACACAGGAAACAGCGGGGACAACTGAATTCCAGAGGCAGCCTTGAATGCAGTGTTATTTCAGCTAAGAGCTTTACCTTTTTTCCTTGAGCAAATAACACAACACTTAGACCTTTCCCAAATAACCAGCATGCACCTAACACAAGGACTTGGTCCAGCTTTTCTCAGGCTGGACTCCCCTTCCTCAGTAGCCACTTATGGAAATCTTCCCCTGAGCTCAGATGGCACTCCTCCATCACCAAGCTCTCGCTGATCACACCCCTGGAATGACACAGTTGGCCCTGCAAGATCAGGGGTGCTATCTGCTTGCTCTCCTATGGGGGGGGGGGGTTGACAGGTAGACATGGGTTTAACATTACAAAATTACACTTTTCTCTTCTGCCCACCTGTCGAGTACTTGGGTACATAACTTCTGATTCTCCATTATCAATCCTATGAGCTGGCACACAGCAAAAGAGGCAGGAAAACTCTTCCAACTGATGAAGCCTTCCTTTCCCTAACTGATCAAGCAAAAGGAAACTCTTGTCTCTCTTTTGTCTTGCACCGATCATATGCCAGGAGCTCAGGCACTTTTCTTATATAATGTTTTCTTTGACACGCCCCCCCCAAAAAAAACCAAAAAAAACCTGTGAGATTTTTCACTGTTTACATAAAAGGAAATGAAAGTTTAGGAAGATTAAGATAAAGGCTAAGGATAGACCCTGGAGGGTCATATAAAGAATCAGGACGGACTCACATCTTTACACACATATAGAGTGGGTAATGAGCTCAATGTCCTTGCTTGAAGTCTTGCCACTTATAAGCCGTGAGGGAGCTAGTGTATCTCAGTTATCCTTGTGGTTAGAACACCTTCTCTCTCACAGGGTCATGATGGAGAGCGAATGACTTAGAGAGAAAACACCTTAGGACACTGCTAGACAGACGTTCACAGGAAAGGAATAGCATCTATTAGCACTGCCTCCATGCCCAGGGGCTTCCCATGCCATCATGAAGAATGTGTTCCATTACCCAGTCACTTTAGGCAGGAAGATGAGCCTGTACAGAGGACAGGTCACTAGAGTACGTGAGGACTGCCCCTCAGAGGAGCAGACCAAGAGACCCATGGGTTAAAGCCACAAAAATACATAGATCCTATCCCATAATGACTCTTAAGTGGCAGCCCAGCACTCGGTTGTGGAACCCCAGTGGAAGTCACAAGAGCTAGCTCAGCTCCCCAAAATCCAGCTACTACTGACAGTACACCAGCACATAACTCTTACTGATTGAAAAAGCTCTGAAACTAGCCAACCCAGACCCACTCTCCCCATGTCTACTTCGTAATCTCGTCCTTAGTATCAGTCCCTAGACTGGAACTCAGAAGCCCCAATCTTAATTTAGTCATTTTTTAAATTATCTTCTATCCGTTGTATCTAGCTGTCTTCTGTCTCCCTGCTCCCTCCCTTCTTCCTTATAAAATAATTTGTCCTCACCACTAGTCAGTGTTAGACACTGAAGCTTGCAGGCTCCCTGAACCAGGTTTCCTCCTTTTCCAGCAGTAGGTACCTACAGCAGCTGAAGACAGGAGCAAGCTTAGTAAATACTTGCTCTCTGAATTCAAGCTTTAAAACAACAACCAAAAAACAAAAACGAAACAAACAAAAACAACAACAAAAACAGGTTAGCCTGTAGCCCAGGCTATCTTCAAACTTGATAAGTGGTAAGGATGACCTTGAACTTTTCCTGCTTCCACGACCTAATGAGATTATGTGTATACACCACCCACCCAATGAGATTATGTGTATACACCACCCACCCAATGAGATTATGTGTATACACCACCCACCCAATGAGATTATGTGTATACACCACCCACCCAATGAGATTATGTGTATACACCACCCACCCAATGAGATTATGTGTATATACCACCCACCCAATGAGATTATGTGTATACACCACCACACCAAGCTTATAGAGTACCACAGATTTAACCCAGGGCTTTACCCATGCTACACAAACATCCTACCAACTACATCCCCATCCCTGACGCCAACCTTTTATTGCTAATGTGCTAATAGAGAAATTTTTACATTTTCATGAATGTTCTTTCTTCTCCAGTGTTCTAAAGAAGCCGGAATGAATTAAGCAACCTGGTACCTACCAGAAAAAAAAAGGAAAGCTGGGACCTCTTTATAGAGCCAAGGCCCTGTAAAGATCAAAGTCTTTTCTGAAAAGATAGCTTGAGTGTTTCTTTCCATCTGTCCACAGAAATGGCATGAAAGCCTTAGGCCAGTGGTTCCCAACCTTCCCGATGCTGGGACCCTTTAAGACAGTCCTCAGGTTGTGGTGAGCCAAACCATAAAACTGTTTTCGTTGCTACTTCAGAACTGTAATTTTGCGACCGTTATGAATCATTATGTTAATAACTGCTACTCGGCCCTTGTGAAAGGGTTGTTCGACCTACTAAGAGGTCTCAGCCTACAGGTTAAGAACCACTGGGCTAAGGTGAGTGTGGTTCTCTGAACACTCTGGGTAATGCAAACTCTTATACCAGGAGCCTGGTGACCAAATGTTCAGTTCAGAATCTCTGGCAGAAAGTCAGGAGCCCATGAAATTCCTTTCAGCCCTTCTGCAGGGCTACTGCAGAAGAGACAGACCGCCCCCCTCTTGGTACACAGGATACCTGAGGGCCCCTGGAGCCCAAACCACAGTGTTCCCAAAATAGAACACACCACAAATAAAAGAAGTAAATCATTCAGAGCAAGCATCACGGGTCAGTCTGAAAAGTGGATATCAGCATGTCTGAAATGATATAAAACTGAGAAGCGCAAAGGAAGGACTGGGATCCAGGGATAAGTGGCAGGGATAAGAAGTTGAACGGTAGGGAAGCCCTTTTCAGCCTAGCCCATCTCCCTAGCCCTTCAAGCAGGGTCTGAAAAGGAACCAACAGGAATCTCTACAAGTGACAGGAACACTGGTTACAACTGAAACCTTAAGGATGGAAAATTCTAGAAGCAGGACAACACGACTGACCCACATGAGCAATATGTAACCTTACCTCCTCTCTGCTCAGCACTGCACAGATTAACAGGGGGTCCCACTCCTTCCACCAATCCCCTTCAAAATGACCCATGTAAGGGGACAGACAACAAAATGAACAGCTTCTCTCAAGATGGCTGCAACAAAGCCACCGCAAGGGTCCCCCATATGCCCTTCCTACATTGTCCAAGTCAACTATGTACAGTTAGTGTGGACTAGAAGGGGTGGCTGGGTCACGAGCAGAGAACCCTGAGTCTACTACTGCTCCCCTCGGGCAACCATTCCCTCTGGTTATCCCGTTTCAGTGACCGTCTATGACGTCAGGGGACAAGAACTACACAGCCTGGCTAAGCATTCTTCTTCTTCTTCTTTTTTTTTTTTTCGAGACAGGGTTTCTCTGTGTAGCCCTGGCTGTCCTGGAACTCACTTTGTAGACCAGGCTGGCCTCAAACTCGGAAATCCTCCTGCCTCTGCCTCCCAAGTGCTGGGATTAAAGGCGTGCGCCACCACAGCCCAGCTTAGCATTCTTCTTTATTTCACTCCAAAAGAGAAACTCCTTCAGTAAAACATGCACACAGGATATTACACACACACATACACACACACACACACACACAGAGGATTTTATGAATGCAGAGGATCTCTGACCAAAAAACTTCATGCTCAGGTTTGAAGGGGAAGTACAGGCATTTCGGGAACGGATACCAGTTGCCATCTTGCCATCCAACTTCCTGTCCTGCCTACAGATCCAGAAGAGCCTACTACTGCAGAACTTCTGCCACATCTGGAAGAAGTACCATTGGGTGTGCTCTCCTTCATCCTGATCTCGACTCCAAATGGGCCCCAGACAAGGCTGAACCTGCTCACTCCTGGTTTTCCAAGTCTGTGTGCACCTTCACACTTCCGGGCTGGAGGCAAAAGAAGAAGAGGAAACACCAGAAATAGCACAAGACTTCTGGTGTCTCCAGGGGGATGGGAGGGGATGATGGAGAACTTCAGGTAACCAACGCCCTCCGCGCTGCAGCCCAGCGTGCCAGCCGGTGGCTAATAGAGCTAATGTGGCTCTCCAAAGTGCTTATGCCTCAGGAAAGCATCTGGTTTCCAGGAGTATCTGGGACAGGAGCCCATTTTCTCTAACTGAAAGCCTGCTGAAATCTGGTCTTAATTACCCCCTAACAGCAACGTGGCTGCACGACACATCATGGCTGAGTCCCTTGCTCTCAGACAATGAGGCCACCTACCCATGCACCACTAGCAAGATGGGTCCTGCTGTTAGTGTTTCCCCCAAGGCATAAACGGATTTGTCCTGAGCCAACACAGGATCTCTTCTGACCTCTCTTGTGCCTTTGAGGACAAGGCGGGCTCAAATTGGGAACGCTTAGCTATGACTTTGGAACCAAGCTGTACAAAAAGTGCTGAGAGGATGTGATGACAGGTGAGCTGGGAGGTCTTTTGTAGCTGATAACCTCATTCACTGTTGAGGAGGGATAAGAAGAGTTGGCATCCCTGGACTGAGAGGAAACCATCAGGCCTAACTCCCCATAGCAGAGTACAGAGGAAGGTCTAAACACTCATCGCTAGTGTCACAGGAAATGTCCCTGACCTGTCTTTCTTGCTGATTTAGCAGTCTCTCCCCTGACTATCCACAGCACCTCCCCTACAAACTCCAGAGGTATCCTGAGGACATGTTCAGTTATGTGGGAAAAAGGGGTTGACGGCTGCAGACAGAAGCAATGCTACCAGGTAGCCCTGCTTCAAACAAGCACAGTGGGGCTGGGGATGTTGGTACTTGTCTATCAGGCATGGAGTCTTGGGTTCTATCCACAGCACTCCATAAACCAGATGTGGCGACGTCCACCAGTGATCTCAATTGCAATCCTCAAATTTAGAAGACAGAAGCAGAAACATCAGCAGTCCAAGGTCAGTGTTTAGCCTTGGCTAGGGGGAAAACAAGCCAACCTAGAGAAAGTGGCTGAGATTGCACAGCAGTCCAAAGCAAACACTTAACGAGTTTAAGTTGGAGACACAATCCAAAGGGAAAATCAAGAAGGCCGTAGGAAACCTGATGTGGGCATTGTTGACTTGGAAGACATGAGCCAAGTATACAGCTCCCTTCCGAAGCTGGGGGGAAAACCCAGCCCTCTTTAGAGCTCAGAAGGACACCTTGACTTTAGAACGCTGAGGCTTATTCAGACCTCCAGAGCTGTAAGATGATAACTTCTATTGGCTAAATCATGATGTTTCTTTTATTACTGCAGCAACAGATAAACTAATACACTATCACTACACTTACCTCAAAAAAAAAAAAACACTTTTATTCACATGCCTGTTGCCCAAGTCAGTAAGAACAGCTGACATTTCTTGAGCCTACATTTGCCTTTAGCATTTACCATTTAGCATTTAGGGCCAGTCTGAATGTTTCACAGGCATAAGATATGAAGAAAAGGTAACTTCGGTTCAATAGGATAATGAGGGTACTCAAGAATCCAAGAGTGGGCCAGGAAGTTAAAAGCATCTTCCTGGAGATAAAGACATGGATGCAGTTAAGACGATAAGTAGGAGTCAGCCAAGGAGAGAGGAAGAACATGCCAGGCAGGGATAAGGGAACAGATGCTCAGGGAAATGACACAGCAGGTGTATGGTAAGGAAGCGCATCGCTCAGCTTCAGGCTGGGAACAACGTCTCCAGCCTCAACATCTTGTCTTTCCTTAGTTTAGGGTCCTTTGTCGTCCTATCTGCCTGAGACCTTCCTACGGACACCAGCCTTAGCACAGTCAGTACCAAGCTTTTTCCTCTACAAACGTAACTCCTCCTGCACTTTTTCCTGTGCCCAACATGAAGCCATCACGCCCCCAAGCTGCCTGAGATAGAATCAGAGGATGCGTATTTGAGTCCTCTCCCCACCCCCAACCGCGTCACATCATCTCTACAGAATCCATCGCATGTATCAGTTCTAGCTCCGTGTCCTAACTGTGACTCACCAGCTCCTTTCCACCTCCACCGCAACCACACCCAGTCCACTCTATCACCCTTTCCTGGAATAGCAAAATGGCATCCTAATACAGCTTCGCTGCATCTACTCTTTGTTTCTATGGCTTTCTTCATGAAGTGGACCCTTCAAAATGTCAGTCAGAGTCTACTCCTGAGCCTAAACTCAGTAATGGTGGGAGGATCCAAGCTGTGTGGACTGGGCTCTAAAATACTTATCAACCTCATCTTGCAATATTCACCTCAGAGCTCCTGACTCTGCTCACTCCCTGGGACACTTGGAGCCCTGCTGTGCACAGAAGGCTTTGTATATTCCTAGTCATCTCCTAGGAATGTCCTTCCCCTACATCTCAGCCTAGCTGCTCTTCTATCTTCCAGCCTCAGACCCGGCTTTCCCTGGTAAGCCAAGAGCCAACCCTGTATTCACACCCTCCTCTTTGTTCTCTGATTTCCTGGGTAACTTACATCCTACAAGTTTTCATCAGAAGTTACCAGCTTCTTGCCAGATGCCTCTGTCCTCCAGTGAAATGCAAGCTCCAGGAGGGTGGAGCCTCATCTATCCTGGTCATCACTGTCTCACAGGGACTACAGGCAAGACTTAGTTTAGAGCAGGTGCTCAATGCCTGTTTGTAGAATTGATTAATTAAATGAAAGAGTATAATCCCGACAATGAAAGATGAGACAGAAAAAGATGAGGCCTGGGAGAACAGGGTGCTATTCATCTTCACATGACTACTACCTCCCACAATGGAGCCACTTAGCAAATGTTTACTGCATACAAGAAAGAATGACTCAATCCAGATGAATTTGAGAAAGGCTGTCCTTTCAGGGAAAGACTCCCAAGGAATCCCCTCTTTATGGGACACTCGTGTGTGTGTGTGTGTGTGTGTGTGTGTGTGTGTGTGTGTGTGTGTGAGAGAGAGAGAGAGAGAGAGAGAGAGAGATGTGTGCACATACCAATGCAATGAATGATCACAGGGGTCAAACAGGGTCTCTCACTGTACCTAGAGCTAGGCCAAGGCGTGCTAGCAAAGTCAAGCAGCCGTGCTGTCTTCACCCACTCACTCACTGGGCGCTGGATTTACCAAGGCATCTGACTTTTTACATGCATGCTAGGGATTTGAACTTCGGTCTTTATGCTAGTACTGCAAACCCATGTCCCTGCTAAGCCATCTCCCCAACACTCTCTTGGTCCTTCTTAGGAGGCAACAAGTCTAGGGCATACAACAAGTATTCAATAAGTGCTAGATGTCACTGTCAGCCTTGCTTATGTAGGGATCATTTGTGCAGACGCCTAGAAGAGACCTTGGAGCCCATGTCGGATACACCAGTGAGAGGAAAAGAAATGGGGAGGGGAAAACGTAAAGAGTCCAGGAAGATCCCATCGGACACAATGAGACAGACCTTGGTAGGGGAAACCCAAGAACAGCACAGGTACCAGGGGCTCTCGTTCCCCCAGACCACAGCCACCTGGGTGCAACACGCAGCAGTCAGATGGGGGGAGGGTCTGGCCGAGGAGGGCTCAGCTTGAATGCACACATTCATCTCTGCAGGGCCTGCACTGGTTTTGAAAAATCTAGCTGTCTGTGGTTGTGGAGCACTGGAGAGGTGTAAGGAATTTCAATTTCCTTCACCAAATGGCAAGCTTGTGAAAAAGTCCTTTCTCCCCAACATTATCACATACTAAAAACGAAAAGCCAGCCAGCCCCTCAGCTCTCCAGAAGAGGAAACTAGGTGGGCTGCCGAGCTCACGGAGAGAGGAGGATTCAGAATCTAGACTTCTGAAAATTTCACAGCACGTTCTGTGTCAAGACAATGCCGGTTTGGAGTTTGTCAGTTTTAAACAAAAATGAGAGAATAGAGAAAAGCAACCCCCCCATATAATAACTACAATTGTGTGTTTCAAATCCATTTGATAGCTGAATCCCAAATCCAGTCGTGTCAGTGAACAAGTTGGCCAATACTTTTTTCTCTTTCTTTCTTTCTTTCTTTCTTTCTTTCTTTCTTTCTTTCTTTCTTTCTTTCTTTTTAAATCACCATACAAGTACTAGAAATCATTATGCATTTCTAAACAGGGTAATTTTAAAACTCCTTATCTCAAAATATGTTCTTTGTGATAACTGCATATCTCCGAAACGGCGGTAATAACAGATAAGAGAACACGAGAAGGTGCTAAAGTGGAGGAGCTTGAAAGACACAGTAACACTCCTGGTTTATGACTGGCAGATCACAATCTGGCATAATCAGAGTGGCTAGGCCCCAGAGTTTAGAGACTTGGAAGTTACTTATTCCTGGCCAGACCACCAAGTAGTTGTGTCCTTAGACAAAACGGGTCATCGTTTTGAATCTCTTCCACGTTAAAAAAGAAAACAGTTGTTTTCCAAGATTCTTTTCTTCTATAGCCCCCCCACCCCAGCCTCTCTCCCAATGGCCACTACACAGGGGCTTTCCAGTGGTCCAGCAAGAAGACCTGTTCACTAAGGCTAGAACAGACATGAAACTGGCCTAAAAAGTACATTCTGTGTTTTATAATCTCAAAACATTACTCAGCAATCCTGTACCACTGCTATCCCAGAATCAAGTCTGCTAATACAACCTGATGGAGTCGATAGAAGGGGGAAATGGTCTTTAGCATCTGTACAGCTAAGGCTAAGGTCAAGTTAACTTGGTCTAGACGTGACTAAGTCTCTCCTTGACAAAAAAAAAAAAAAAAAAAAAAAAAGAACCCACCCTACGAGGGCGCAAGATGATGTCTCTGGATGAATTAAACAGCAGAAAACCAGATACCAGCGAGTTTCTTTTTTGCTCTCTCTCGCGCGTTTAAACTTACTGTTGCTCTCATAAAAAGCATCAGGTTCCAAAAAACGGTACATGCAGAAGAATACACAAGGCACTTCTCACCTCCCAAGGAGGATTACTAACCCCCATTCCCGGTTTCTTTTGCTTTTAAGTGGTCTGGGGCCTGCCTGGCAGCGCCATGTCCAGGCCGGGACCCGCGCCGAGGGGAACTTTCCTCCGCTGCGCCCGAGACAATGCGGCAGCCAATGCCCGCGCCTCCCCGCCGCGCGGAGAGAGCGAGCGCCCCGGGAGAACCGTGAAAAGTGCCGGGGAGGAGAAGGAAAGCGCCCCAGAGGGCCGGGGGAGCGCCCGAGAGGGGAAGGAGAGAGCCCCGACGGGAGGGGAGTGCCCGGGAGGACTCGGGGAGCGCCGCGGCGGCTGCCCGGGCCTCCTCCCGGAGCGGGGAGCCCTGCGCCCCGGGCGCACGCCCCCAACCCAGGTCGCCTCCGCGAAGCAGGGGAACGCGCGCTCCGGCGCTGCGGCTGCGGGAGTCCCCCGGCCGCCCGACCAACCCCTGCAGAGCCGGCCGCGCGCCCCGCACGCCCCCGGCTGGTGCCCGGCGGGCGGACGGGGGACACCCGGAGCCCACGGGGGTGTGCGGGTGGCCATGCAGCGCCCCGCCGCGCCTGTTCCCGCCGCCCCGCCGCCCCGCCGCCTCGCCACTCACCGGGACCGGGCGGGCCGCTGGGCATTATTCCATCGCGGGCGCGGCGAGGCCGGGCGAGGCGCGGGAGCCGAGCGCGGCGCAGGAAGGGGCGGGCGACCATGTGCCGAGCGGGGGGAGGAGGAGGCCGGCGACGCGGAGCCGCTCTCTCGAGCCCGCTCGGGCGGCGGCGGTGGCGGTGGCGGCGGGCGCGGGCTGCAGGAAATCCAAACACTTCGGCAGGAAATCGGAATCCTGACTAAGCAATCCCGGCCCGCGGCTGCCCCGCCGGGGGCTCCCGCCGCGCTTAACCCTTGGGCCGCCGGCACACTTCAGGGAGCTGGAGTAGGGCAGTGCAGGAGGAGATCCATGGGGTGGGCCTCCTTCTTGGCCACAGAGGGCAGAGGTAGGGCTTGTCAGCAGAGAACCTTGGCCTTCAAGTGGGGTTTGCTAAAGCTGGGACACCAAAAGACTGTGGCCTCTCTCCCATCCTGCCCTGCCTTCTCCTAGGCTACTTTCGCCAGTTCCTTTCCTTCGATTTCTAGATTTCTATCTTCTTACCCAGTGCCTGGAGGCAAAACCTTTTGGGTCAGGATAGCACAGTAATGATCTGGCTAGCATTCGTGCTTTCCATCTCCGAACCCTGGTTGGGGAATGGCCTTTTCCTCTTTCTTGCAAGTGATACTTCCTTGAGGCTCAGTTTCTCAAACAAGAAAGGAGTGTTCATAGACTTAATTTGAAAACAAGATGCTTAGACTGGCATGTTAGAGACATCAATGATGTCTATGCTTGGGTCTGCAATCTAGTCAGAGAAGGGAGGCTTCTAACTAGTGTGTGTGTCGGGGGTGGGAGTGTTCTGCATGTCTGTGTGGACCTACACAGCTCAGGGGCAGGTCTGGCCCGAGGGTGTCAGTTTCTCCCTAATTACTGGTGATTGTTTTTCTTTGAGTCTTCCAGAAACTGCTGTCTGAAGAAGCAAAGGTCAGCCACTGTGTAGACCCCTTTCTGGTGAAATTAGAAACTCACCAGGTCTCATGAGATTTGAGATTTTGTTCTTAACCTGAGGGTGGGAGACTTGGGGGAGGGCGTGTTAATAAACTTTGAGATGCTCCTGGAGGTTAAGGAGAACCAGTCAGGGAGTCTGGGCGGCCACTGGAAATGATTCATTGTGGTTTCCCGAGGAAATGCCACATTTTACCTGTAGGCTGCAGTTTGGTGGTTTTGCTTGAGTGTTTCAGATTCCTCTGACTCCCAGACTCGGAGGAAGGACCACGTGCGGCTAAGAGAGAACTGAAATGAACATGCTGGGAACTGAAACTTGGGTACCAGCTTGTCTCCAAAGGACTGACAGACCTGTGCTTAGCTCTCAAATGCATGTCTTTTCTCTAACACTTTCTGTGGTTACAGGTCACAGGAAAAGCTCCAAGCTGGGTGCCTGGAGTCCAGGATTCCTGCCCTTCACAGCTACCATCCTTTTGGAAAGAACCTCTACCCAACTGAGGTTGGCAGATAAATCACAGAGCAGAAGTTGGTCCCTCACAGTTCACCATTTGCTCCACTGTGTCTGACCCCCACATCGTCACCTCTCCCAGCATCCCATCTCTGGTCCTATTGCTTCACCGCTCCTGCCTCTATTTAAGCCTTCTGGATGCTTGCTTATCATTTCCCCATGGCTAAGCTGTGTCACAGCAGAATTCTTGACTGTCTCTTCCTGTTCCCACTCCCAGTGCCAAGAAACAAACTTGCACATGGGAGTCCCTCAGTCAGCACATGTTGGATATAAGGGGCAAAGACTAGAAATCCAGATCTATCTGTCACCCAAGCATGCCAATTCACTCTCTCCCTCAGCTCCCTGAACCCTTTACTCAAGAGACTTGACGTGGAATGTTCCATGTAATGGAAGAAGCGCCCGTGGTTCTCCTAATGGTCCTGGGAATTCAACGCTGTGAATAATTAAGACTGTCAGTTGACGTAACTGTAGTCTCTTTGGCACATCACCAGTTAATTATTCCCTCCTCTGTGCTTCCCCAACATTAAAGGTCTTACATATCGGGCCAGGGCATGGTGGCACATGCCTATAATCCCAGCACTTGGAAGGATGAGGAGTTCAGGATGTTTAGATACATAGGGAATTTGAACCTCATCTAAGATGCTTGAGACCCAGTCTCAAAACCCCAAAAGACTACTTGTTGCATTAGATGTCAGGTTAAGTGGCAAGCCTTTCTGCAGTGAAATGAAGGGAAGGGTCTTCTCTAAGCAAGGTCTTGGGACCAAGGTAAATTTCATCCATTTAGCACTGGTCGGAAGACGCGAGAGTTTTCCAGACATGCATTTGTTCTCCAAAAAGACAAGCAAGAAATTACCATTGAGAAGACTGAGAGGCAAGTCTCATCAGGGTCATGTCATGGGACTATAAAGAGCATGGGTTGGGGTAGGGCTACAAAGAAGTTGAGTAACACTTCCAGGAAGTAGGGGGATCCCTTAAAGTAAGCAGAACAATGGCTGTATGTCTAGGTGACAGCTGGCTTTAATAACCTGGGCTCACCTCTAATAACATCTGCAGCTGCAAGATGGTTCTGTCTGTCCCTCTCTGGCACACATCTCTTTACTGGGAGTTTCTCCAAGGTAACAGGATTTTGCCCCACCTAGTATGCTATAACCCTAGGACAATTCCCCAGCCCATAAGGGGATAAAGTCCTCCGTTCTCTAAGGGAAGAGGGGGAGCAAAGTTGTCTCAAGATTGCTCTCAGAGGATCATCATGGGATTGACTCCAGAGGCCTCCAGCAGTAACTGCATCAACCCATTCTTTCACTATCTGCTCCCCTTCCTCCTTCCTCCTTTGTTCTTCCTGGGTTCGCTTCCCAGATGAAGTCACCGCTCCTAACTCCTGGTCTCCAGCTTTGCTTTGGGGACAACTTAATTCAGAACAGCGTTTTCTCTATGCATTCATGGATACTGACTATCTGGGCACTCCCTATGTGCCTGAACCAAGACTGCATGAACAGGCCTCACAGCTGGGTAATACTGGAAGGTTCTGCATCATTAAAAGAAAGGTGCACGTTCGGTAACAGAAACCAAAAAGACTAAAACACTTTTGCACTATTTTATAGTTAAGGAAACTGAGGCACCTGAATGTTGAGTGACTTGCCTGAGGCCAAACAGTGAGTGAGTGGAGGAGCTGTAGACTCCAGGCTCTTTGCTACCATACTGCCTTTAGCTGAATATATCCTTAAAGAGTAGGAAGAGGGAAGCAGGAAAGTACCGGGTGGTCAAGAGAAGAAATTACTCCCAGAGAGAGATGGCCAACACTCATAAATACCCCAGAAAATTCAGTCCAGTGAGGATTGAAAGGTGAGTATCTATTGCACTGGACAGTTACAAGGCTACTGGCTTTTACCAGGGCTGTGTGGTTGGAGCAAAAGGATCGGAAGCCAGATTGCAGTGGGTTGAGGAATGAGTGGGAGACTGCAAGCGTAGACAACTCTTTTGAGAAATGTGGCTGTCTAGCACGTGGGAGGCAAGGGTGGAGGCTTCTCAAAGATGGCCAGGCATGCCAGCATCTGTGGGTGATGGGAAGGTTCTGTTGGAGCAGTTGCAGTTGCAGAGGCAGAACTGGGGGGCCCCCACAGAGGAGAGTGGGATGGGGCAGGCTCTGAACTATTGGAAGCCACTTTGCCCACTGGAGGGGAAGGCCGGCTGGTACTATCCAGAGTATCCAGAGCGTCACGAACTTATCCTAGATTCATAGATAGGAATTAGGTGGGTCTCTAATGTTCTCCTAGTTGAATTCCTTACGAAATTCGTGATCTGGACAATCAAATGAGGTTGATATAAAACGCCTTCAACTTCATGACAAAAACAGAATAAGAAGTTATTTTGGCTCCAAGTATGCTATTGAATCAGGAGCAGTGAGGCAGAGAGAAGAGTTAGAAGACAGCTGGCACTGTATGCTGGCGGATGGGGTGCAGGGCACACTAGGAGGGACAATGGTGCTCACCTGTGAGGCGAAGAAGGAGGGGGTATTTTTAGCCATCATAAAGAGCAAGAAGGAGAAGGTTCTGAGGAGGAAGATAATGAGTTCCTGTTTGTGCTTAGTGCAGAGAAGGCAGTGTGGGTGTGGGTAAGAGTCTCAGGCTTTGTAGGGCTGGGGTAGGGGCCAGGCTTGAGGGTGGAGGGAGGGGGGGTAGAGGAGCCTGCACAGTTGGTAAGAGGGGGAGTTGTCACCCTCTTAAAAAAAGACAACGCCCTATGCCAGCTCCTCACCATCTTGCTTTGCTCGGATTTCTCCAGTGCTGGGTTTCACTCTTAGAGCTGTTGGTATAATAAGTTCATACCTTTATTATAAGGGGCTTTCGTACACATTGTGGGATGTTGAACAACATTCCTGGCTGCAATCCACTGGATGTCAGCCACAAAACCTAGTCGGAAGGACCAAAGCTATCACTAGACATTGTCCAATGTCTCCTGGCAGCAAAATTGCCTCCCAGTCAGAAGCTCTATTCTATCAACTTTTTCTCTTCCTCAGCTAGTCATGGAATTATGAAGAAGGGAACACTCTGGGGGCTGGAAAGATGGCCCAGTCAGCAAAGTACCTGACCTGCTCAAGCATAAGGTCCCTGAGGTTGATTTCTAGCACTCATGCAAAAAAAAAGCCTTCTTGTCATCCAAGAACTAGGTAGCCAGAGACAGGAAGACCTCTGGGTCTGCTGGCCAGTCATCAGGCATTAACTGGTGACCTCCAGGCTCAATGAGAGAATATACGTTAATAATAATTAATAATAATAATAATGGAAAGAGATTGAGAAAGACGTTTGATCTCAACCCCAGGCTTACATACACACACACACACACACACACACACACACACACACACACACACGGGAGGATGATGTGGGGAGAGAATACTTGAGCTGGGCATGGTAGCACGTGCCTGTACTCTTATTACTCTACAGGCTGAGGCAGGAAGATTATAGTTTTGAAGCCAACTTGAACTACATAGGGAGACCTTGTCTTAAAAAAAAAAAACCAACCCACAAAACAGATGTGGTAGCATATGCCTATAATCCCAGCATTTCAGAGGTGAGGGCAGATCAGGAGTTCAGCATCACCCTGGTTACATCCAGAGTTCTAGCCTGTACTTCTTGAGACCTGCCTCAAATGCCTGGAGATGAACTCTCCATGGCATTTCCTCCGGAACTGCCGAGCACTGGAAAAATACTTTCTGTTCTTAGGTTGTTAATTTCAAAGACTTCACTTCGAGCTACAATGGGCCCTTGTGATAAAAGGATCACACAAATGGGTCACGGCCACAATCACTTAAGCAAGTAAAGCCCTTTCCAGTCTGTGTGAAATTAATAAGGGCTTCACCTGGGAACCTCTGGAGGCCCAGAGGAAGCCATCTCTGACCGTTTTTTTATAGTGACATCTGCCCCTCTTAGGCATCCCTGTTGTTCCCTGAAATCAGTGCTGGCCAACTTGTACCACAGCACCTACCACCTCTCTCCTATAGCCTCCAAGGGTGGAGACTCTGCCGTTTACCTGTGTGTCCCAGCATCTGTTAGAGTGCCTGGCCCATAGGGTGCTCTCAGCCTGTGGCTCAAAATAAACACTTACGGTGTCTTTCCAAACATCCCCCTCATGAGCTATTTTGAGAGAACCTCTCGCATGCATCCCGAGTCAGCAGAGGATGACTGTAAGAGATCTGAGAGCAGGCTTCCCCTCCTCGAGGGTTAGAGTAGAGGGGACTGAGCTGCTGATAAGGATGATGGTGACGGTGATTGGCGGTGACACTGATGACAGTGATGGTGACATGATGTGAACAGCTGAGACTTATTAATGCTTACCCCCCTATGCCTTGTACCATCCTAATGTGGTTGCTGGGATTTGAACTCAGGACCTTTAGAAGAGCAGTCAGTGCTCTTAACTGCTGAACCATCTCTCCAGCCCCCTGAAGCTAGAATCTTAATACATGTATCAGTCAATGGAATGTATCTGTGTTTCTGTTTACTATTCTTAACAGGCTCTCTTCAGCAAATTTGAGCTCCAGGGACCAAAACTGGACATGGAACTTAGAGAGTCCAACTATAAGGGAACTTTAGAAGTATCTGATCCTGAGATTTACTTTTAAAAGATTATTAATTGGTCATGTGTGTATGTGTGCCTGTGTGAATTTATGTGTACCATGTGTATGGAGGATCGTACAGAGACCATCTTGATCTCCTGGACCTGGAGTTATAGACTTGTGAGCTGTCATATGGTTGTTGGGAACTGAACCCAGGTTCTCTGCAAGAGTATTAAGTACTTTTAACCACTGAGCTGTCTCTCCATCCCCAGGTTATGGTTTTTTTTTGGGGGGGGTGATAAAGGAGAAGAGAAGAGGTAGATCAGGTCTCAGTATAAGTCTAGCCCTTGGGAAGCTAAGAGAATTGCTATGCATTTAAGGTCAGTGTGAGCTATATAGCGAAACCTGTCTTAAAAAGAAAAGCAGAAGAAGAGGAGAGGAGAGGGGAAAAAAAAAATCCAGATATATCAGAACTTTAGACATATAATGTGAAATAACAGAGTCCCTGGAGTCTGAGCCTACTGTTTGAGAAAAAGCAGAAAATAGCTCCCTATTGCTTTTGTAAATAGCCCTTAATTGAACTCAGTGCTGGTATCATTACCAACACTGTGCATCTATCCAGACTGGAGATTGCTGCGAGGTTACTGTTGCAGAGATGTTTACATATCCATGATTTAACTCTAGACAGGGCTTTGGGTCTTTAGGTTACTATTCCACTGTAATTGTAGCTGCTAGGAGACTGCCTGGGGCCATTTCAAGGAATGAGAGGTGAAAAATCCCCCTCAAAGCCAAGTGTTGCCATCCTAGAATTAACAACATTAGCATTTTTTTTTAAATTCCCATGCTAGTTGGGAGAAGACAGGTATGGAGGATTCCGTTTTAAAAGAACCCCAAGACCTCTTTCCTCCAGGACTAAAATAGAAGTTTTATTTAACACATATTCAGCGAGTACCTACAATGTGCTCAGAACTGTCCATAAACTCTGGGAACTCACAGTCAACTTTGGGGGAAAGAGACTGTACTGGAGTAAATAATGAAAATGAATACATACAAAACCATAACGACTGCAGTGTTACCAGGAGCAGTAAATGCAGGGAGCGAATCAAAACCAGGGAAAACGTTTCTGAGCTGTGATAACTAAGAATTGACTAAACACAGAAAAAGTGAGGAGCAGCGTTTTATGCAGACAGAATATGACTTCCAAAGAGCATTTGGAGCTCTAGGGAAGTGTATCAGTTTTTGCTAGGTAACAAAGTATCCCAAATCTCAATGGTGTAAGCATTGCTGAGCCCTTGCTTTTGTGGATTGGTTATTTGGGCAGAATCAGGTAGGTGGTCTTCTCCTGACTTCTGCTGGGCTTACTCATTTTGGTGGTTTGAGTGACAATGTTCCTCATAGGCTCAGCATGAATTTGCATCCTTGGTTCTCAATTTGTAGTGGCGTTGGAGGGGATCTAGGAGGGGTTGCCTTATGGGAGAAAGTCCATCACTGGAGGCAGGCTTTGAGAGTTAAAGGGTTCACAGCCTTTTCTGTTTGCTTTCTCTGCTTCATGCTTGCAGGTGAGTACTTAGGCTCCTGGCTTCTTGTTCACGCCTTCATGCCTGCCGCTCGCTGCCGTGTCTCCACTCTGCCATCCTTGATTCTTGTCCCTCTGGAACCGTAAGTCAAAATGAGCGTTCTCTTTCTTTACTTGCCTTTAGTCATGGCGTTCGATCACAGCAACAGAAAAGTAATTTATACATGCATACATTTATGGTCATCTTCTGGGCCAGCAAGGTGGCACACTCCTGTTATGGACTGCTCGTCCTCTGACAGGAGAGTCTAGATTGTTGATAAAATCAACAGGATTCTGGGAGAATCATAAGAGGCAGCTACCAGGATGTTCACAGCCTGAGCTTCGAACTCACACTCATTTCTACCGTGTCCTATTGGTCAATGCCTTTTTCCAAATGACCAAATAAGAGACAGAATCTTGGAAATGGAAAGGACCAAGGCTAGAGATAGAGCGCTTGCCTGGTATGTTGGAGGATGTGGATTTGATCTCTAACACCATGGAAAGACTTCCCCAGCACTCAAATCCAGGTACAGACAGTAGCTGTATACCTAACATTTGAATGAACAGAAAGAGAAACAGACCATGCGTGATGCTCTTAGCATATGCAATCCAGGGAATGCTTATCAGATGAGATTGGAACAAGTTCTTCTGCCTAGAGTGTTTTGTACCTTTATACACGTCCTCCTACATAGTGAGGCCAGGGAGGTTTGCATAAAATACAAGCCCAGCGGCTGAACAGTTAAGAGCACATACTGTATGTGATGCACAGAAGCTCACATAGGTACCCACATACTCATAAAAGATAAATATTTTAGAAACATAAGCCTGAACTTATAATACTGCCGTCAAGCCTGCTTCCTCTGTAGAATCACCAGGCAAGCCTATTCAAGATCCAGACTCTTCCCTTCACCCTGGAACCACTGAGTCCAAAATTTCAGTGTGAAGAGCTGGTGTGAAGATATGTTTAAAAGCTGTCCCAGGGAGCTAGAGGCCATTGAATCAGCACTGTAACCACTGGCTGCAGGGGAAACAGATGCAAAATTTGCATTGCTGATCTCACCAGCTCAGGCTTGGCTGTCTCTGAGAAATATTCCTCTTCATCCTTCCCTCCCTCCCTCCCTCCCTCCCTCCCTAATTTTTGTCTTCCTTTTTTTCATTCAGGGTCTAACCTTGCTGCTGTTGTAGAAGCTGGCCTCTCAACTCATGGTTCTACTACCTTAGATTTCCAAGTATTGTTGGGTAGTGCTAGCACACACCTTTAATCACAGCACTTAGGAGGCAGAGGCAGGTGAATTTCTGTGAGTTTAAGGCCAGCCTGGTCTACAATGTGAGTTCCAGAACAGCCAAACAAACTCTGACTCAAACAAAACAAAACACCTAAATAAATAAATACATAAATAAATAAATAAATAAATAAATAAATACATAAATAAATTCACAAGTATTTGGGACTACAGATACCACCACACCCAACCACTGCACTGGACTCTTTATAATAAATATAGTACTAAAATCAGTTTACTTCTCTGTCATATTCCTAATCCTCCTTTCCCCACTTCTTCCTTCTACTCCAGGTCAGCTATGAGGTCCTGGAGGAAGAAACTCATGTATTAACATTGTTGTCTAGTGGAGATCCTGTACAGAATTAAGGCAATTAATATGTGTCCTTGGGTAAATTAATACAAGAAATATAGTACATACCTGGTGCAGTATTATTCAATTTGAAGAAGGGAAGAAATCATGATGTAATATTCTGTGGGTAGAATCTGAGGCTTTACGCTAGTAGAAATAAGTTTTTATGAAGAATACACCATGGTTAGTTTCTGATATTTCAGGTAGAATGGTGGAGTCAGGGTTAAATAATAAGGAATTGTCAACGGGGTTTCAGTTTTGCAAGATGAAAGATTCTGGGATGGGATGGTACTGATGGTCACACAACAATGTAATTGCACACAATACCATGATTTTTAAGTATATGTGGTATGGCAGGACGGCTGTGAGGAGAGGAGGGAAGGGCACCTGCTGTTGAATATAATATATGAGAGGATAAATTAATATAAAAACAAAGATAAAGAAAGAAACAGAAGGGCTGGAGAGATGGCTGAGCGGTTAAGAGCACTGACTGCTTTCCCAGAGGTCCTGAGTTCAATTCCCAGCATTCACATGGTGGTTCACAACCGTCTGTAATGTGATCTGATGTCCACTTCTGGCGGGTCTGAAGAAACAGTGTACTCACATACATAAAATAAATAAATTAAAAAAAAAGAAGGAAACAGAATTAACAAGAAATACACTTTGTGATGATCAATTTAAATGTCATGCATTTTGCTATAACCATATTAAAGCCAAAACAAAACTTGAACCCACGAAAGCATGGCCACTCATGGCCAAGTAGCTCTCAGCTTGGGACATTTCACTTGCATAAAGGTTCTGTACACATGCGTAGAGACCCTGACAGGTGACAGCCAGATGAAGCTGGGGCATGACTAGCCGTCTACCTGTCTCCCGAGACGAGATCCTCTTTCATTCTAGACCACTTTTCAACAAGCGGGTGTACACTGTTCTCACTCTACAACCTAACCGGTCTCTTCCCTTATGCTTGTCTCCGTCTCAGATGCCACGGATGGTGACTGCTGCCACACACAGCCGCAGAGGACACAGCCCTCAGCCCAAGCTTCTTTCTTGGGCAAAGAAAGCAGAAAATTCAACCAGTCTCTGTTCTTAGAACTTTTTGTGGTTTGCATCCTATCTGTTGGAATAACTCCAGGTGAGTCCAGGCTTTTCTGTACCTAGACACACCTCAGACACTCAAACATGGCTCTGATTGGTCCTCCCCAAGGGTTGCCTGGACCACTGGATTCCAACACGGGGGTGTGGGGGAGGGGGGAACAGCTCTCCTGTTCTCTCACACCCTCTGGGCCTGTTCTCCCACTCCCACACCACCAGGGGCCATCTCTACCCAGTTGCCCTGGCTAGACCTCACAGTTATGAAATCATATCCTCTTAAGACACGGCTCTCAGAAGTGAATTCATTCTCCAGATGGGTCTGAACAGTTAAGAACAGGGTTGTTCTTTCTACGCTGCCCACCCAAATTCGCTGACTCCTGACGTGAATTCATTATGTTTTTAAACTTAACTGTGAACCGGATGCCTGCTTCTTTAAGTACTTGTTTTTACACAGCTCTAAGTGAACACAAACGCGTGTCCCCAAAACTTAGGCTGTCTGTGATCTCCGCATCACTCCTTCTGCGTTCACGGAGCCATTTCCGTTGTTGCTTTAATATCTATTCGTTAATAGATTTGAGAAGTTGAGTAATTTGCATAAGCAGCCCGCGCTCCTCTGGTCCTTACTCATTCACAGTCAGGATTCAGCACATGCTGCTGCTTGTTTGGCTTAGCAGCAGCTCACCTCCCCCCAGCGCCTCTCAATCTGACCCACTTATTTTGAGACCCTAACAGAGGTCTCCTGAGAGAGAGAGAGGTCTCCTGAGAAGGTCTGCCTGGTTCCTTGCTCCAGGCTGGCTGCCCTGGATGTCTTCTCAGGAACTATGAGAACATCAAGTTTGTTCAGATGGCATCTCCTAGACTTCTCATGTACAAACTCCTTCTCTCTCCTGATGGCACCCCTTGTCACCATGGCGACTATTCTGCTCCTGCTCTTCCTTTGTAAAGTCTTTTCTGTCTAGAGTCCCTTCCATAGAAGGGTTGGAAGGGAGCTTTGAAGGGGCTCATGTTCCCTCTATCAGTCACCCTAAACTAAAACATAGCAGGGGGAAAAAATGGCGAGATGAATCTAGAGAACTCTGCCTTTTTTATTTCCTTTTTTTTTAAAAAAAAAACAAAAAACAAAAAAACCAAAACTTTTTATTGATTTTTTGTGAATCTCACGTCATGCAAGGGACCAGTCCTGGAGATGAAAAGCTGCAAGATCTCCAAGACCCAGGGCAACAACGATCTCTGAGAGGAGTCCTGATGAGGATCCAGTATTGCTAGTCTAGCACAAACCTAGCCTTGAACCAAACCAATGACTCATTGCAACAAACACTTGCAAGTAAAGTTGTGTGGGCAAAAGGGTATACCATGTGACATATTGTGACACACCCGTGATGACGCTCTCCCATGCTGTCATGTGAGAAGCAGGTCTAGCTCTCCTGAGTGTGGTGGCTGGCAAGGAGCAGGGCCAGATTAGCACAGTACTCACATGACCCCAGGTGACAGCCCAGACAGGGACATCCACATGGCTTTTGGTGGTGGCATAGGCCTTAAAGACCAGTGCAGACCCTGACTGTCATAGGACCATGGACCCAGACATGACCCCTGGGTGGCATCATGGCCCTCAGACATCCCTCCTATGATCCCCAGGAAAGTATAGCCAAAATAAAACAAGTGAATTTCTCTCCCCAGCCCATTGTCTTCTTTTTCCCTTCATCTCCCCCATCTCCCCAGGCTTAAACATTTCCACTGTCAGAATTCTCCCCTCTCCACTTTAATATTCTCTGTAGTCTCATAAAACGCAGGCTGCCCTTGAATTCCTGGTCCTTCTGCCTTTACCTGGGACTGGAGCCATAGGCTACCTCACTCAGTTTATAGGAGGGGGTGCTGTTAGGCAATCAACAGTGCTTGCTTATTTTAGCATCAATTGAGTGTTTCACTCAGAGAAATAGAGTCTTTCCCTGTTTATTAAGATACCTAGAGTAGCCGGAGCTCACAGGGACTGGACCACCAACTAAAGAATACACATGGAGGGACCCATGGCGCTGGACTCATATGTGACAGAGGATGGCCTTGTTGGACATCTGTGGGAGGAGAGGCTCTTGGGCCTGAGGGTTTTTGATGCCCCAGTGTAGGGGAATGCCGGGGCGGGAAGACGGGAGGGTTTTTGCGGGGGTGAGCATCCTCATAGAGGCAAGGGGAAGGGGGATGGGATAGAGGGTTTCCGAACGGGAGACTTGGAAAGGGGAAAACATTTGAAATGTAAATAAAGTAAATATCCAATAAATTTTTTTAAAATTCTCTTTATATATAAAAAAAGATGGTTACAAGAGGCAGGGACATGGAGAGAGTAGGAAGTCAGTGTTTAATGGATTGGGGGTTCCATTTTTCTACCTTTTAAACATTTAATAATTTATCCTGCATGTGTATGAAGGTGTATGTGTGGGCACATGCATGCTCCAGCACGCATGTGGAAACCAGAAGACATCTTGAAGGAGTCGATTCTCCCCCTTCTACTCTAGGAGTCCCAGGGTTAAAACTTAGGTTGGCAGACTGGAGCTAACTACCTTTTCTTGCCTGCCTGTTTCTGTTTGTCATGATGTAAAAGTCTGTGGTAGGCAGTGGTAATAATTGCCCAGTAATGTAAATGTAGTTAATGTCACTGAATTCTGCATTTCAGATGGTTAAAATGGTAAATTTTAAGTTGTGTATATTTTGCTACAATTTTAAAAGTTCAGACCTGCATCTGCCTCATCCTGGCCCTAATCTCTGCCTTTCCCTCTCTCTGTGGCCCTTAGTTTTGCTAATATTTTGTATTTGCCAATTTCTTTTATGCTATAGTTTCTGCATGGAATGTAAGCTCTATTGATGCGGGGATTTTTGCCCCTGTTTCATTTGGATTTTTTTTTCCTGTTTTTACTGACATTTACTAAGCACCAAAAACAGTACCTGTTACACGGATAACGATGCATGAGAAACATTCGTTGCAGGAATGAACCTTTGGTCGCTAATGAATTCTTGCTAAAGAAGGAATGGATAAAATGATTCTTTATTTGGTACCATTTTCCATTTAGGCCAATTTTATTTCCAGTCAAGATAGAATAGCCACTGCCAGTCATTAGGTTATGGCAAATTAAAACTTGGATTCATTTTTTTTTATCTGTTCTTGGGGATATGTGATAAGCGCTATTTCTAACTATTTATTCATTATTTTATGAGCCTCGGTGTTTTGCCTGCATGCATGGTCTGTGTTAGGGTATCAGATTCCCCAGAACTGGATTCACAGACAGTGGTGAACTGCTAGGAATCCTCTGGAAGAGCAGTCAAGTGATCTTAACCTCTGAGCCATCTCCTCAGCTCCAAGAGCAAAAATTTGACAACTCATTTAGACAATGAGGAAGGCACATAGATGTATGCATATATTGTACAAAACTCTTCCACAATAATAATTATAAATTTGCCCATTTATTTTTTAGTTCTGTTAAATTTTGCCACATACATACATACATACATACCTACATACAAAGAGGTGGTATATATGATGTTTATGATTTTATGATTGCTTTCTGAAGGATTTAACTTTTGTTTTCAATATGAATTTCTTCCCCTCTTATATTGGCCTAAATCCTGTATTTTCTGACAGCAGTAGAATTGTGTGTGTTTTTTTTTTCTTTCGGTTAGTATTTATAGTACGTATTTTTCCTATCTTGTTTCCATGTTTTTGCATCTTTTAGGTGTATCTTTTATAACCAGAATGTAGTCTATTTTATCTTAAAGGTCTTATCTGCCATCTTTATCTTTTCATCTGAGTGTTGTATAAACCGTACCTAGTGTGATTATTTATGTAGTTAGAGTCTTGGTATGTGTGCTTAATTCAATTCACAATTTTCCAAATGTGAAGACCGGCCACTCACAATGTCTTAAAGTGCGATCTAGCCTTTCTGCTGTCACTAGAAAGCTGAGTTGCCTGTTACTAGACAACTGGACTGCTGTCTATTGCGAGAAAGTACAGCAAAAATGCAGTAACAACTTAGAGAACCGTAAATATGAAATATTTCCCAGGAATCATCTGCAGACCCACAGCTGCCGGTGATGCCAAAGCCCAGAGACATGAGAGCAATGGGTATTTCCATATGGAAGGGCAGCTGCGGCTCCTCCTGTAGGAGTAGACTCAGAGCAGCTCTTAGCAGGTGACAGTGACCACGAAGCTTTGACAGAAAGCAAGAGGTCTTTTTTTCTAATGCTTCTCTGGTGCTGTTTCTGGGTTCCATATTTGCTCCTGGAACAGAGACCCTCCACTTCAAAGTAGAAAAGAGTAGACTCTACGCACCTTTTAAATAGTGATGGTAGCCACTTTGCAAGCAACTTGTCTCCCTTGCCTGGCATTCATTAAAGTGTCATTGTGTGTGTGTGTGTGTGTGTGTATGCACACGCACGTGCGTTGCGTGAATGAGGGAATGAATGAGCAATCCAAAATATGCAGCTTACGGAATCTTCTGCCTTCATCACTATGCTGCTGGCTGACTTTGAGTAAACCACTTCCTCTTGAACTATTCCTCTCTCACGTGCGTGACCTTGCTCACATCCTTCTCACACAGGATAAGAAGTCAAAGGGCATCAGACAGTGAGAAAGTCCTCCAATTTTTAATTCTTTATTTTTTTTTCCAAAGTCTCAAGTAACCCAGACTGGCCTTGAACTTATTATGTAGTTGAGGATGACCTTGAACTTCTAATCCTCCAACTACACCTGTCAAGTGCTGGAACTGCAGGTGTGCACCAGCACATTTGATGTACGCTGTGCTGGGTATGAAACTCAGGTCTTGGTGAATGCTAGGCAAGTCTCCTACCAACTGGACTACATGCCCAGCCCCCTCCTTTTAATTCTCCAAATTATTCTATTTATTTCATAGGGAGTATGTTTTCTATTAGAACACTGTTAAGACCTCTTCAGCACTGACTAATCCAGCCTTGTCTTGAATGTTTCATTTGTAACAATAGGTCTGAGCTTCAGCACCTCATATTGAATAATTACAATTTAACATCATTGTTTCATTTTCATTGTGTTCATTTCCCATAATCACCTTTTCATTTATGACTGGCGATACTATTTGTAATGCTGATGTAAAAATTCTCCTGAGGAATAAGCTTAATTACAGTTTTAAAATATAAGCCCAAGGAAAGGGGTCAGTGATGATGCATGTGATACAGGATGAGAATGACAACCTGAAAGATTGAGCTTGGGATGCTATTCAGTGTAGACTCTACACTGTAGAGTATTTGCCTTAACATCTTCAGGGCTTCATGTCTCATCTTCAGCAACACACACACACACACACATATACACACATACACACACATACACACACATACACACATACACATATACACACACATAAACACACATATACACACACATACACACACATACACACACATACACACATACACACACATACACACATACACACACATACACACATACACACACATACACATATACACACACATACACA